>VZQC01006772.1:703292-1075736 GCA_009823505.1 Rhizomys pruinosus
CTTGTATGCATGAATGTAAGTATGCCCATGTTGTATATTGCCTATGGAGACCATTAGAGAGCACTGAATCCCTTGGACCTGGATTTGGGAACGATTGTTAGCCACCATGTGAATGCTGAGAATCAAATCTGGGTCCTCTGCAAGAACAGCCAGTGCCCTTAATCACTGAGCCATTTCTCCAGCCTCTCAACAATTTTTTTTTTCTGAAAAAAGTATTATTTGAAGATACCATCATTCTGAAGCTTAAATCATAAACCAGGCTATATTCTTTGATTCTAGGACATCCAATTTATTGTAGCAGTCAGGAAAAGGTAATATTGTGAACTTTTATTTTGAAGTGACATTTCTTCTTTCTAGGTTTTCTGAAAACAGACATATGAGATTAGTGATAGTAACTTTAATTCTAGACCTATAAGCCAAATAAACACATACAAATAGCAGATGCCTTCCCAATACATAATACAAAATTGCTGATTTATATCAAAAAGATATTCTTTACTTCCCATGATTCCTTATGCTCCTGTACCTCACTTAAGATAGCTGACCTGTACCCCAAGGCCTACATCCTAGGTTCTATAAGACTCCTTTTCCAAAATCCCCTTTTGCATTATTAGATTCATGCAGATTAGAATAAAATAGACCTCAGGGAACAAAGTCACATGAGAAATAAACATTTAAATCTATTTCTATTTACTGTTTTGTGATTCCCTACTTAAACATTTCCTCTACTTTCTATCCATACCACATACATAAGACTTATTCATAATACTTATTTTTTAAGTTGTGGGATGTAATATTAGTTTTGGTTTTTTTGAAGAGCATTTGGGTAGAGTTCCCTACAAGCTTTTAAGATAATTATAATAGCTCACAAGTGTTGTGAATCACTATTTTTCATATATATTCATATTGAACCAACTGTTCTGGAATGTTGCTGGGTGAATTAATGTCATTTTTCACTCTTTTAATGCTTTCAGAATATTATGGCATTTTACAAAATCAGAGTAACCCATCTCTGTGTAATAGACAATTTATTCTACCCATTAAAAGGGGTCAATTAGGTTAAAAATGGTGTTCACTATAATCTAAACAAGTCATCTGGCTTTTTTACAAATAACATTTATTAAACCTCCATCAGAAATAGAACAACAAAATGTGAGGTTTCCAAACAGAACTTTATTTCACTTAACAAGTAATGGGACATTAGCATGATTATTCCTGAGACCTATTTGTGAAGGACATTCTAATTAAAGGATATACTAGACTTCATGTGTTTCAGTTTAAAGCGAAAGAGGCTCTACTTTTTGAATAAACACCTTGATAATCATTAGAAATAATCATTGAAGTGATTTCCCAAATTGAAGGAGTGTGTTGTAGCTAATGAAGCTCATTCAGTAGTGGATCACTTAGAAAAGTCATAGTTCTTAATTTATGAAATTTCCCAAACTGTTGAAAGATGTAGCATTGAGCATACTGCTTGTGTATGCATAGAGGGGAAAACTGGCTTTGGCTTTGTCAATTGCCATCACAAAATGTGCAGGATTTTTCTAAGTGGTGGTGACTCTGGCTCTAGAAGACTAAGGATGGTTCTAGAAGGCTGTGACTCCATTTAAGTGGAAACTCACATCAATCTTGGAATTGGGCAAAATAAGCAGCCAGGCCAGGGTGGAGTTCATCCTTTTTATAGATGATAAAACTTAATATTGTATTAAGTGCTTTGGTTTCTGAATCCTGTGAAATGCATGTCTGTAAATGTGTGCAGTCTGTTTGCTTGATAGTTTTGGCACTAATGGCTGACTGTCTAGTGAAGAACAGAGGTTAGGCAACTGATGTCATAAAACTAAGATCTGTGCTGTTAAACCCGCAAATATCAAGACAGTTCTGCTACTCTCTACCTGTAGGATCTTTGACAAATTTATTTACATTTTCATTTACTCAAATGTCCAAAGGTGGTGTGTTCTACTTTGGCTATGGTATGACTTTACTGCTCATAGATATGGAAGTCTGAGATCAAGTACCATCAGACCTGGGATGTGGCTATGACCCCCTTTCTAATTCAGACACAAAACCTTCCACCTGTGTTCTTGTTTAGTAGGTGGGGCAAGGCAGCTCTCTGGGAGCTCCTTACAAAGACACTAATAAAACACATGAAAGCTCCTTCTTTATGAACTGCTCACCTTCCAAAGCCTCATCACCTAGTACTACCATTTGAGTGCCAGGATTTCAACATATGAATTCTGGGAGGTAGAGTAAGAATAGTCTGTCAACCCTGTGCTAGGATTTCAACATATGAATTCTGGGAGGCAGAGTCAAAATAGTCTGACAACCCTGTCTTTTCTTCCCAAAGAAAAGAATTCCTTGGTTACAGGTTTTTCAGTACTAAAAGCAAAAGTCCTGGGCAATCTGGGAAGAGATGATCACCCCAACTAAGGGGGAAATGAATGTATATGTCACCAGAGGTCTGTTAGATCCAGCTCCTATTAGCAATGAGAGCAAATTAAGTAGTGAAGAACTTTGTGGTCCAAGGGTCACAAATTCAGACGTTTGAGGTTAATTACGCTAGGATTGTTTACACCTTGGCCACCAGAAAATGTTCCAAGTCAGGTCTTCTATTTTTCCTCCACAAAGAGCCAGTTAGCTGTTATATCATTCCCTATCACATATGATTGATGGACTTACAACTGAAATCATCAATGTAAAATGCTTTGTCATGTACGTGATAAAAGCGAGTGCCAATTTAGTGTGTCTGATTAGTAACTTATAATCATTGCTATTAATTATGCATTGGTAGTCAGTAAATATATGTTAAATGAACCGAAATGTTTCCAAAGCTGTTCTCTATAAATGATTTCAATGATTTTTTTTAATGCACAGAGAAGGCAAACTGAGTGGATGACTTGAGTCTCCAGTTTTCTTCTTTCTCCGTGAATCCTTCTCCTTCTCCTCTGCAGCCAGTGAGCAGACATGTCCACTTCCATCGGGCTGGAACAGTGATGGAAGCTCTAGCTGTAGAAGTGCAGGAAGGATTAGACATTGGTATTGGCCATGGAGTGTGTCAAATTGGATTATGCTAATGATGTCCCTTCTGAGAGCACACACTCACTGTAGTTCCTTCTGTTGTGGTTGACAGCAACATGAGTTGGCTAGTCTTTGTCCACAGACCTCCGGGACTAGAAGAAATTCCTTCTTCTCATTGAATCATGTTTGGAGATATAACTTCTCATGCGATTCTGGTACCCTGGAAAGGTAACACACACACATTATCAACATAATGTAAGTTGGGCTGTCTAGAACTTAAGGTAGTTCTAGCAATGACCTTTGCTTTAAGGAAAGTGGACCAAGAAGATGGTCAAAGAAAGGTTCTTTGATTTGGATATTTCCTAAGAAGGCAGGTCTGAGTGAGGGTTCTAGCAATCTAGTGTGCAGCACTGGGAAGTAGGGCTTTTTGGACGGAAGAAAGAATTAAAGGGGCCACTGGTCATACAGCTGGTGTAACGCTGAACACAGAGGGAAGCTAAAACAAATAAGCATCTCCAGCTCTTGATTATTTGAGAGCTAAGAGAGATTATGGAAGCAAGTCTGAATTTTCACATTAAAGAAGTTAGAGTCAAGAAAGGCATAAATCAATTTTAACACCCCACAAAGCTTATTAGAATCAGCTTAGATGATCAAGCATGAAAGTTTCTGCCTTAGAGTATACATGTCTAATAGTCATGGTTCCTAGGGAGCCTAGCATGTAAAAATGAAGATAACCTACCTGAGCACATGCAGGAAGAACACACCCCAGTCCTCACATATTAGATCATCATTTGAGGGTTTTGTCCTCTGCCCGGCTTTGCCTGCTGGAGCCAGCAGGCATTTCATTCTAGGGAAGAAGAGATCAGTCTCTTAGGATGGGGATGCTGATTTGTACTCAAGAGCCCTACCATCTCCCAGCAAGACATTTCAAGAAGATGCAGTGTGTGAACCAGTCAGTTCCTCCTCGGTGTTGAGGGATTTCCAGCTGATCGCTCTGATTGCTCTTATATAGATAATGCAACATCACAAAAGAGGAATTTCTGAAACAGCTTACTTGCAATCAAAGGCTGCCTGTGGCTATCCTGTATTTCCTGATGTGAATGCTACTTTCAGTGCTCTACACAGTTAAGAACGAAAGGAAAGCAGTGGCTGAGGTATGTGTGAAGGAATTTCTGTCCAGCAGTAGGATGGTAAAAGGACTGGAGTAGAGAGATGGGGCAAGTGGAAGCAGCAGCCGTCCAGGCGTCCTCAGACCACAGACATGCATTAGACACCCACCCTGGGTTTTTAGGAAAGATGCAATCTGTGTATTGAACCAGATGTTATTTCTTTTATCTGTTTCTATTCTCATGCCTTTCAATGGGCCCTTGGCTTTTAGAACTATTGATAGAAAGTTTTTTTCCTTCTTCAAGTCAATTCACTTCAGAAGTTCCTACTTGTGTAGAGCCAGCAGCATTCATATACTTCTTATACCTTATACTGTGGAGCAGCAGAAAGGAGCTTCACAGTTCATGTCAGACTATGGATCAGCTGCAAGATCTTTTATGGGATGAATAGCTAAATGACGTCACCCAGTCACACATAACGTCAGTTACGGAAGAGCTCACTGTGGGTGAGGGAGAGTTGGCGTAGATGTTCTGGTCCTTTGTGGCCATACTATAAACCGTAAAATAACAGACCATAAAAGCAGTAGAAAAGAAAACAAGATCATGAAAATCACAGTGTGGTAAGTCAGCATATTGATTATGTGTGATGTCTGTTCCTTGGTGCAATAGATAGATCCTAGGCTGTGGACACTCTGGCTGTCTTGAAGGAGTTGGGGATTTAGCAGCTTAACAAACTTTGATTTTTTTTTTCCTGAGGTTTATTTTCCAGCAGAACAATGGATGACTAATTTAAAAAATAGTTTCAATTGTAGATTGTTGAAAATGAGGAAACAACAGGGATCAAGGAGCAGAAAGTGCCTGGGGCTGGAACTGTTGGAGTTAGCAGAGCCAGAAAGGGATAAATGAGAATTTTACCTGAGCCCAAAGAATTAAACAAACAAAAATTGCATCCATAGAGCCAGGGCAGAGCTTTCTGGTTAGAAGGACCAAGGATAACCCCAGGTCAAGACACAATGTGTCAGGGTAGCCTCAACCCTGATCTCTCACTATAGTTATCTACAGAGCTTGAAAAGCATGTAACTATAATTGAGTCTTCTCCATAGAACTTGATTGTATTGGTTTTGAGGGTGGGTATTCAGACAGTCACTTTCGAAAAGCTCCTTAGAAAGAAGTGCCACAAAAGCTGAGTCACTGTGGTAGAGAGTAGGGCTGTTCAAATTCGTGAATCAGAATCATGGAAGAGCTGAGCCCATCTCTGACACTTTGATTCAGTAGGTCTGGGATGGGGCCTCATGGCGTACATTTCTAATACGTTTCCATCTGATGCTGCTCCTGAAACCACATTCAAAAAATGGATGAGTTAGAGAACAGAAAGGTGGACCACGGAAGCAATGACACAAAGGAAGGAGGAAGTGGGGCTTACTGTTTTAGCAAGAAGGAAATAGAGCACATTTCAGACTTGGATGTGTCTGGGGTAAAGATGAGCTTGGGAGGATGCTTCCAGATGGGCAAAGTAAGGATTTTCAAGATAAACTTGCAGATGTCAAGATAGGTGGAAAACCTAGGGGACTGCTCTAGATGAGTGGAGTTGAACATGGCCAGGGAGAGGGAACAACTGGAAGGAGTATTCCAACATTTGAAAGAGGACATCTACAAAGGCACCAGCCCCTTACAAGTTTCAGCAATAGGACTGATAGAGTCAGAGTAGGTGAGAGAGGTCGGAAGTGAAAGGTAATGGGCGAAAACAGAAATTAGATATACACCCGGAAAATCACTTCTAGTGCTGTCCCATTCATTAAGACAGAAGAGAGAAATCAGTGAGGAGTGTCATATGTGAGCAGCTGGAGTAAGCATGGAGAGTTAGCTTCATGAGATTGTGATTGTTCAGGTTGATAAATCACTGTTCTGCACCATTGGCAGCTCATGTACATACCCCATGGAGTAAGGGTTAAATTTGTTTCTAAAAAACATACATATCAAAAAACAAAACAAAACAAAACAAAAAAAAAAACAAAAATACATATGGCCGGGTGTGGTGGTGCATGCCTTTAATCCTAGCAGTTGGGAGGCAGAGGCAGGTGGATCTCTGTGAGTTCAAGGCTATCCTGGTCTACATAGTGAGCTCCAAGCCAGCTGGGACTAAAAGGGAGACCCTGTCTCAAAAAGACAAAAACAAAAAAACAAAAAACACACATATCAAGTCTCTATATACCAAATCAACTGGATTTGAGGACTAGTTTTCTACCTTAGATAACATAGCACCTTATAGCCATTTAGCTCTAAATTTTTGTAATGTAAGAGAATAGAGAACTGTCACCTGGACGTGTTTGTGAGATGACCTGTGAAAGCGTTTACTATAATACTCTTCTTTGATTCCATCTCAGAACTTAGCACAAGGAAGGTAATAGCCATCAGCTTGGGATACTTAATATAAGAAATGATAAGGATACACAGTGACCATTCAGAGAAAAATGACCAAGAATGTGAGGTTTCTCCTTTCCTGAGTTGAAGGAGGAATTATTGAATAAAGTAGGGAAAATGCATTTGTGGAGTGACAAGAGTTTTTACATTTTTAAAGAATACTGTAAGGAGCAAGAATTTAATCCAACTACCAAAAAGTATTAGAAGCTTTTTGAAAGAATTTCCACCAGTTTAATAGACCTACCATACTGAGATCCATCAGGGATGGAGTGGTCTGCAGCCAGGAGTAGTAGCCTCTCCACTTTCTTTTTTTTCAATTTTATATTTTATTGAATTTTGGTATATTCCATACACAATATTTTTGTGGCATTAACAAATTTCACATTATTGTTAAGGTATACTGGTATAGTTTTGTTAGTAGTCAATGTTCAGAATCTAAAATTTCAAATTTATGTTCTAAGATATAATTACATATTTTTAGTTTGAGGAGTATAACATTTCAGTTTACTTATTATACTTCTATTTATATTTGGAAAGCCTTTTCCTACGCCTATATATTGCAGGCCACTGCCAACCTTTTCTTCTATTATTTTCAGGGTTTCAGGTTTCACAGTGAGGTCTTTGATCTATTTGAATGTGATTTTTGCACAGGGTGAAAGGTAGGGGTTTAGTTTCATTTTTCTACAAGTGGCGATCCAATTTTGCCAGCACCATTTGCTGAAGATACTGTCTTTACTCCACTGAGTCTTCTTGGCCCCTTGTCAAATATGAGGTGGCTGAAATTGTATGTGCTCAAGTTTGGATCTTCAATTTTGCTCCATTGATCTACTGGTCTGTTTTTGTGCCAGTACCAAGCTGTTTTATGACTATAGCCATGTAATATAATTTAAAGTCTGGTATGGTAATTCTCCCACCCCGCATTGCTATTTGTGCTCAGTGTTGCTTTGGCTAAACTTGGTCTTTTGTTTTTCCCCATTAATTTAAGGATTTTTTTTTACAATTCTGTGAAGAACGTTATGGGGATTTTGATTGAGATTGCATTGAATCTGTATATTGCTTTGGGTAGGATGATCATTTTTACTATATTAATTTTTCCAATCCATGAGCATGGGAGGTCTTTTTGTCTTCTGGTGTCTTCTTCAATCTTGTTCAAGGATTTAAAATTTTCATTGTAGAGATCTTTAGTGCCTTTGGTCAGGTTTATTCCAGAATATTTTTTTGAGGCTATTGTGAATGGGAAGGTCTCCTCTTGCTTCTCCAATTGCTTATTGTTGGTATAAAGAAAGGCTACTGATTTTATAGGTTAATTTTGTAACCTTCCACTTTACTGAAACTGTTAATTGTTTCTAGGGGTTTTCTGGTGGAATTTTTGGCATCCTTTATGTATACTATCATGTCATCTGTAAAAAAGGGATAGTTTGACCTCCTCCTTACCAATTAGTACTCCTTTGATTTCCTTTTCTTGTCTTACTGCTCTAGCAACTATTTCCAGCACTGTATTAAAAAAGAATGGAGATAGATGGCAGCTTTGCTGCATTGCTGACTTTAAGGGAATGCTTCTGGTTTTTCCCCATTAGGAATGATGTTGGCTATGGGTTTTTGTATATGGCTTTAATTATGTTGAGGAATTTTCCTGCCAGTCCAATTCCCTCTAGGACATTAAACATGAAGGCATGTTGAATTTTATTGAAAGCCTTTTCCACATCAGTTGAGATGACCATGTGGTTTTTGTCTTTCAGTCTATTTATGTGCTTTCTGACATTTATTGATTTCTGTATGTTGAACCAACCCTGCATGTCTGGTATAAATCTGACGTAGTTGTGGCAGATGATATTTTTGATGTGTGTGCCTGTATGCAGTTTACAAGTATTTGTTGAGAATTTTTGTTTCTTAGTTGAGTTGAAAACTGACTGTTTTCTTCAGATGCCTTTCTTGTCCTCTTATTAGTTATGAAAGGCTGGTTGGTCTAGGTTTCAAGTTTTCATTTTTGATTTTGTACTGGAGGGACAGCTAGTTCTTGCCCTTCTAGTCTGGAGCTTCTCCAGGGGCCCAGGACAGGTAACATTCCAGTCAGCTTGAACCTTGCTCCACCTGAGATAAGCCTATAGGCTCCTCTGGGCTGGCTGTAAGCATCTGGATCTGGGTCCAGGGCCAGGATACCTCAGCCTGGAGCCAAGGAAGAGGCTGTAGGTGTTAACCTAATGGGCTGGGATTCTGGAGTATCATAGGAGCTTAGCCACATTGGCCTCTGAGCTTCTGTCTCACATTCTGGGTGTGGAGTTGTTCTCTTGGGAGTCTGGCCTCAGGGTGGGTGGGTAAGGTTCTGTCTCACCTGTCAGAAGTGGGAGCTGGAGCCACTGGGAGCTGACCCAGATCCAAAACTGTGGTCTAAGGGTGGGCCTCTGAGTAGGTGGTCATGCCTTGTCTTGCCTGCTGGGAGCTGGGAACTGGGGGCAGACCCACCCCATCTGCCTGCATGTGTGGACCTCTGGTCAGCTCTCTGCTTTCAAAGGGGGCTATGCACAGCTTGTGTAACCCTACATAGGAATCTCATTGAAAGGACTTGGTCATACAGTGACTACTGAAAGATGATCATTTACTTGCAAGACTAGAAGTCTTTGTGTTCATTAGTCTCTGATTTCTGTGATCATACAAACTTTTAGAGATCCTTTGTGAAATAAACTAAATGATATGTCTCAAGGATCTTGTGGTTTCTTGGAATCATATTTACCATAGAAAATGCAGTAAGCCAAAAGAGAAATGTCTGTAGTGTTGGGTCAAGTTCATTCTGAACAGAGTTCCAGATTCTATGATATATTCACAGCATCTAAGAAAGCGAGAGACAAAATTAGATACTCTACTTGATAAGCAGGTTGAAATCATCACAATATTTTTAATATTGATCATTTATTAAGCCCCAGCAAGGTACCAGTTTCTGTACTATTCCTTTTTTGTATTATCTCCTTTGTCCTTTCAACATCCGAGAGAGTGATATCCCTTTAAAATCTCCCTTTAACATTCCAGGAATTGGAGACAGCATATGAACCCAGGTGGTTCTGAGACCTCTGAACTTGAAACAAGTTACTGAGGCCCTCTGAAAAGTAGTTGGGGAATTTGTGAAATCAGAACATGATTTGTAGTTTGGAAGTTTGTTCTTTTAAATGAATATCTTTGTAGGAACTTCTTTGTAAAATTTAAAATGCAGATATTAGAACAAATGTGAATATGAAATAGAACATTAATTTTTTTCCTATTGTTAACTTGGGTGGAAGACGACATCTTATGATTATAAAATTCTTGAATTGAAAGTGATTTAAAACCTTTCATAATTCTATAGTATGTCTTGAGAATAATGAAGAAAAGGATTAAAAGGACAGACTGCTATGCAGGAATTTTTCAATATCTAAAAACCAAGCTTATAACGGGATAAGCAAAATTGTCTCCATGTGAGATCTGGCAATTTGAATCTAAAAGTCTGTAAGCTGAAAAATACTAATACATACATTTCAATGCAGTGGTCAACCAAATGGCCCTTTGTCTTTAGATGATCTCCGGAGCTTGATACTTATAGGTAAAAACACAAATCACCTACTTCCTTCTAAGAAAAGTGGTTATGGATTTAAAAAGATGAGATCAACATAGCAGCTCCTGAGGTGGCAGGCACTTTCTGAGCAGCAAAGGCAAAGTTGGGAAAGGGGCACTTAGGGGCTCCCAAGAGCTTTGGGAAGTGCTGGAGGTGGTCTGAGGCCACTTGGATCCTTCCTGATTGCAATTTGGTGCTATAGATGTAGCCCTAGGACATCAGGAGACATCAGGGATAGCTCCAGTGTTGGCCGAGCCTCCCTCCCACTGGACCCAGGTACAGACCTTGAGGGCTGGGCCTGGGGGACTGGTGGAAAGACCACAGGTGGCATGTGGTGGTTCCCATGAGTACATCTCATGGGGTAGGTTACTGGAATTTGGCGTGAGGGACCCTGGCTGCACAGCAGTGGGGGTTCTGTGACTTTCCAGCCCACAGGACTAGAAGCACCTGGGGCCCTCAGGGTGTGGGTTCCACAGGCCTGAGGGCTTCAGGCTTGGGTGTTGCCTGGCTCTGTCCATTGGACAATCCATTTACTGGTTGGGTGAGGGGTGATGGTCTGTCCAGTGCTAGGATAGAGGTGAGACTTTGGAGCCTAAACTATCCACACCTGTACGCTAATTCAGAACTCAACAAAAACACCTAAAGAATATAAGCAAAATCAATCTTAAATTCAACAAACACCTAAATTTCACATTAGAACAACAACCAACAAAACCAAACCAAGGCCTAAAGCTCAACAACAACAACAAAAATTTCTGTTGTCTGCAAGAAACCCATATCATCTTTAAAGACAGACATTATCTCAAGGTGAAAGTATGTAAAACAACAATATAAGCAAATGGCACTAAGAAACAAGCAGGAGTTGCTATTCTAACATTAGATAAAATGGACTTCAAACTAAAACTAATCAGAAGAGGAGAGCCATTTCATTGTTATCAAAGGAATAATTAATCAAAAAGATATCACAGTCATTAATTTATATTGAATTTATAACAAATTAAGGTGGACCAAACACCATAGAAACGATTTTACCAGGATTTAAGGCACAGATTAACTTTAGCACACTAGTAGCAGGGGACTTCAATACCCCACTCTGTCCATTAGACAGGCCAACTGGACAAAGAATAGACAGAGAGACATTTGAACTGAACAAGATAATACACCAAATAATGGAATAGCAAAGATATAATATCATTTCAATGCTCTACTAACCACACATGGGCTCTTCCTGCTTACTGGTTACATTCCTTTGAAACTTGAGACAAGGTTTTTGGTAACCTGCTCATTGATAGACTGGCTTTTTGCCAAATGCATGTAAAACATCTCTGGACATCTGGAGAGATTTGGTCATCTAGAACTACTCCAAGACTTGCAAGGACACTTCAAAGTTTTTATTTTATACTGGTATATTAAAAATAACTGTACCATCTACATAAATGGGTATAAATATTGAATATATCATAAATTATAAGAACTAGGGGCAAATCTCTCAGGACATGTTATTTAGTTTCACTGCATTAACTAAAAGCCTTCTGTATAAGATTAGAATAGATGGCCCCCAGAACAAACGCCATTAGGCTACAACTTGGATGCACTTAAGAAATAGACAGTTAGACCATGTTGCTGAAGATATGGCATGATAAGAGCATGAAAAAAACATGCTGAGACCCTGCTCTGCAAATCAACAGACAATCTCCATGGTGTCAGAGAGCACTATACAAACCACTAGAAAGAAATGGTCTCTGAACCTTTAATACAGACTTCTTGTGCTACAGTTTTACATGCCAAAGGCAATAGTGGCAGCCTAATAAATGTCCAACTGGAAAGAAAAAAAATTCCCAATTGGATCTATGGCCTGCTCCTGGGCAGGGTATGACAAATGGCTGACACTGTAGCCTTGGTGCTTCCTAATGTCAGGAGGCTCCATTGATCACATTAGAAAACTATTGGCATCACTTTGTCAAAGAGTTATAATGCCCCAACTAAAATATAACTATTGTTACTATTTGCGTTTTATTACTATAACTAAAAGAAGATTCCTAAACAACCCACTGGACCATTGCAAATAGGACTTGGACAGTCCCAAGAGTTTGACATGCCACCTCAGGAAAAAAAAATGATCTTCTATTTCTCAATCTCTCTCACCCTCTCCTCCAAAGCCCAGGGACTCTCACACAAGAGGTTGGCATGACAGATTATAGGTGCCAAAGAGGCCGGATGAATTCTGAGATCACAGCAAGTATGTACTGGATTTTTCTTTTATTTCTTTTCTTCTTTTCCTTTTTTTTTATTTGATACACATGTTTTTGTAAGCAAACCCTTTCCACTGAACTTGGGGTCCCTGGGTTGTACAAAAACTGAACTCAGATGTTAACTAATTGGGTTTATATGAACACTCCTTATGTTTATTACATATGTGTACTTACTGGTCAAATAAAAATAAATTAAAAAGAAGAAAAAAGAAAAGTGGTTATGCTTCATAGCAAGCATTCCCTAAGTCAAATACATCTAACTAAAGCCAACCATTTCTTCCTCATGTATTTTTTGGGGATGTATCTCCTTGAAAAGAAGTCATATTCTCTTTTCTTAGGCACACATGTCTTTTGGCCAAGTTCTTTATAACATGAGCTTCCATTTTATTTTATTAATATATAAACTACAACAGTCATTTAATATCATAGTCTAAATATCTAGCAAATAATGGTAAATAAAACTTATGGAGTTTCTTAATCCAATTTTCTTGTGTCTTACAAAGCATCTTCACAAATATTTAAATACCTGTTCATAAGTATACTTGAGGCTGTACATTCTTTTCTTTTCCTTTTTTTTTTTTTTTGGTCTTTTTGAGACAGGGTCTCCCTGTAGCCCCCGATGACCTGGAACTCACTTTGTAGACCAGGCTGGTCTTGAACTGACAGAGATCTGCCTGGCTCTACCTCCTGAGTGTTAGGATTAAAGGTGTGCACCACCACACCCTGCTCATTCTTTGTTTTTCATACTTCTGCAGCAATTATCTATGCTACTTAGTAAACCACTTACAAAACAGTGGCACTTAATTGCTTTTTCCCTCAGCAGAAGACTTTAGAGACGGGATCTTTAAGTGGATGTTTAAAATGTAAGGCATGGAAGCATCTTGAAGGCCTTCCTGAATACATTAAGCTTACGTGGAAATGCCTTTGGACCTTAGCCATGGGAGACTGTCATCAGTGCTCCTAAGACACTGCAGAACACAATCTGAAGGCAACTAAGGAGGCAGCTGTATACCCCAGTTTGATGGGATGAGGTGTATACCCCAGTTTTATGGGATGAGGGAAGAGAGTAAAAAAGTGCTGTTGGAAACTGGGCAATGTGGTAAATACATGGGCAAAAGGGACTGCTGTATCTCACACCAGTCTACTGATAGAAAGTAGAGACTAAAGGGCCAATCTTCCCAGATCATGTAATCTTTCCAGAGAAGTCAGATTTCCATATTGTCTTTAATACTGTTTTTTGACTTTTGAATGTTGGCAATAAAATTATATATTCCTTATAAAACAGTAGATAGGCCAAAGAAAGCACATCTGCTGGTGAAATTGGGCCTGTGTACTGCCAGATAAAGACCTCTGCAGCCGTGAATGTAGACCTGAGGAAGGAAAAGATCATCCCTGCTATACTTATGGCTTTATCTCCAGTGCCAAACACAATCCCTGGTGCAGAGCAGGTGTCCAGATCTGTAGAATGAAAGAATAAATGATTAATGGGTAGATTGGATACACCACTCTCATGATGTCTACACTCGTTTCATTGTTTCCTGAATTAAATAAAGGCAGAGTGCTGTCATAGAAAGAACAGATGTTCGGAGGAGGGAAGATGTGGGTCATGGTCTAAATCTAGTCCTGCCTAAGGAGTTTTAGGCAACACACTTCAGTTCCTACAATCTTTGTTTCCTCACCTACAAAATGTTGAGATTCTATTTCAGTATTGTTTGTTGTTAAACATTGTTTGAAGGAGACTTTATGATTTTGATAAGAGATGATTCAAGAAGCTTCTGGAAAGATGACATGGGCATCTGATGAGAAGTGGGTCTTCAGAACTCAGTGGCTCAGAAGAAGTTTTAATTGGCATTTGGATAAATGAAAGCAGTACAAACATAATTACTTGGCTATCTCTTTCCAGAATGCTGGCAAAATAATGAGGAAGAGGTTTTTTTTCTTTTTGTTTTTTCCAGCTCCACTTTTAAGACATAATGTCTCACAGACCAAAAGAACAAAGAACACAGGTACATGAAAGAATTAGAAGCTAGGGCTTAGCAGACTTAAGAATCCTTGATTTCAAGCCAGCCTGCTATTTGTACATCAAGTCAGGTCTTGTAGGACTCGCTGACTCTTTAGGGAGTGTGAATATATAACCTTTAAAATTTTATTTTATAAGGATATATTTGACCAGAAAATTCTAATGATGAAAAACCTTGTAAACCACTTGACCGAAACGCAGTCTCCCTGTGTTACTATTCTGTGGGTGTGTTTGGTTAGTAAAGCATTTTTTCAAAACACAATGCCTTAACACAACATTCTCAGTGAGCACCCAGCTGTGTATCCATAAGTATTTCTTCTCAAGACCACTTTTTTTTTCCAGCATCTTTATTCACAAAAGTCAGAAGTGAGCATGAGGAAAGAAACAAACAAACAAAAAACCTTCTGGTTATATATTCTATGAAATCCAATGCTCTTGAAGTCTATTGTCAAATAGTCCATTTCTAAAACATCTTTATGGGTAAGCAGTAAAGAAAAATGAAATAAAGTTTGCAGATAAATGGAGGGCACTAGAAGTTGTTATTTAAGTGGGGTAACTTGGACAGCGAAAATCAGACATCTCATGGTCTCTCTCATTTGTGGATCCTAGCTCCCAATCCTCAGATGTGAGTATATATCCTGATGTAACCACAGGAAGTAGGGAAATGCAAAGGAACCATGGGGGGAGAAGAGGAGACTGAGAGAGGGCAACAGCAGGAGATAGGCATTATCAAAGTGCAGAATGGGGAAAATTGGGCTACTTTATCTGGAGAAGGGGATGAGGTTTTACAAGGGGAGAGAGAGGAAAGAGAGATAAATAATGCTTAGTTGATGTGAAAAACCAGAAAAAAAGTGCAGTTTTTAATAAGCCTACTGAGAAATACACATATAAGTGTGAGTACATGTGTACTGCTGAAGGATGTATAACAAAAATCACAGTGCCAAGCAAGAGAAACCTCCCTTTGAGTTGTTGGTCAAAGTAATCCAATAGATTCCAAAAATAATACAGACAGAGAACTTGATTACCCTCCCCCAGAACTTAAAATAAGACCCTATTGCTGAAGACATGACATATTTCAGACATAGGACTTGGAGCAATTGAGCTGGAACTGACCTAGTAGAACCCTCTCTGAAGACTAGCTCTGATAGTATCAGAAGGTACTATTCAAGCTGTCAGAGGAGAATCTGAACTAGTGGCCTACCTATGTGTACAGCCTATGAACAGCAACAACAATGGGCCCAGCCTACTATCTCAACAGCTCTATGATGGGACTTAGGTCAACTCAGTGGGAGGTAATTCATGTGTGGTATTGAAATATAGTCTAGGACACATAGTTTGTGTGGATAAACCTGAATAGATTATCACAGAACTGAAAAAAATGCCAGAGGAATTGTGCATGTTTCTTTCTTTACTTTTCTTTCTTTACCCATGCACAAATGCTAGAAATACAGTGAGCTCTGCTTTTATATTCATTAGAGTTACAGCTGAATATTTATAGAACAATGAATAATAATAAAGTGGCCAGAATACAGGAATACAGTAAAACATGAGCAACATAGCATTATCACCTTTGTAAGCCTTCTTGGGAGAACAAAGTTTCTCCTGAGAAGCTCTGGCATTCCAGAGATAACTCTTCAGCAAGAATTCTTGCATAAACTTTCTCAGAAGACAGACTCTCTAGGTATACTGCTTGAGGTTACAGCTTAATTTGCCAAGCATGTTTTGAAAGTCATAGGAACACTATTTCACAGTCTCTTCAGTTGGAGAGGTCACAGACCCTAGAGAGAACCTACTCTGTCACTTCCCTAGAACAATGTAATTTCCTACTATATTCTAAATAGGAATCTTCATATTTACAGACAAGTATATCTTATACTATCCTTATACTTAGTGGCAAGTATAACTCTTACCACTCATCAAAAAAGTTTCTTCTTGCAACAGATGGAGATTATTATGAAGTTCCACAACTGATAAAATACAGAGAATAAATGACTCTGAGATGTCAGCCCTAAGTGATACATCTATAATGTAAACTCTACACTTAAAACTCAGGGAACATCACAGAAGAAGGGGTGGAAAGATTGTAAGAGTCATACAAGACACCTGCTATGAGTTAATGCATTGTAAACATCACAGGGAAACTACACCAATGAGGTCTGCATAGTGTGGTGGTCTAAGAAGATATTCATAATGAGAAACCAGTTGCCATGCAAAGGTAGGTTGGGGGAATGTCAAGAGGTCCCATGTCAAGATGTAGAGCTATAGGCAATCAATGGATGCTGTGGGAGAGAGAATCATTTTTCTCCAAGGACTGGATCCTTGAGAGGTTATCTAATCCCAAATGGTCAGCTTTAAACACAGGCACACAAAACAATATAAATGGACTCAGTGTATTGTTTGTATATACATATTTTATATATAATATATATTATATAGACATGCAAATGTATATGTAACAATAATTGAAGAACAGCACAAGAAATTGAGAGCAAGAGACATGGAAGGAGTTGGAGAGGGACTGGGAACAATGGAAATTATGTAAATATAATACTCGTTTATGAACTTCTCAAAAAATTAAAAATTATCTAGTATTCAAAGCCTTTGTTATTGTAATTCATTAATTGGCATTTCAGAGTTGAGACAAGGGTGGACAAAGAGCCATTACTGCTGTGATACCCAACAGCAAAATTGAAGAAATTTCCTTTTAGAAAATCTCTAAGTGGGGCTCACTCACCAGTGTGTCTCAGATTCTTAAACAGCTTTAAATCTAATAGGCAAAGCAGGGCTTCCTTGAGAGCATTTTAGCGGGCAATTTCTAATTCATTTTACACAGCTCTTATTAGATTTGTAAGAAGATACACACTATATAAGCACTCCATGGTCACTTGAGAGGAGAATAGTTAAGTGACTCATTTAACAGGCAATTACCTATTTTTTAAAAAAGAGACAAATATCCTGTGTCTGATAGAGGCTATGCATGTATGACAGAAACCAAATGTTTGAGGCTGTTAAGGAGTTCTACACAGAGGTCAGGTTAAAGTGACTGTGTAGAGTTTGTGGGGCATAGGCTAGTTAAAATTGGGTTCTTTGTGGTGCTATTCTGTATCTATACATTGTAACTGTGGTGGCAATCACACAAATCTATACATGTGATAAAATACTCAATATCAACTGCACACATACATACACATACATGAGGAATGCATCTAAAACTAACTTAGTCTGAATAAGATTTTTAGATTACTTCAATGTCAATATCCTGGTTGTGATATTATACTAGAGTTTAAGATTCGTTACCATTCAGCCAAGTGTCTATATATATCCCAAATCTATTTAGCTATTAGCTCTCTCCTTGGAGGAATAACTCACAGCGGATGCCACAAGCTTATGTCCTCCAGTGGTTAGGAGATGTTATAAGCCACAATAAGAACTTGTCACCCTTTATAGAGAATCCACAGTTTGCTGATTAGCATACCATCCGAGCATCTGTGTCTATGCTCACAGCTTAGCTTGACATAATAATTGGTACTGCTTAAATGCCTGTACATCCAATAGCTTGTGCTTTGTTAGTATGACTAAAAAGGGTATCACTGGGAAAGCTGTCAATCCATGAAGGGAAACAATCTGAACAGACTGGAGTCCAAAATGACAATGCCAAAGAAATTAGGCTGTTTTCTTCTCACCCACTTGTACCCCTTTCCCAAAGCCCAGGGAACAAACTGCGGAAGAGGAGGCGTGGTAGATTGTAAGGGCTGCAGAGAGTTAGGGGTGAATCATGAGACTACAAGAATATAGTCTGGACTCCTGATTGATCAACATGCCTGTGCATACAAGCTTCTCCAACTGGACTATGGGAACCTTGGGTTGTTCAAAATTTGGACATAGATACTTGCAAAATGCACCAATTACCTAATTGTATGACATACTGAGTAACATCAATGTTATCTGCAAACAACTGTGTCATTATATTGTAGAATCCCTTAAAAAATTTTTAAAAATTAAAAAAAAAATTTTTTAAAAAGAGGTCAGGCTGGGCACAGGTCAAAGGAGCAAGCCAATGAACAGCATTCCTCCATGGCTTGTGCTTCAGCTCCTACCTCAAGGTTCCTGCCCTGAGTTCTTACCTTGGGCTCCCTGAGTAAGAACTGTGTCCCAGGAGATGTAAGCTGAATAAACCCTTTCCTCCCCCCCCCCCAAAAAAAAGATTTGTTGCCATTAAGGGAAGCTGGGTGAGTGGAATGCAATGTATCATATCTGTATTATATCTCACAACTGCAAATTATATATAATGATATCAAGAAAGTTTAAGAATAGTGGCCATTTAGGCTAGAATCCAGAGTGGTAACAATTCTCTGATTAGGTGAATGCCACCAACTCCATTTGACATCTCACCACCTTACATGCTCTGGGAAATGTCTTGACTCAAGTTTTGGTCTTGTGGCTTGTGGTTTATTTTAGGCAATGTATTGTTAACAGACATTGATAAACAAAGTCTTAAAATCATTTGAGTGGTTGAGCTAGATCTCGTGCACTGATGCCATACTAGGACAAGCATTTCACCAGGTTAACCTATTTATCCAAGCAGAAAGATGTAGCACAGAGCTGCCCAGGTGACCTGCTCTAACCATGCCCAGCCTGAAGCAGAGACCCTGGCTGACCTGCAGACCCATAAGGAAGCCCAGCGCTCTGTGGACATATGAATTGTCATAATAATTGGTCATTGTTTGAAACTGTGTAACATCATTGGAAAGAACTATGATTATGATTATGGTGGATGATCTTGATGTCAAAGTGGTGGTTCCTGTCTAGAAGACTGGGATGAAGGGGCAGTAAATGTAAATGGGGTATGGAGGGAGTATGTACTGACACTTTAGACTTGAAAGAATTAGAATCCAAAGTGATCGACTTGGCTATAGAGAGTACACAGGTGCTAACTATTAAATCCAAAGGCATAAAGTCTCCCAGGTCATGAAATTAACCAGGTAATATGAACCCTGAGGTTGAGCCAACAGGAACTGATGGAGTCTTCTTGGGTATAAGGTCTGTGGAGCAATAAGTCAACCAGGAAGCTTTAGCTTCCATCCAAATAAGGAGGAGAGATTGCTTCTCCCATAAAAGTCCAGATAGTAAATATCCTAGGCACTGTTGGTTCTATAATTTCTGTCACTACTATTCAACATATCTGTTGTAACATTAATACAGCCACATATGAGTTCTAACAAGTATTTATCTTCTAGTAAAACTTTATTAACCAAAATATGTAATGACTGGAATTGATGCATTAGCTGTATTAGCTTTAAATTTAGAATCTTGTATTTTTATTGCCATTGAATAAAGCATTTAATACTAAATCTTTGGAAAAAAACAATTATGATAAATATAGAAAATAGACGGTATGTATGCCCAAAGTTTGCCTCTTTGAGCCAACAACAAACATCCATAGTCTTTCCTGAGACTTGTCTTCCATCATTGGAACAGTCCTCTGAACTCTTCACAAAATCTTACAATCCAGGCAGTCATTGTCAATCTGCCATAGTTGTAAGCACATAAAGGAAAGATTGTAAGAGCCAGTGTTGGTGCATGAACCAAGGGAACAGAGGCTTTCAGGCCACTGGGAACTTGCTCATATGAATTTGCAACAATGGTAACAGCATGCACAAGACCCATGCAGACATAATCAGACAAACCCAGCATCGAACTGGGAAAGTGCATAGCAGCCCCAATCCCAGCTGAAAAACTATTGGAAACTGATTACTTTGGGCTGAGGGAGAGTAGATCTTCTTTAAGGAAGTGATTCTAGATAGACTGACCAGAATCGAATGGATGAACTTGCACTGAAGTACATCTGGGTACAAATGCTTGACTGGATAGGACTTAACGAATATGATAGAATGCATTAAATCTGGTGGCAAGGCTACAGAGGCACACACAGGGGAGGGAGTCTAATTTGATTATATGAAATGCACAAAAGCTCAATACAAATATTTTTAAATGAATACATGTAAATTATTTCTTTTTTATAATTTATTATTTTTTATGTGTATGATTGTACAGTCTGCATGTAAGTTGGTGCACCTGTGTCGTGCAATGCCACGGTCAGAAGAGGGTGTCGGATTCCCCTGGAACTGGAGTTAAAGACGGTTCTTAGCCACCATGTGGGTGCTGGGAATCGAACCCGGGTCCTCTGCAAGAGGAGTCGGTGCTCTTAACCACTGAGCCATCTCTCCAGCCCCTTAAATTATTTCTTATAGGGAAGAGAGAAAGAACACAGTCTCCCACTACCACAAATTATCACATTTGGGTAAAACGCAGGAGCCAGTACATTTGCCCTGTGAAAGCCACCTTTGTGATCATGGTATCTCCTCTGCCAGGTAAGTATTTAAATGATACTCTATACAAACTTCAAACCAAATGATTCTCTTTTATGAACCACAGGAAAAATTCACAATCTTAAAAAGTGTGAATTTAAGAAAATCACTTCTGATAACAAGTTGGAAGGATCTGTACTAAATTAATAATAATATATAAATTTAATGGAATTTTTTAAAGACATTTGGGGGTTTGTGGACATAGCTGAATTGGGAGAGTGCTTACTTAGCATGCACAATGCCTGGGGTCAATCTCCAGCACTTAAAAAAAGCTGAACATGGATTGGTTGGGGCTGGATGGGAACTTGGTAATTCATTCCCTTGCTCAGTGGCTGTAGATTACAAAAAAGTAATTGGAGAGAAAACTGCAAACATTGCCAGCCATTTTGAGGAAATCTGTCTGTTAGAGGGAAAAGGATGTTTTCCTCAACAGTGCAACAAATCTGATATGGATTATTAATCATAGTTTTTGTCCCTTACTCAGACTGAGTCTAAATCATTAGGCACATGCTCATGACCGACATGGTTTCCTTGCAAAATCAGGACTGTGACACCATAGCTTCTAGCCATGAGCTCTTTGCTAGCAAGGCCTGAATACTTGGCAGCTGGCATAACCAATAAGACATGACCCTGGGCTTCTGGAGTAACAATGGCATTTCCTCTTCTCAGCCATTCTTTATGGATCTTGTCCCTTGGTAATGGCTTGTGAACAGCTTAAGCTCCTGAGGCAACTCTTGTATAACCTCTCCTGCCACAATGCTGTGGAAAAAAAAGAAAAGAAAAGCCATCCTGCAAACATGCAATTTATCACTCACGTTTCAATCACTTTGCCAAGAGTGCTAGGGAATTTCCCTAGCCTGAGCTTGGGAAGAGATAGCTATGGTAGGTTGTTGGTTTAGACATCAGCAATATAGTCATTCAGTAGCATAACTTGAAAACAATAAGCAAAAGTTTGAGGACCAGCGTCTAAAGGGAAATAAACCTAATTGGTAGGATTATTCATGGGAGGGTGGCCCAAAAGTCTTGAAAGAATAAAAATCTGTTACATTATGACTTTGAATGAGTCCACAAAAATTTCTCCTTATCACAGTAACAGGCCGGGGTCTTTAAAAATTCAAGTAGAATTAGATGGGTGTTGATCTAACTGGACATAAGTCCCGCTTAGTAGGAGGTAATCCAGGCATGGTACTGTAAACACAGCCAAGTACGCATGTTTGGAGAGGCCGTAGACACTGGAGAAGAACCTGCTACTGCTACTTTCCTGGACCAACATATTCTCTCTGTATATACTAAATACATATCCTAAGAGTCACAGACAAGTATAACTCTCACCACTCATCAAAGAAGCTTCTTTATGCAACGGGAGCCTATTATAACGTTCTATGGCTGGTCCAAAGGCAGAGAATACGTAACTGTGATGTGTCCATCCCTAACTGATACATCTACAATGCAAGCTCTATACCTAAGGCTCAGGGAACATTGCAGAAGAGAGGATGGAATGATTGTTAAGAGCCAGAGGAGCAAGGTACTTGCTGTTAGATAATGCATTCTAGACAAGATAAAGAAGCTTCACCCATGAAATATCCACAGTATGGCACTAACAAGATCTGTATAATTATGAAACCAGTTGACATGTTGTTGGGGAAATTTTCGTGGAGTCCCACCTCTTTATGAATAGCTAGAGGCTATTCATAAAGTGAATAGAGAGTGAGGGAGAATCAGTTTCTTCCAGGGTCTAGCTCCTCAATAAATTATCTAATCCCAAGTGGTTTAAACACAAGTACAGGAGAATGCTGCTAAACGGATTCAGTGAATTTTACATGTCTCTCTCATATATATTTTTAAATCTTTCAAAAATCAAATTAAGTAGTGTTCTAGCTGTAAGGAAAGATTACAGTGTCAGAATCACATAGGCTTTGGTGGCTAAGAAAGCTAATACTTAGTTTTCAAGTCCTCCACTCAGGGTTAACTGAAAGACAAGAATTCTTGGCACAAATGATGCAAATCGTGCTGAGTAGAGGGGTCACTGGCATCCCTGTCTGTTTTGACTCATTCTTGGATCCCTCTCCCCCAGTTCCCTAACTGATGCACAAACTGAGCCTTTGACAGGAAATGGAGTAGAGATCTCTCCCCTCTTTTTTCTATTCTGAATCCTGACTGTGCTGTCCAAAATGACTGGTCAGATTAGTAACAAGTGAAACTGAATCTAACAGTGGCAGCTATCTATAAATTACTGTGCTTTTTTTTTTTTTTTTTACCAAGCAGGAAATATCTGTCAGAAGTATGGATATCCATAGTATGTCAAGACCTGAAGTTTTTACACAGACTTGGATAGGTGAGCAGAACAAATAGCATGTCACCCCATCTTCCAGCCTCCTTTAACGTTCTCCCCTCCCTATGCTGAGCCCTCTGACAAAGCTGGGAAGAGTTCAGGGCCATTGGACCAAGAGCTAGAGGAGGAACAACAAAAGCCTTGCCTGTGCAAGGCTTCGGGGAGTTCATACAAGACAATAGCTAGATTTTATTTCTCAACAAGGCTTTGAGCAAAAGTACATTCCTTGAATGAGTCAGGGACTTGCCGCTTGGGCATCTAACAAAACATCTGTTTAGAGAAAGCAGAGAAACATGTAATGTACTGTTGCTAACTTCCTTTCTGCTTTACCTTTTTCATTTGCTTTTCACTGGGAAGAAACTCAGAAGCTTTTCCCATTGTTTTATTAAGGAGATGACCATCAGGAGAAAGATAAACTTCAGCGAGCCTTGAATGAAATGCAATAAATTATTAACATGATGCAGTCTGCTTAATTAATCATATTGCAAAATTGAGCTTCATTGCCTTCTGCTTGACAGTTGACTTCATATAATACAAACCGGAAGACAGTAAGGCTCTTCTCAAGGAACTCATACTAAAGCTTGTTAACACTGTGCCTTCACTCTGTACGCCTGCTGGCAGATCATTTTATTATCAGTGTTGGAGTTCTACAAAAATCCACTCTAGGCTGCATAACCTACATTACAGCCTTGGTTTGTTACAGTGGGTGTAGCACACAGAACATCCTCATCAGGGGACATCATTTGATACATCACGTGACTAGCTGGAACAACCACTTTCTCCATAATGAAGTTTACAGCCTAGAAATTTACAGGGCAAATATCCTATAAATTCTAAATTGCCAAATATTTATATCTCCATCAATGATCATATGGTCTTTCTCTCTCTAAAATCCTATAACTGCACAGTTTTACATAGCTGTAAAAGCAGTGCGTACATATGGTTTTGTGTTTTTGCTTTCCCTACCTAACATATCGCCTGCACAGTTCCATAAGGGAACACACAATACAGTTTTAAAGCCCACAGACGGTTCAACATATTGATGTATTTAGAGAATATTTTAATACTTCTCTGTTCCGAAGCTAATATCTTAACATCTGCCAATTGGAAGTCATTTTTAACTGAATTAAATATGTATGTACTTGCTTCCCAGGACACACAAGCAGAAATACACAAGAACCAGCATTTACGGGAACAATTGGCCTGCACCATGTCGCCATAATTCCAGATCTTCATTCCCAAGTCCCTCCTTTACTATGGTGGGATCTCTTTGACGGTTCACACGTGTTCTTTGGTAGCCATTATCATTTTCTTTTTGTCCCCATATGGCTCTCCATCTGCACCATATTGAGCACACGGTATATTTCTGCTGCCCCTTTACTGCCTTAGCAGATTTCTGAATGTTGGTATTTATTTCCTTGGTGCAGTTCTAGCGGCACTAACACTAAAGGAGGAACAAAAATCTCTTTCAACTAGTGCGGGATTCATTTCGCCGGTCTACAGCATAGGATACATTTTTATCTATATACTCTTTCATTCATCAAATGTACATTATGACTTCCTGTGGATTTTTGGCCCAATGCTCAACAATGGGAATGTACTGGTGGACACACAGGCATAGTCTTTCCCTCATGTAGTTTAGTCTGTCATTACTTCTTATCATCAGTGATGCTTTGTTTATATCGGATTTGCTTTTGGTAATTCAGCATCTCCCCTACACATATCTCATATATAGTTACCTTCCAAGAACATAGGAAACTTCTTAGGAATTGACTGTACCCATACCACTGATTGATTCCCGGTCAGTCTCCCTAGGTCATCAAAACACACTTTATCTCATACCAAAACACTCTTTCCTCATCTGAGATATTCACAGGGAACCCAAGGATGTCCCTAGTACTTCCTTTAGACCTCACTTGCGAAGGTATCAATAGGTCATGTCCATTTGTTACTTCGGGCATAGATTCTTAATAATGAATAACTGAGACATTGCCTTTAAACTTTTTGAAGTAATACATCATTCATTTATAAATATCTTACCTAAAAATGACATAAAACACCTCAACATGAATTCTCATGTAGACCCTATGTGTTTAATAGGCTCATATAAATACAATATATTAAAACAGCTAAAAACTAATGCTATAGAAATAAAGTAAGTGTTCATATTTGGATTTGTTTTTTGGGGGGGTCTTTTTGAGACAGGGTCTCCCTGTAGCTCCAGCTGTCCTGGAACTCACTCTGTAGACCAGGCTGGCCTTGAACTCACAAAGATCCACCTGCCTCTGCCTCCCAAATGCTAGGATTAAAGGCGTGTGCCACCACGCTGGACTCATATTTGGGATTTTTGAGGCTGGTGACAGTATCGTAGAATCCACCCCTAGTTACTTGTGCCCATGTATGATAGACTGGAGAGACAAAAGAAGATGGGGAGAAAGGTAGACTAGGAGAGTAGGCTTTGAATGGCCACGGAAGAGAGTTTTATGTTTTATGAATTTATGAATTTTATGCATTTTAAGTTTTGTCATCTCTCTATAATGCATGGGACTTCTCTCACAGATAACTGAAGTGCAAAGCAGGAGAGAGCTTAGTGGAATTCCTTCAACGATTCATGCGATGTATGCGAGAAGAGGAAAACTCAGCTTCCTTCCAAGAACTCTTCACAGCAGTTTGCCTTTCATGCTCAGTCTCCTCAGTACATTGGACAAATAAAACATTCTAGAGTGAGACAGATGGGTCTTCATTTTGACTTTGACCTGAGCAAATGACCTTTCTTAACTTTAGCTTTTTAAACAGTCTCAAAACATAACCTATCTATCAGATTGTGTGGGACCTGTCAGATTGTGTGGGACCTGTCAGATTGTGTGGGACCTGTCAGATTGTGTGGGACCTGTCAGTCAGATTGTGTGGGACCTGTCAGATTGTGGGCTCTATTTCCACATCCTGCGTGCTGTGCTGTCTTTGTGTGTACTTAGCCAGTGGACCCCTTCCTTTCTGGTCTTTCTGGTTTTCTTTTCTTCCTCCTCCTCTCTTCTATAAGCCTTTATTTGCCCTCTTATCATTAAGTAGTTGATAATACATTTCCTAACCTCAAAACAAATTTTAATGGAAGGCAAATTTTGTCTGAATACCAAAATTTTAAATATGCAATCACTTCACAATGTAGTAGAACCCCTCAGAATCTAATAAGGAAAAATCAAAGGACTATTCATTATTGTCCCTATATACACAACAGAGTATTAATGGTAGAAATAAAGTAAAAACAATGTTTAAGGGCTTTATCTGTATATCATCTCCCCTGGTACTATAATCCCACGACAAGAGTTTTATCGCTATGGTTTAAAAGAGTAAAAAAATATATTAAAGTAATTTCTATAATCAACAAGATTGCTATAGACGCATTGTTTCTGATCATACTTCCTACATTCATTCTTCTACACAATCCTGCTCATAGTAGCAAATAAGTGAATGGACCTTTTTCTTTTACAAGCATTGTAGAAGACTGTCAAAGTCTTGGGCAATATACTGAGATTTTTCTCATTATCCACTGTATTAGTCACTTTTCTGTTGCCATGATAAAACCACCATGACCAAGGGAACTTGTAAGGGAAGAATTTATTTGAGCTTACGATTGATGGTTTCAGGGAATTAAGAGTCCATTGTGGGAGGAGGCATGGTAACAGGAGCTGGAGCAGAAAGCCAAGGTTCACATCTTCCAATGAGCACAGGAAGTCAAGAGAGAGTAACTGGAGCCTGCAAGGGCTTGTTTAGCTCACTAAGCCTGCCCCTGGTGACATACTTCCTCCAACATGGCCATACCTTCTAAGATCTCCCAAAACAGCACTACCAACTGGGGACAAAATGTCTGAATACTTGAAGCCTATGTGGGGACATTCTCATTCAAACCACCACATTCTACTACTTTGCCCCCCCCCCATAGGCTCATGACCAAATAAAATGCAAAATGCATTTAGACCAACCTTAAAAGTCCCCATAGTCTTTACCAATCTCAATTCTATTCAAAAGTCTACAGTCTAAAGTCTCTTCTGAGACCCAGGCTAATCTCTTAACTGTAAGCTCCTGTAAAATCAAAAGACAAATTAGAAACTCCCAACACACAGTGGAACTGAATACACATTCCCATTCCAAAAGGGAGGAATAGAAGCATAGTGAGGAAATACTGGAACAAAACAAGACCAAAAACCAGCAGGGCAAACACCAAGTTCAGTAGCTCCATGTGAGACTTCTGGAACTTTACTTCCAAAGGGCTTAGATGGCTCAGCTCTTCCAGCTTTGCATTCAACATCTTCTTTCCCGTACTCCACCTGATACAGAGATACATGAAGATTTAGAGATACATAAATGTGGTAGATTGTCTTCTTGATTGTAACTGGTCATGGCTCTCATTAAGGAGCTCTGGAGCCCTGACACTACAGCACAGGGTCTTCAAGAAGATGATTTATGTCTGAATGAGCTCACATATCACATTTCTGGAAAAATGAAACCTTCATTAAAGACTAATTGGTAACATTAATTTCCAGTTACATCATCACTTGTAAACACAATGTAGGAAGAATGAAAGCAAGCTTTATTTTAGATTTCTCTATAGGTCCAATTGTGTCTATCTCTGCTGAACTGTAATATAAGCAAAAATATAGTACACATATTAAAAGGATATTCTTGAAAGATTGTGAAAATGAGATCAATTTATAAGAAATAATAGAAAATGAAGCCATCCAAACATCAGTGCTTTCATTCTTCTCTGAAGCATGAAATGCCACAGCTTAATAGGAAAGTTACAAATGAGCTATGAAATAGAAAAGAAGGAAAATCTTCAGATATACAGAGCAAGCCTTTTCTTTATTGTCTTCCTGATAAAATTATAACCTATCAAGAGAAATTACCCTCATTGCAAATTCAGATCATCACAGTACGGGCAGTGCAGAGAAACAATGGCTCTGGACAGGTGACCTGCAGGGTATCATCCCACCACTGAGTTCTTATGTTGAAGGCTGCCTGTCCATCAAATTGTCTGTCCAATGTGCATCAGTTAGGAAGCATCTGAGTCAAGGATAAGATAACTAAAAGGTGAAATATTTACCTTGTGTCTACTAATGAAGATATTCCAAAAATTATAGAGATGGATTTCCTAACATGACAAAGAATAATTTCTTAAATTTTTTAAATTAATTTTATTTATTTCTGTATGTGTATGAATGTACTGTCTGCATACAAGTTTGTGCACCCGTGTCGTGCAATGCCGTGGAGGTCAGAAGAGGGTCTCAGATTCCCCTGGAACTGAAGTTCTCCTGGAATTGGAGTTTCGGACAGTTCTCCGCCGCCATGTGGGTGCTGGGGATCGAACCCGGGTTATCTGCAAGAGCGGTCGGCGCTCTTAACCGCTAAGCCATCTCTCCAATGTCTGCATGAATCATCTAGGAATTGAAAATCTGAATGGTGTCTAGTCCATTTTACCAGCTGAGGCATTAAGTTCGGTCTCTACAGATAACATGAGATGGTCCATCTAGATCAACAAGTATCCCACAGATGTGCAGAACAGTGTAGTTAAAGGCAGTACTGATGAAGGGTTTTGGCACAAGAGCTCCTGCTCCTTTTGTATAGGAAAGTTACTCAGCATCTCTATGCTACTGTTTTATCATCCTTTTGATGTAAGAATATTCTTGGCAGCATATATGCAGTGATTAATAATGAACCTTGAACATTTTAACCCTCAAAAATTATTAATTTTTGCTTGCATGTTCAAGCATGCTTTTAACCCCAGCACTCCAGAAGCAGAGGCAGAGAGGACACTGTTCAAAGCCAGCCTAGTCTTCAAAGTGAGTTCTAGGCCAGTAACAGCTACATAGTGAGACCCTGTATCAATAAAAACAAAACAGAACAAAAAATTAATTATTGTCAATACTACCCTACTTTTATCATAACTTATTTTTCCATATATTTGACTAAAACCACAGTGAAAATATAAACACGAAAACTTCCTGAAAGGTAGGATATGTAAGCTAGCAGAACCTCCTTTCAGCAGAGCTTTGCATAGTCATCATAAACTAATAAATATACAAAGTAGAAATAAATTAAAAAGATTTGTGTAGACTTGAGATTATTTTCAGGTATTCTGACATAAACAATTAGAACATTTTTAAGTTATTTTATCGGCTGAGAACCCTCTGTAACTCCAGTTCCAGGGGAATCCGACACCCTCTTCTGACCTCCACAGCATTGCATGACATGGGTGCACAAACCTACATGCAGACAGTGCATTCATACACATAATAAATAATTTTTTTTGAAAAAAAGACTAAAACAAACTGCGGAGCTGGAGAGATGACTCGGCAGTTAGGAGCACTGGCTGCTTTTACAGAGAACCTGGAATGGTTCCCAGCACCCAAATGTTGGCTAACAACCATCCCCAACTTTCATTCCAGGGGATCTAACACCCTCTTCTTTCCATGGACATTACATGACAGGGTTTACATAGGAATATGTAAGCAAAACATTCATTCAAATAAAATAAAAACAACAGAAAATAAAAACAATTTGGTTAATATTCCATAAATAAATGTTTTTGAGTGTTTTAGAGAAAGAAATTACTTTTGCTAGTATTTATTTTAAATGAAAAATAATTATGAGCTAATTTCTGAAGTGTTGATATGGAATTTGGGCTATTACAATATTGGTGATTATTCACATCATTTTGGGTTTATCAAATATATAGAAATGAGTCATTATAGCTTTCATGATTAGATGTACTGGGTACAGACACAGGACCAGAATGGGAGTGGGTGCCTTGTGCAGTGTTCATGTGGTCATTATTTCATCTATTTCTGTGTTCATTTACAGCTCCAGGATAGTCCTACTTAATTAAAATGTGTCTATTGACTGAGCCTACATAACACATTAAGGCAGCATTAGATGCAGGGTTATGGTAATTTCTAGTAATAAGCAGAATCAGGCACAAGGAACATTGACGCTCCCTGAAAAAAAATGAATGAATTATTAAGTTAAATGTGAGAACCAGTCTTCAAAGCCTTGACAGGCTCATGCAGAATTTTTAATGTATTCCTTATAGGCTGGGTCTTTTTGCAATAGACTTAGTGTAATTTGGAAGCCACATTCTATGAAATCATTGGATGAATAACATTTTCAAATGTGTTAGAAGGGTCATTGACAAAGAGAACTAGAGTTCAGAGAGAGAAAGAAAAACACATATTAAAAATGACCTAATAAAATTTAAATTTCTAAAATATTTTTTCACACATTGTCACCTGGGAAAAATTGAATAGATCACCCCCAAGCCAAAGCCTGGGTATCTGCCATATCTTTAATTTATTTGTACTAGTAGGTTTTTTTGTACTAGTAGTTTTTAAAACAGAGAAGAATGATGTTTATGTAGTGTGTTTGTGTGTGCCTCTGTGTGTGTGTGTGTGTGTGTGTGTGTGTGTGTGTATGTATAAAATAGTCCAGTGTTGTAAGTTTTCCCTTGAGACAGCTTAAGTGCACTGGAAATTCTTTACCATGATAAAAAAATCATATTGAAAACAGGCTTAAATCTATAACATATTTCTTAGGAAATGAGATAAGTTTGTGCATGTCAATATTTTTGAGTCCTGCCACTAAAAGATATTAATAGAGCAATAAAACAAAACAAAACCAACCCACCCACACACTTGACTACTAAGGAATGTATAGCTTTAAAGAAAATAAACCAAGAATTTTAGGAGAAAGCTTCCACATATAAACTTCAAGTTACACATTTCTGACAATGTTAAATTTTCCCTGTCTAATATTCCTTTATTTCTGTTTCTTAGTGCTGCTCTCTGGTCTGTACAGGCACTGCAGTGGCAGCCAATCAATACTTTATATACAGAGGGATTTGAAAACTAGGAGAAACCCCCATTGTTTTTTTGCATTTATCACAGTCCCTGGGCCTGCTATGTGAGAAATTTGTTCACTGGGTCCTATAACTGGATTTGTAATTTGCATCAAATATTCAAAGCCATGTGACAATCAACTTGAGTTTGAAGATTTTATTTGTAGCAGAGTAGAAATTAGTGACCAGTGGTAGCATTTTCTGGTTTCTATCCCACATATTTTTTCATACTAGATTAATATCTGTTTTGGACTGATTTTTCATGTGACCCCCCCCCCAGTGGAGATTTTCATGGTTTTGTCACAACTTCCCTGAAGTTCTGATATGAGATTGTTTTCATGTACATAATTAGTTGCCCGGTTATAGCTCAGAATCTATCCTGGACCCTGACAATCTGGTGTCATTAGGCCAACAATAGATTTCTTTTCCAGATTTCACTACTCCTTGACAATAAAGTCTAAGAAATTCCTTAGCCTCTTGGACATGTGACGATCCATTTGGCAGTCTTTCCACAGTGTTTGAATGATGCCCCCCATTTCTCCTAATCTTTTCCCTTTGTTAGTTTGTAAAGAGACCCATTCGCATTGCCCTGCTTCAAACTCAAGTTTTGGAATTAATTGGCTAACCATTTCTCTTTTCTTCCTGCTGTGTTGAAGGTGAGCATGCTGGAGATCTCTTTCTAGGACAAGAAAAGTAATTCAAAAGCAAAACAGAGACAGAAGGAGAAGGGTGTTTGTGGATCACCAAAGGCTTTCCTGATCCACAAACACCCTTCTCTTTCTGTCTCTGTTTTGCTTTTGAATTACTTTTCTTTTTTTTTTTTTAATTTTATTTATTTCGGTATGTGTATCAATGTACTGTCTGCATGCAGGTTTGTGCACCCGTGTCGTGCAATGCCGCGGAAGTCAGAAGAGGGTCTCGGATTCCCCTGGAACTGGAGTTCTCCTGGAACTGGAGTTTCAGACGGGTCTTGGCCACCATGTGGGTGCTGGGGATCGAACCCGGGTCCTCTGCAAGAGCGGTCGGCGCTCTTAACCGCTAGGCCATCTCTCCAGCCCCTTGAATTACTTTTCTATGACCTGATTGTTGCTGAGAGACTGCTCAAGAATTCTCTAGAATGTCCCATTTGGTAAAGTGTTGACCACCCCTTAATAAAACAGAGACATGGTAGTGGATGCTTGCCATCCTTATGATGGGAGATGAAGACAGGCAGATCCCTGGAGCTCGGTGGCCAGGCAGTGTAGACACTTAGCAAGTTCCTGACCAATGAAATAATTTGTCCAAAAAAAAAAAAAAAAAAAGAGATGAATTACATCTGAGCAATGGCACCTAGAGTTGTTGAATGCTAACTTCCACAGGCACATGCATGTCTACACAAGCACACAAACACACACACACACACACACACACATGTGCATCAACACACACACACACTCAAAGAATACTCTAGAATATCATGGACTTAGGAAGGGAATGTGAGAGAATCCATGGGGCGACCATATCTTAACCAAAAGGAAAGTTCAACAGGACAGTTTACATAGACAGGCTTTGTCATAAGGGGAGCCCTTCTTGTTAGTGAACCATGATGTGTTTTTGATGTAGAAGATGTGTGTGTGTGGGGGGGGTATCATTACCATCCCTGCAGTATTGGAACCATATACTTGGGAAGAGTGGCTGCTTGTTTTTGTCTTTTCTACTCTCAAAGGTGCGGGGGACAGTTGTGTAGAGTCAAAATTACTCTTCAAAAATCTTTATAGGCTGTGGAGATAGCGCAGTTGGTCAAGTGCTTGCCTTACACTTACAAGAGCATGAGTTTAGTCTTTAGAATGCATGTTTTAAAAAATGCCAAGCTTAGGCATGATCAGTAATTCACAGACAATGTCTGTGTGTGTCCAGCTGGGTTTCTGTCCTATTCTTCATATGGTGCAAAAGAAGTTTCTTTACTGAGTGGTTGTTACCTTAGCCTAGGGATGTGACAACCTTGGGGATTTCTCTAAGATCTCTTAGCCCTCCAGCTGCATGCATCTGGCTATGTTTACAATACTATGCAAGAGTTTACCTCCCACTGAGTGGGCTTTAAATCCAATTAGGTATCCATTGATTGTTCCCAAGATAAAAGTGCCACTACTGCACTTATGTCATATACTGTTCCAGACATTAATGTGGATATTTGGACTTAAAACTAGCATTGTACCATTGATTGATGGACTTCCTTAGCAGCTTGCATAGTGTTCTCCAAACCTTCAGGGGAGGTGGATTCCAGGCCAGTTCCAGCTCCATTACTCCAAATCCAGTCTTCAAAATGTGTCTTGTCTTCAGCAATAGGGCCTCACCTTCAGGTTCTGAGATGGAATCAAGGGCTGTGACAATAGCTGGTGTAATTTGGGAGTCTCTTGAACTACCCTGGCCAATGACTCAAGGGAAGGCTTCTCCTGTGTGGTATTGTTTCTTGTTATTTAGACTTCAGCTTTACACATGGACTCATACAGAGATATTATATGTGTAATTTGTCAATAGATTGTTAGACTAATATGTTTCCCTCTGGTTTTTTTACCCTAATTAGGCATTGTTTACTACTCCTCTCTCCCCTTCCCTGTCTAGCCTTCCCTCCATGTCTTCTCCATTTACAGTTTCCCCATTTTTCCCATTTATCCCTTCGTACCGCCAGTCTTGACTGCACTTCTCTTGAGCTCTGTTCTAGTTTCTCTTCCATTGCTGTGACAAAACACTCTGACTGACACCAACTCAGGAGGAAAGGGTTTATTCAGCTTACATCTCCTGAGTCACAGTTCATCACTTAGGGAGCCCAAGGCAGGAACTCAGGGCAGGAACCTGGAGGCAGGAGCTGAAGCACAGGCCATGGAGGAATGCTGTTTACTGGCTTGCTCTCTTGGCCCATGCCCAGCCTCCCCTCTTATATGGTACACAACAACCTGCCCAGGGTGGCACCATCCATAGAGGGCTGGGCCCTCCCACATTGCCCGACAATCAAGACAATACTCCACAGATCAGTCCAATGGAGCCAATTCCCCAGTTGAGGCTCCCTCAACCCAGGTGTGTCAAGTTGACACTAAAGCTATCCAGCACAATTGACCCCTTGTCAACTTGACACACAATACACATCACTATTAAACCACCACCTTTCCAGTTCTTATCCCCAAAGTATGACGTTAACATTAATCACAACCTAAGACAGTACAACCTTAAAAGCCCCACAGTCCTTAAAATGTCCAAACACTTAAAAGTTCACAGTCTATTAAAAGTCTCTTAACTGTGGACTGCTGTAGAATCAAAAACAAGTACTGTCTTATTTCAAAGGGAAGAATCAGGCATACTCAAACAAAACCTAAGTCCAGCAAGTAGTTCAAGGCTGGACACCTGGGACTCACTCATGAACTTCTGGGCTCCAAAGGGTTTCAGCAGCTCCCCTTCTCTGACTCTGCCATCCACAGCACACACAGCTCATCTTGCAGGCCCAGGCCAGCTCCATTCCACACCTGCCGCTGCTCTTGGTGGTCATCCCATGGTCCTGGCATATCCAAAAAGCTGGTGTCGCCACTGAAACTGAGGCTTCTGACCTCTCCTGATGCAAAACCTCAACTTCTCTTCCTGATCCCTGGAATCCTGGGGTCTTCACTGTAACCAAGGCCACACTCTGCCTTTCCTGGCCTCTCATAGTGCCAGGCCTCAGCTGCTCTCTGTGACCCCTTCATGCTTTCAACACTGGAATCATATAGGAGACTCTTACATGTTACCAAGTCCTGCTTCTGGCTTGACATGGAGTCTTGGGCCCCTTCTGGATCACAGCTTCTGTGTGCTGACCCTGAAGAAATTCTTCCCAGAAGATTTCACCACAGTGATGCTGGTCTCTTGTTACTTACAGCTGATTCTTCAGCCCCAGCTGACCAGAACCCACGGGTTAAACAGTCCTGATGATCTCTGCTTCCCTTTGAAACTAGAAACTTCATAAGCCAGGCCTCCATCATTCTACAACTCCTCCAGCAAAACTGCTCCAAGTTCCACAGCAACAGTCTTTAGGCATTCAATGATTTTTCTAGCCCAAAGTTCCAAACACTTCCACAATTCTTCCCCCAAACACCAAGGTCAGGTCTGTCACAGCAATACTCCACTCCTGGTAACAATTTCTGTTCTAGTTTCTCTTCCATTGCTGTGACAAAACACTCTGACTGACACCAACTTGGGGAGGAAAGGGTTTATTCAGCTTACATCTCCTGGGTCACAGTTCATCACTTAGGGAGCCCAACGCAGGAACTCAGGGCAGGAACCTGGAGGCAGGAGCTGAAGCACAGGCCATGGAGGAATGCTGTTCACTGGCTTGCTCTCCTGGCTCATGCCCAATCTGCCTTCTTATATGGCATACAACAATCTGCCCAGGGTGGCACCACTCATTGTGGGCTGGGCCTTCCCACATTGCTGGACAATCAAGACAATACTCCACAGATGTGGCCACAGGCCAATCCAATGGAGCCAATTCCCCAACTGAGGTTCCCTCAACCCAGGTGTGTCAAGTTAACACTAAAGCTATCCAGCACAAGCTCCTTCTTTCCTTTTATCCCCACATTTCCTTCTATAACCCTTCCTCCCCCCTCTCATTTAGATACATAATTCATCTACAATGCAACCTCTATACCTAAGGCTCACACAGTACAGAACAAGGAGCCAAGAGGACATTAATCAACCTCTTAGCTCTCTTTAAGGAAGCTCCCCCTGTAACAGGAGGCCAGGAACTCAAAAAGGCAAGAATGACCAAACAGAGAAGATTAGGAGTCTACAGAGGGTGGGTCCATAGGTCTCCTATATTTAGAATCACCCAACCAGGGTTCAAGGAACATTGTGGAAGAGGGGGCAAAAAGATTGTAAGAGCCAGGGAGGTTGTGTACATACACAACTCACACACACACACACACACACACACACACACACACACACATACGAAGAAAAAAAGTCTTTACAAGTTCATGAAATGCAGCATAAATATATTCACTGTGAGAGAGGTTAAGCCAACCATTTTTCCAACTGTATCGAAAAAGACCACCCATTTTTTGGGTGGGTATCTGATTTAATTAGTTTAGTTTCTGGCTGGGCAGCTTATGTACTTTTGAATTCTTGTGTCAAGGATTTTATTATTGTTGTTTGTTATTTCCTGATTATACAAATAGTTAAATTAGCATAAGTCAAATGCCCATATGACATCATGCCACTAAAGTCTCTCCATTTAAAATTAGGAGTGAACAGAAGTCGCTTAAGGGTAATCAATTGGCTTCAAGTCATAGCCATGTTCTGAAAGTTATTAGCTTATAACTCATGTCTCCCAACCTCAGATTAGGTTTTCTTTGTGTTGGCTGGAAGTGGTCTGTGAGTTGCATGTCTAGGAACTGCTTGATCCCCAATGTTGGCCTGCTTTCCTTCATCAAGGAGGATTCTGAGGTGGAGTCAAGAATCAATAAGAAAAAGCACAGCGATTATCTGTCTGCCATGGGAAAAGGTGGGGGGAAAAACAACATGATCCCTTAAATTTCCCATGTCTGTAGTCATCCTGACCAAGAATTTGAAATGGAGCAATATCTGAAACTAGCCATCAATGCTTCTTTCCTTTCTCAACTTGTCTGTAAGATCACATGAAATCGTGAAATAAAAAAAAATAATAATTATATCTTTCCTGTATATGAGACTCAGTTAAATGAAAAGGCTTTAAAAATAAGAGGAAGCCTTATACAAGAGATAACTGATTGACTAATTTTAAGTGTATTTTTATGATGGACAAATTTTTAAAGTATTCATTAACTAATGGAATTATGGAAGTGTGTGATTGCTGTCTCTACAGAACAGGTTACAGAGGTCACAAACGTAATCACCCCTTGTCTCTCAAAGAGCTTGAAGATGGCCCCAGCACATTTTCCTGTGGTAGGAAAGATCAAGGGTCTTATTGATATTCATGGTCATGTCCCTGTAAGCCTCAACAGACTCCTCTACTTACTGGATGCCCTTGGGGATAAGGGGAAAGAGAGAACAACCTGATAATATGCGCTGTGTGGGGGAAACAGCCACTTAGCAATGCTGTGGAATTGGGCTGACAATTCCAGAAGGGCTCGTCTTGACAAAAGATTTCACCCAACTCCTTCATGTTGTCAAAGAGCAAGGCATGTTCTAAGGTGTTCTAAGCCTTGACACACCTTCTGTCAGTGGTTTGCCCAGTTAAGTGGCATGCAGAGCTTTTTGCAACCTGCCTCCTAGGATTGCCTGTTACAGAATTTTAAAAAAAATCATGACTCCTTCCATAACTAGAAAGTCGTCTTCTGTATTTTATTTTAATGATTATCATTGTGTGCGTATGGGGGTATGTGCATGCCGCAGTGCTGTGGAAGTCAGAAGACAGCCTCGTATCTAGATTCTTGCCTTCCTCCTTGTTGTAGACAGGGTCTCTTGTTGATCACCACTGTATGGGCCAGCTGGTCTGTACAGGCCAGAGTTACTGTCCCTTGAGCTTCAAGGGATTTAGCTGTCTCTGCCTCCCTTCTTACAGTAAGACTTGTGGGATTTCAGACATGCACCACTGGGGCCAGACTTTATGTGAGCTCTGGAGATTTGAATTCAGTTTACTCGCTCAGCCATCTCCCCAGCTCCCTATTTTGATTTAAATTATTTTGTTTTGTGTTACTGTTGAGCAGTACTAGGGATTGTTTTTTCCTATGGCAACATTGCTTCTCCTGCAAGCACTCCCCCAACAAGCTGTACCTTCAGTCCTATACCTTTTTTGTTTACACTATGTCTTAGTTCTCAGTATTTAGGTGTTTATTTTATTTATTTTTTTATGTGTATGAATGTACTGTCTACATGTAGTTTTGTGCACCTGTGTGGTACAATACCTCAGAGGTCAGAAGAGGATGTCGGATTCCCCTGGACCTGGAGTTAATGACTGCTCTCGGCCGCCATGTGGGTGCTGGGAATCCAACCCAGGTCCTCTGCAAGAGCAGTTGGTGCTCTGAACCGCTAGGCCATCTCTCCAGCCCAGGTCCTATACCTTCTACTCACATGAATGATCCTCTTCAATATCTACCACAGAACAGCACAGGGAACAGCACGCTTCACCATACCTAGGGGCCCTGGATTTTCACTTATAGCTTTAGGGCATCATTCTTCCTCAACTTTGTGCTATTGGGTTGGATTAGCCTTCTTCAGATCTCCAGGAAAATTCTAGTTTGCCTAGGTAGGACCTTGACATTGAACTAGTTTTCTACTAAACTTTGGATGTCAATGATGGCAGGACACACTGAAGAAACTTTCCATACTTCAATATTAGTAACAACTTAGTCTTCAATAAAACATTATTGCTCTCCTGAAGCATTTCTTGGGTTTCCTATCACTTGGACTTCTTTCCTGCTTGCATTTTTTATTTTTTTTATTACATTTATTGGTACAGCATACAGAGAGCAGCTTATAGGAGTCCATTCTGTCCTTCCAGGTGGGTTCCAGGACGGAAATCAGGTCATTAGGCTCCATCTCACCATCCCTCCTTTTCTTTTTGAGAAAAACTGGAATAAAAATATCTTTGACTGCCAGGCATGGTGGTGCATGCCTTTAATCCCAGCAGGTGGGAAGCAGAGGTAGGCAGATCTCTGTGAGTTTAAGGCCCGCCTGGTCTACAGAGTGAGCTCCAGTCCAGCTGGGACTAAAGGGAAACTCTGACTCAAAAAAATAATAATAAAATAAAATGTCTTTGACTACATGAGCTCTAACACAAATTTTGAGCTCCCAACATTACATAACTAAAGTGTATACAGCCGCAGAGGATTATTTCCTATCTAGCCTATTTCAGCTGTAGTGTAAAGGATGATTGACAAAAGTGATTCCATAAGAGAGCCAATGAGAAGCTGACTCCTGTCAGAGAGCAGAATAAGGGTCTACCCAATGAACCTCTTTGCTGCTAGGAAGAAAGAACCTCACAAAAATTTGCCTATCGGGATTAGATCACAGTTTGGGAAAGTGTTTAGCATATTTCTCTATTTTACCAATGGACATATTTACTACAGTTATTTGAGCCTTGCTTCTCCATGGTGATGGTGGACGCAGGGTGGGAGAGAGTGTCTGATTTCTTTTTAATTCATAAATTGCTAGATGACAAAGTGCTACAGAAAGACCTACTGTGGAGAAACACAAACCTTTGGAATCCTGGGGTTGAGCTGAACCTCCTCAAGAGAGGAGTTTGGTTTGTTTTCCTTGGGGGAAGAGGGATGTTTTCTATGTGATCTTTAATGAAACAGTTTCATTAAAGAGGTTAATTTAAAGGTTTAATTTAATTTGTTTTAATGTAATAGGTATTTGGTAACTACAAAAGAAAGACTGTTGCTAACCGCCAGCTGAGTGCAAGGCTCATGTTCTCTTTCTTCTGGGTTCTTCTTCCAGAGTCTAAATTTCCTGAACTCTGAGTTAGATTGGGCGGCATGAAGCATTGATCAAAGCAGTTTGGGCATACGGTACTTCTAGAAAGCTTCACAGAGGCTTTCTAAGTGTGATCCTCTTCTGTTCTCTTTCCAATTCTGCAGGAGAAAACTTCAGAGAATGAAAGAATAACAGAATATCCATATGGAAAGGCCCATAATGACTGCATGGGGAGCCACTTGACCAAGGACAAGTTTGCTTTGCCGATTTGTGATATAAATAACAAACAAGCTTTACACCTGTTAAACATCAAAGAATATGTGGATTTTTATAAAGAACAGTGAACATTGTGAATGCCCTTCCTACTGAGAGTGGGCCTCAGTTTCTCCCTGTGTACCTAGAGTATCTTCCCAGCATGCAGCTGACTTTCTCTAGAGCAGGAGAGCCAAGGAGAAAGAACAAGGTAGAACCTTCTATGTTTTTTTATGACTAAGCCTTAGACATCCTACATGGTAATCTCCTTGGTATCTTACTTGTACCCCAGGCAGTCACAGTCGAGTACGGGAGGGGTTCTGTACACAAGTGCAAAGTTTAGAAAGTGATTGCTGAGGGGCATCATGGAAGGTGAACAATACATTTATTGTTTTACTTATTATTTTTTTAATTATATCAATTCAGCCCTAGTGAGAAAACTTCCTGTTGGGGTTCTGCTTTTCATCCATCTGATCTTTTACATCAGCAGTGTATAGTAGATATAGGGTGCATGACTCCTGAGAGAACAAATAAACAGATCATAAGCCATTCAGGTGAGTATTACAAAGACGATCAATGGTCTCATTTAATGCATCACCCAGACAGACTTTCCTTAGTCAGAGCTCCTGACAGGAGCAAAAGTACCTGTCTAGAAGCTCCTGGAGCTTCAGAAAGCAAGTGACTTACCTTTGATATTTGGTTTCTGCTTAATATATTCCATATGCATCCTTCAAAAATATGTCTATTTGAAAAAGGTTGCTCAGTCCTTGAAATATGTATGCTTGGGAAAGCTCCTGTCAAATGGCAGTATCTGTCATCATAAAATAAGTTATTTTCCTTTATGGAAAGGACTGCTGTCAATTTGGTTTAATATGTCACACAGATTTTTCGTTCTCACTCATTTTATGCCATTTTTAATGCTTGGCACTAGAATTAAACAAAACACAACAACCCAATGTGAAACACTAGGTCATTTTTCCTTTAAGAGAATCCACAATACATTCCAGTACCTGTAAAATTTTTGCAGAATTTACAGAGTTAAGCCAGAGAAGAAGAAAAAAAAAAGCAAGGTGTTAGTTAATATATTCAATTATCCAGAAAAGCAAATTGATTTTGTTTTTGTTAATAGCACTGAAATATGTGTGCTGCTCTTTTAATTAAAGCAGTTGGGAACACATGTGTTCACTTCATGCCTGTATATTTCCTGTGGGAACAAGTCAAGCTCTATGATAAACCATAATGAAAGCAATTTATATGTAGAACAAAATACTCATTACCCTTGCCTACAAGTTTTCAAATCAGATCGCTTGTCTCAAGGTGTATTTGGGTAACAGGGGTGATGATTAGGATTCACCTCAAACCTACAATGGGATGCCATAAAAAGAGTTGGAGAATTTTGCATAAACAATTTGAGTTTTATATACACTAGATTTGGGAGACAATTCTTCAAGACCAGAAGCCAGTGAATAATAAATGACTGGGGGTGAACTTCTAGACAGACTCTTCAAATCAAAGAAAGGAAAACTGAACTCTCATCCCCAGCTGCCAAATGCCAGGAGATTGTGAACTATTTCTAATATACTTCCCTCTGGATACTGAGGCACTGATTCTCTCCTGGTCTGGAGGTCATGATCTGAGAAGAGAATAATTCCTTGAGTGCAACACAAGCCAGCAACTCTCTGTCTAATCTGGCACAAGAGCTTTGAGATTTTTGTCTCTGGTTTTGTATCTTTGTAAAACTCACTGTTGTAAGAGGTGTGAGGTAGGGGCTGGATCCAATGGCTTCCTCCACCCAGGAGATACAATTGCTCATTCTCATTTCTTCAGACAGCTAGAAGGGAGAGGAAGTAGAGAAAAATCAGACAGAAAAAGATAAAACAACTGGTTGAGTACATCAGCTTTTGCATATCATGTAAACATGACATTGAAAACGACCAAATTCCTCCAGGTCTTTTCTGTGTCTCTCACATTCTATTCTATTCTGAGAAGTGTGGAGGACAGCTGAAGAGACCTCTGTCATCTATGCTTCCACACATGATATCTCCCTTATAAGTGCTATATCCAAAAAAGTCAGTTGCACCTACTTCCCTGACAGGACAAAGAATGCTTCTGCTTTGTCAGAGCACCACTTCCTCCTAGCTCACTGGGCAAAACAGTTATAAATATATACAATTTAAAAGGCAATCAAAGCAACACTAGGGAAAACTATTGATTTTCAAGTGATTTATGTAGATTTTTCTATTATCTTTTGTTAGTTTTATTTCAGTGACTACTGAATGCTTTGAGTTTGGTCAGGGTAGAGAAGGCTAACACGGCAACACAAATATATCTCCAAATATCGGGGGCAGCCTGGCCTTCTTTTTATCCTATTACCATCTCTACAAGGAGGCAAGGACTGGAGGGTGGTTTCCAGGATTCCGTGCAAGTTTTCCTTGCAGGAACAAGAGAACAGGAGAGAAGAGACTTCATGTCTGTAAGCATTCACTCAAAGAGAAATTACATAAAAATTTACATGTTTATATGTGGTGTGTGTTTCTGTCTGTCATCTGTCTGTCTGTCTGTCTGTCTGTTTCTGTATGTGTGTGTGTGTGTGTGTGTGTGTGTGTGTGTGTGTGTGTGTGTGCCCAAGAGGCATCTGATACCCTGGAAATGGAATTACAGGCAGTTGGGAGCTCCTCAATGTCAGAGCTGTAAACTGATCTTTGGTTAACTAAAGAGAAAGTTTGTAATAGAAAAGGAATCACAAGGAGGGGAAGAAGAGGTGTTAAATGGGGAGAAGACAGTAATAGAATGGACGTGAGGTCGATAGGAATGGAGGGAACATGGCGGGAGGCAGGAGGACCAAAAACTTACCTGCTGTTGAAAGTGTCACACATAATGAAACATTAATTTGTAATTATTTTTTGTGCATTTCATACAGAACATCTTAATCAATCTTAATCAACTTTATACCCCTTCCCACTGGCTCCCTCCCATAGCTCTCACTGGAATTCATACATTCTGTGATTTATATCAAGGCCTATGGTATTGTTGCTAACATTCTTTCTTGGAGGCCCAAGCAGCAGCACCATCCCCCTTCTCCCTCAGGTCCTAACAAAAAAGCAAGGAATGAATTCCCCAGACCACAGTTTTGAAAATCCTAGTGGGTTTCCTCGGGCTTACTAACAGAGCAATGGATAAGGGGTTACTTACAGAAGGATAGGTGTCCCTCCCCACAAGGCCACACTGGTAAATATACAGCCAGGCTTAGATCCTGTGACTTCCTGTCAGATGCACAAAATGGCAAGCAAGAGACAAGCCCACCTCATGGGACAAGGAGGAAGAAGGGCCCCACGGCTACTGCTGTACCTTTTGGTCTGACTCCTGGCTATAGCCACACCTGCTGTCTCTCCATTGGCCATGCCTGGCTGGGCAGACTGTCTCACTCTTCCCATAACCTTTCTTAGGGGAGAAACATACTCTATTTAATTTGGCGGGGCCATTATTCACCTCTGGGACAGGTTTTTATCTCTTGTATGTGTTTTGTGAACTATTCCTCAGGCTTTAAAGCTTTCCAGAGTCTCCTTTGTACAGAATTTGACTTTTTATAAATGTTTTCTTTAGGAACTTAGGCTTGACACAAATATTGCCACATTTGTCTTCCAGTAACCAAAGCAGACTCTTTTTCTGTTTTGTCTTTTTTTTATATCTCTTTTAGGTTGCTTTACTCCTTTACAGACGTACTTAATGAGCTGGTCTAAGTCACTTTGATATGCCAAATAGTCTCCTACTTTATAAATTTATAAATTTATATAGCCAAATAGTCTCCTACTTTATAAATTTATAAATATCCTGCCCTTCTAGGGGACTCCACACTTTCACTAAAGCTCCATACCAATCTCAAGGTCCTTGCTCAACTAAGTTTTTCTTTAAATCTCTGGTAAACATTCCTATCTGACCCAGTAAACTGGGCATCATACATTGCTTTCCTCATACCTAGTTCTACAGTACTACCTGTCCCCGATATCCATGAGACCTCCACTGGGGATCACCAAGTATCTCTTTGTCAGGGACTGATTCCCTCTGTGCTGCCTCAGGTTATACAGCCTGTGTCTCAAGGACGGATGGGTGGCTATGTTGCTCAGCTTTAATGCTTCTGCAGCATTTAAACTAATATCATCTACTCCCATGTCCCATGTCTTTACAAGCCAGGTGATGGGGGGCTGCTGCATTGCTTGTTTGAAAGTCCTTCCTTGTTCCAACAGCTCCAATGCTGAGTATTCTCTAATTGCTACAGACTCTTGAACCAGATTGTAAAGGTCAAACCTGAGGGGCATCTTTAGTTATTTCTAGGTCATTCCCTTCCTTTTCACTATGCCTTCTTCCATGGGTTCCACTAGAGCTCAGAGGATGCACAGGCACTGAGGAGTGGGTGGGGAGAGTAGTTTGTATAATAGACCCTAACACAAATGACAGAATTTGAGTTCACACAGTAGGGTGTGAGTGAAGAAGCTGGTACAAAGGCGATTAAGACTGACTGAAAAATTATGTATGAAACACATAAAATTTTCAATAAAAAAGTAAATCTGGGCTCAGCAAATATTTCAGTGAGTAAAATCCTTGGCCTTGTAAGTGTGTAGACCTGAGTTTGGATCACAAATAGCCAATTAAAAAGCCAGCATATGGGATCCCATTGCTGGGAGAAAAGGAGTTAGAAGATCCAGGGTCTTGCTGGCCAGCCAGCCTGGGGGATATGGTGAGCTGAGCTCCAGGTTCAGTCAGAAACACTGTCTCCATTAAGATGGAAGAGGAGACAGCAGCCAATATGGAGATGGGGGAATCCCTAGGGGAAGGTGGTTAGTGTCTGCCATATCACTTAGCTCTGGGTTTGATTAAGAGACCCTGTCTCAATGAAAAACGTGGAAAAGCACAGGAGAATGATTCTGACATCAACATAGGGCCTCTACACACATGTGAACATGCACACAGACATGCACAACTCACATACTCAGACATGAGAAAATGGAAAAAAAAGAAAAAAGAAGAGAGCTATATACATACACACACGCATAAGAGAGTACACCTGTAGGCATACATAGGCATTTATACACACACACACACACACACACACACACACACACACACACGAGAAAGTTGCATCTGTGGCCATAATTTTGTCACAAGGTTGTGGAATATAACTTGAACTCTCCCCAAGAAGGAATGTGAGAGGTATTTAGTCTTTGTCACATGTAGCTGTCTCAAGCCCCAGTGAGACTGAAAATCCACATTTACTGAGAAACTACCTGAGCTTACTTTTTCCTATTTGTAATTTTCCTTAGATATTGGGAAACTGGTAGATATTTACTCAAGTTTTCTCAATATATATTCAGAAAATCTATCTTTGTTTTTTCTTTTTTACTTTGTTTTCCTTGTTTAAGGTGATGAATATCAATCCATATGTTTTCCTTGTTTAAGGTGATGAATATCAATCCATACCTCCTTTGTCATTCAAAATGGCCTAAATCTCAGTTGTGGAATAATTGGTACCAAGAAAATGGTGCATTCTTATACTAGCTAACCTGAAGTACAATTATCTGGAGAAAAGGTCTTTGAAGTAGGGACATAAAGATTCATGTCTTAGCCCTGCATTTTCCATTAAGTAGTTCTATAACTTTAGATAGTCAAGATAACTTTGTCTCATAATGTTCTCATAAGACAGAATTTTATCATTTTTTATTTAAAGTATAAGGTTATAAAGTAATGAATGTGTAAAGGTCATTTGAAAAATAAAATCAACATTATCATAAATAATCAAAGTATTCTTGATCCCTTTGATAAACAATTCATATGACATGCTATCAATATTCAAAGTAATAAAATTCTGACATTTAGTTTGGACTTTTAGTACCAATGAATTTTCTATTAGATTTTTATGATAAATCCCATCAAGATTAGAATTACTTCCTGAATGAATATAAATGTAATATTTGACAAATCAAGCTTCTCAGGGCTGGATAGCTCAGTGGTTAACATCACTGACTGTTCTTATAGAAGACTCAGATTCGAATCCCAGAACCCACATGGTGGCTGACAACCATCCATAACTCCAATTCCAGGTGATCTAACTCCCTCTTCTGCCCTCTGTAGGCATTGCATGACATAAATGCACTTACACACATGCAGGCAATACACTCACAGACATTAAATAAGAAAATGAAATAAAAAAGAAAAATCAAGATCCTCAAACATTAATTTGTTATACACTGAACCAAATTTAAAACATTTCTTTTGAACATATTCATATATATAATTTATTCAGGGGATTTTGTCGTTAGTGATTGCCTAGGCTTTCATTAAAAAACTTATCCAAGTAATTAAGATAATCACTTTTAATTTCAGAGTATGTCATTTTGTAAACCATTGTAGTTTTCTGTTAATTATAAATGTTGACCTCTTAGCCAACTGGAGCACTTTCTAGCAGCTTAATTATTCCTTAAGAATCCCAATTATTTTTGTCAATAATCATAATAAATATCAATACCCATAAGTTGTTATGTTGTTATGTACCCTTTAATATAGCCACATTAATCTGAAAGTTAACCACTTCTACATGTTCTCTTTGAATTTTGTTTCCATAAAAGCACAGTTACATCATCAGAGCTATGAAAATCTTGGGAACCAAAAGTATCAAGAAACGTAGAAACATCTATAAGCTTGAATCAATGTATTTCCCTAAAAAAAAATCAATGCACTGTTAAGGAATAGCCTACCCTGTCTATGTTAGCAAAATAGTTTATTCAACTTGTGCTCATGTATACTGAGTACACAGTGAGTATTTTATTCCCCTTAGAATATCAGAGAAAATGTGAAGTAAGAACTTACGGTTTTGTCTTTTTTTAAAACTAAGGTTAAATTTGCATATACTAAATTGCCCAGATATGGGGCTGGAGATATAGCCTAGTGGTTAAGAGCGCCGACCACTCTTGCAGAGGACCTGGGTTCAATCCCCAGCACCCACATGGCGGCTGAGAACCATCTTTAACTCCAGTTCCAGGGGAATCCGACACCCTCTTCTGACCTCCATAGCATTGCACGACACGGGTGCACCAACCTACATGCAGACAATACATTCATACACATATGAAAATAAATTTTTAAAAAATGTTTAAAAAATAAAAAAATAAAATGCCCAGATATTAAATGTGCAAGTATGTGGATACTAGCAGAATCATTCATTTTTGAACTGCTATACTATAAGAACTATGTATTTTGTATCTCTTTCATCCCTGATGAAGTTCCTAAAACCTTTAAAATCTCTTGAACCTAGAGACTATAGAAGCATCTGAGACAGAGCTCCTAACTCACTTGGGTTTTCCTAAAAAAGAAGAGGAAATTGCTCTTTCTGTAGGTTCTTCAGTAGACTGCAAGGCAGGGACTGGCCACCAGAAAAACTACCCTGCGAAGAATGACTTCAAAATGTCAGCACCACTTCATTGTCCAAGGAGTGAAGAGGTGCTGGACCTTGATTAAGTTAATAATGGATGATACATACAAGACAAAGCTTCACACACATAAAGATCTCCACAGAACACTGTCTTTTAAAATGTATTTTAAATTTTTATTATTTGCTGTTATCTGTATGAATGTATCCGCACTCATTTTGTGCAGTTGACTACAGAGTTCAAAAGAGAGCATCAGAGCTCCTGGAACTAGAATTACAGATGGACCCATGTTTGATTCCCAGCACCCATATGGCAGATAACAACTATTTTTAACTCCAATTCTAGGGGAATCTAATGCCCTTTTCTGACCTTCATGAGTGTTACATGACATGGGTACAGGTTCATACATGTAGGTAATACACATACACATAAAATTAAAAAGTATAAAATAATAAAAAAATTAAATTATTTCCTAATATAAATACAATTAATAAAAGGGGATTAATAGTATGTATAACTTTTTTGAACACACACACACACACACACACACACACATATATATATATATATATATATATATTTACTTCATTTTGGTAAATGCATACATAAGGAAGGAGTTACTGAGTTCGATGGGAAGAGTATGCTCACGTTTCCAGTGGTTTTCCAAAATGGTTGCAGATCTTGCATTTCAGCCATTAGTGTTTCATCATTCCAGTTGCTTCACGTCTTCATCAATGTTTCTCACTGTCAATGAAGTGCCCATTTCTCTTATTAAATTTGAATTTTCATTAATCATGTCCACATTAAACTTGTGAAGTTTCTGCTCAAGTCACATATATAATTTTTAAATTTTTGAGTTGCATTATTACTGAATTTAGGAATTTAAACAAATATGTTAAATAGAAGTCTTTAAGGCATAATAAATATTTACCAAAATTATTTCTATCATCTATATTCTGATCTTTCATATTATCTTAATATTTTTAGGGAAACAACTGTTTAATTTTGTTGAGACCTAGCTCATGGGTTTTCTTTTTAATATTTTATGTGTATGAGTGTGCTGCATATATGGAAGTGTACCCATGTCATTCAATGCTGACAGAAGTCAGAAGAGGACATAGGATCCCCTGGAACTGGAGTTCTGAACAGTTGATAATTACTACATAGGTGCTGGAAACTTAACATGGGTCCTGTGCAAGAGCAGAAAGTACTCTTAACTGTTGAGCTGTCTCTCCAGCACCCAAGTTCATAAGTTTTATGGTCAGTGATTTATTTTTGTGTGCCTTCCCTTAAAATTCTTTTCTTTCTGTAATATCATGAAGCTGTTTCATTTTTTCCAGAAACATAGCATTATTTTTCATACATAGATGACACAATGTAAGAATTATGGGGTTGGGGGCATATGGAAGGGCACTGGTGGGGAATGGAGTATAAAGATCATTAAGACCCATTAAGAAGTTGTGTACGGCCAGGCATGGTGGCGCATGCCTTTAATCCCAGCACTCGGGAGGCAGAAGCAGGCCGATCTCTGTGAGTTCAAGGCCAGCCTGGTCTACATAATAAGTTCCAGGACAGGTGGAGCTACAGGGAGACCCTGTCTCAAAAAGACCAAAGAGAAAAAAAAAGTGTATGAAATGCACAGAATTTAAATTAAAATTTACAAAACAATAAGAGTTCCATAGGAGCTGAGGTGTAGCTCAGTTGGTAGTTTGGTTTAGCATGCTTCAACAGTGGGTTTAATCTCTAGCACCACTGAAACTGGACATGGTGAACACTTGAAATCTCAGCTCTCTAGAGATAGATGAAGGAGAACAAGCAGTTTATGGTTTTTTTTTTTCAGCTACATGGAGAGCTTGAGGTCAGCTAGGGCTAGGAATACTGTCTCAAGATACATACATACATACATACATACATACATACACACACACTAACTAAATAGAGTCAGACAAGTTTTTTGAGTATGAAAATAATACCATGCCATTGAGCATGTTTCAATAAACCAGATTAAAAAAAAAAAAACATTGTTAAAAAAAGGCTGCCTGGGAAAACCCATTTTGTGAGGAACTGGAGTTTGAAGAGAGGTGGTGAGGTGGATGAAGGCGTGAAAGAGGCAAACTGCTCTGTCTTTAAATTAGGAAGCAGGAGGCTATGATCAGATGCCCCCATCAAGGAATCAGTGTGAGGCTTAAGCGTGTATGAAAATACCATTATTGTCCTTGAATATCCTTTTCCCTTCAGGCCCAGCAGACTAAAGTATAGACCTTCATCTGCAAGGACTATGGCAACTGAAATATAAATAAGGCTTCTATATGTGACCATCTCTGTCTCTAAAATATGGTATGCCAAATTTAGAATTTCTTTTCATGATGATAATTGTTCAGATAAAGGAATTAAAATATAATATCAGGTTAGGATTAACCGAGTGACCTTGCATTTTTATTTTAATTAATTTTGAACTTAGTATGCAAAATGAAAGATTTTATGTGGTATTTTCATACATATATGCCACTATACTTTGTTCTTATTTATCCCCTCTATGAATTCTACCCTTCGCCTCATGGCCCCTGATACCCTCTCGCCAGTCACATTCCATCTCCCAAATGGCTTTCATGTCATGTGTGTTCATACATAATCCAACATCCAGCAGGCACCCTTGCAATTCTTCATTCTCATGGCCCCTTTCTACTTTCATCACACACACACACACACACACACACACACACACACAAAATTAAANGGTCTCCCTGTAGCCCCAGCTGTCCTGGAATTTGCTCTGTAGACCAGGCTGGCCTACTCACAAAGATCCGCCTGCTTCTGCCTCCCAAGTGCTAGGATTAAAGGCATGCGCCACCACACCCGGCTGGGAAAACGTGGTATTTCTAGGTGTGACTCTGACTTAATTTGTTCAATGTGATGACCCCTCCCCTAGTTCCATTCATTTTCCTACAAATGTTATGATTTCATTTTTCTTTATGACCAAATATTCTATTGTGTACATGTGCCACGTATTCTTTATCTGTTTGTCAGTGGACATTTTGACTGGTTCCACTTCCTGGCTGTTGTGAGCAGTGCAGCCATAAACATGTACATGTCTCTCTGTGATATGCTGATTTAGAGTCCTTCAGGTTAAAACTCAGGGGGAAATAGCTGGGGTGTTTGACAGTTCTATTTTTAGTTAATTTCAAAACCTCCATCATAATCTCCATAGTTGGTGAAGCAGTTTATATTTCAACCAACAGTGTATAAGACTTCCTCTTTCCAGATATCTTTACCATATCTGTTGTCATTTGTTTACTTAATTATACATGAACTCTCAAAGCAGTTTTAATTTACATTTTCCTGAGGGCTAACAATATTGAACACTTTTTCTAATAATTTTTGACCATTCATATTACTTCTTTTGAGAACTACCTTAAGTTTATTAGCCCATTTATTGATAAGATAATTTGGAGATGTTGGTACTTAATTTTTGTAGTTCTTTATAAATTCTAAGTATCAATCCCCTGCCTGGAGTTTAGTCAGGAATAACACTTTCTAATCCTGTAGTCTGTCTTTTCACTCTGGTGATTGGTTTTTTGTTTTGTTTTGTTTTGTTTATATACATATATATGTATATATACATAATTTTAAACCCCTTTCTTTAGTACTTTCAGGTTTTACAATAAGATCTTTTATTCAACTTGAGTTTATTTTTGTGCACTAAAAATAGGGACCTATTTTCATTTTTTTGCATGTAGAAATCCAGTTTTCCCTACATAATTTGCTCAAGAAGATTATTTTCTCCTGTTGTATGTTTCGACACCTTTGTTGAAAATTAGGTGGCTATAGCTGTATTGGTTTATCTGTGAGTCTTTTATTCTTTTCCATCAGATCTCTACAAATCTCTTTATGTAACAATAGCATTCAATCTGTGTTACTTCTGATCTGTAGCATAATTTGAGATCAAATGTAGTGGTACCTCCAGTACTGCTATTCTTTTTTACTTAGGGTTGATTTGGATATTTGGGATCTTTTGTACTTCCATATGAATTTGAGAACGAATTTTCTAATTCTGTGAACAACATCTTTAGAATTTTGATAGAGATTTGCTGAATCTATAGATTGTTTTTAAAAATATAGCTGTCCTTTACAATATTAATTATAATAATCTATGAGCATGGGAGATCTTTCCATCCTCCAGCTTCATGTTCTATCTTCAATGCTTTAAAATTTTACTATAAATGTCTTTTATAAAATTGGTTAGGTTTATTTTGGATGTTTTTAAGTTAATGTGAATTGAAAATTTCCCTCTCACTTTCTTCATAGCAAGTTTATTATTGGCATATAGAAAAGGTACTGATTTTTGTATGTTGATTTCATAGTCTGCTACTTTTCTGAAAGTATTCGATCTACCAGATTTTCTGTGAAGTCTTTAGGACTTTTTAAATCTAGCATCCTGGCATTTGCGCATAAGAATACTTTACGTTCTTTTTTACCCTATTTGTATCCCTTTTGTTTCTTTCTTTTACTTTATTGCTCTATGACTTCAAGCATTGTATCAAATAAAAGAAGTGAGAATTTCTCATCTTGTTCCTGATTTTGGAGAAAAAGTTTTTCCCATTTAGCATAATATTGACTACATGGTTGTCATATATAGCTTTTATTCTGTTGAGTTATGAGGCTTATATTCTGAAATTTTTCAGCACCTTTATCATGAAGGTATCATAGGTTTGGACAAAGGCTTTTTCTGCATCTGTTGAAATGATTATGTAAATTTTTTATTAAGTCTATTTATGGGCATGGTGGTGCATGCCTTTAATCCCAGCACTTGGGAGGCAGAAGCACTCAGATCTTTGTGAATTCCAGGCCAGACTGATCTACAGAGTGAGTTCCAGACAGCTGGGGCTACAGGGAGACCCTGTCTCAAAAATACAACAACAACAATAATAATAATAATAATAATAATAATAATAATATACTGCAGATACATCTGACAAAGCATTGATTTCCAAAATATATAATCTACTCAAAAAACAAAGAAAAAAGAAAACAAATGACCCACTCAATAGATGGAGTAAAGAATTGAACAGATATTTCACAAGTGAGGAATTAGAGATGGCTGAGAAACATCTTAAGAAATGTTCAACATCACTAATCATTAAGGAAATGCAAATCAAAACCACTTTAAGATATCATCTTATTCCAGTAAGACTGGCTAGGATCAAGAAAACAAATGATACCAAGTGCTGGAGAAGTTGTGGGGAAAGGGAAACACTCATCCACTGCTGGTGGGAATGTAAACTTGTACAGCCACTATGGAAAGCAGTGTGGAGAACCCTTGGAAGACTTGGAATGAACTTGCCACCCAACCTAGCCATACTACTCCTGAGCATGTACCCTCAAGACTCACCCCACCACAGAGATACATGCATCGCCATGTTTATTGCAGCTCTCTTCACAATAGCAAGGAGCTGGAAACAACCCAAATGCCCCTCAAATGACGAGTGGATAGAGAAAATGTGGTACATCTACACAACGGAGTTCTATGCAGCAGTAAAGAAAGATGACATCACGAGCTTTGCAGGAAAATGGCTGGAGCTAGAGGACATCTTGCTGAGTGAAGAAACACAGTCCCAGAAAAACAAAGAATGGTATCCCTCATCTGTGGATGCTAGTGCCAATTACCTAGTTGTAAGTATTTCTTGTGTAGGGCCCCTTGAGCTTTTGTCCAAGCATTTGGGAGTGATGCATATTGGAAACAACAACAACAACAACAACAACAACAACAACAACAGAAAGGACTGCATCAAGGAACTGACTGAAACAGTGAACTTCTGCTCAAAACAGTCAACTTCCTCATGGAGAATATTGAGAAAGACTGAGAAAGAGATGAAAAGCATGTTTGACAGAATGCATGAGCTCTGGCAGGGTGGGGGAATGGGCGGGAACACGGGTCTAGATTTGTTAAAAAAAAAAGAATTTATGTGAAAAAATACTTTTATTGAAATAATAATAATAATATAGTATAATATACTGCATTTCTTGATTTATGTATGTTGAACAAATCTTCCATCTCTGGAATGCAACTTTCTCCTGGTGGGTCATTTTCTTAATATGTTCTTGAATTTAACTGCAAAGATTTTATTGAGAAATTTTGTACATACGTTCACCATGGAAAATGGTTTACATTTGTGTGTGTGTGTGTGTGTGTGTGTGTGTGTGTGTGTGTGCATGTCCTTACTGGTTTTAATATTAGGGGACTGTTAATTTTGTAGAATGATTTTGTAGTATTTTTAATCATTGTATTTTGTGAAATAGTTCAAGAAGAATCAGTCTAAATTAACTTCTCTTTAAATTTTAGAAAAATCTAGCAGTAACCTGTCAATCCAGGGCTTTTCGTTGTGGGGAGAACTTTTTTATTTTTATTTGTTATGTGTGTGGGAGTAAGAGTATTTCATGGATGTCTTTAAGTGAACCCATGCCGTGCAATGCCTGCATATTAAGAAGGCATTAAATAACCCCTGGAACTGGATTTATAGCCAGTTGTTAGTCATCACGTGGGTGCTGGGAATCAGAGGTGGGACCTGGAAATCAAACCCTGGTGTTCTGGAAGAGAGTCAGTGATCCTAACCACTGACCTGTCTCTCCAGCACCATGGGGAGATCCTTTGTTTCTCTTTTGATCACGTTGCTTGACATGGGGCTGTTTAAGTTGTTTGTGTGGATTTAATTTAATTTTGGTAGGTTATCAAAGTCTAGGAATTTATTCCTTCTTCTAGATATTCCTGTTTTGAATATAGTTGCACATTTCCTTGTCTTCTCAGGTTTTCCTTATGTGACGGGCTTGCACAGGTTTCTTCTCTAGATCGTATCCCAGGTTCTTGGATATTCAGTCTTGTTAATTTACACTTCTCTATTCTTTGATGTTTGAAAGTGTTTTGTCAACCTTGACTTCTCATTCTTTCTTCTACTTGGTCAAGTCTGGTTTTGATGTTTTCCACTGTGTTCTTTATTGGACTTAGGTTTTTCATTCCTAACATTTTTATTTGTTTTGTTTTGCAGAATCTGAAATTCCTAGCCAACTTTTTTCTTCTATGTGGCTTTTAAAATCCATGTTGATGGTTTTTTTCTCCTGCATTTTGCTGACTTTTTCTTCTATGTTACTGACTAGACTCCCAAGGTCTCAGATTGACATCATTTCCTTGTTTATATCTTTAATGATCATTTTTTACTGGTAAATCTTCAGAATCGTTACCAGTATTGTACCCATTGTAATATCCTTGAGTTCAGTAGTTGAGAAGCAGTGATCTTTTGAGGGAGTGGTCTTGTCTTGTTTATTCATTTTTCTTGTGTTTCTGTACTATGGTTTGTGCACATGCTTGTGGCTGGTTTGTATATCTATTATCTGGGAATTTCCTGGTTAATATCCTGTATTGAGGGCTTAGTTCCTAGAGTCACTCAGAGAGAAAAATATAAACTGTTACAACAGTAGTAAGAAAACCACAGAAGATGTTACAAGTCCACATATAATTAATTGGTACTCACTCATGTATCAACAATGACCACTAAATGGCGTTTGGAGAAATGCCTCAATGGTTAAGAGCACTGACTGCCCTTGCAGAGGACCTGGGTTTGAATCCCAGCATCCACATGGTGACTAACAACTGTCTGTAAGTTCCAGGGAGATCCAAAGCCTTCTTCTGATCTCCAAAGGCATTGCCCAACATGGGTGCATTTACATACATGCAAGAAATACACTCATACACATAAAATAAAAATAAATAAGTATATGTATTTTAAATGGCCATAAACAAAAATAGTAGAATTAACATAGAAAATGCTATGAAGCTTATAAAATTAGGGTAAAATTAAAAAAAAAACACTAAATATATAAATTACATAAAGGAAGAAGGTGAACAATACAGAAGAAATATTAAATAAAAGTAAGGACAAAGGGAAAAGTGATTGAAGGAGAGTGCTATGGAAGGAAGAAGGGAGTAGACAAATAGTTAAGGAAAAACATTGCAATAATGAGAAAGTTTGAAAACAAAAGTCTGTAATTTTGTTTTCAACAAACAAAGGGAGATAAAAAGTAAAAACGAGTTAAGAAAATTAAAAAACAACACAATAAAATTAGAATTCTGAAAACAATAAGAATTACAGAAGAATAAAAAAGAACATTAGAAAGAAAAACAAGAGTAAGTACATGGCAGGGAATTGAAGTAAATTAAAAGTGTGGAAAAGACAAAAAAGATTGTCCAATAACAAAAAATATATATCAGGAATTTAGATAAATGTATGAGAGAAAAATAAAACATTAACACCTAAAAGTCTGTTCTTATATGCAATAATGTAGAAAATGCTATTAGAAGTGTGGTAAATAGAGAGAAAGATGAAGCCTAAGGGACAAAAGAAGAAAAAGTAAAAGAGGTGGAAAAGCTAAAAGGCAGAACGATGGCTTATCTGAGCGCGGAGTCTGTGAGTCCCCACTCCCGCTCCTCACTCGCCAGCCCCCCGACCCCTTTCCCATCCGTGGGGTGTCACCCTGTCTTCGGTTCCCTGATTCCTGGCTGTTCCCTGTTCTCGGATTGCCAGGGTAGCTTGGTTTTGAACAAGGCATTCCTTCTCAAGCTCCTCCCGCCATTGATCTTCCAAGTCTTGAGAGTGAAGGTGGGATTTTCGTCACTGCTCACCTGACTGCTGGAGAAACCTGACACATGATTTGAAGCTTGTGAGAACTGCAGGCCTGTTAGAGAGTGGAACTTCAAGCACTTCTCACCCACGGTGCCTGGCTTACCTTCAGGGTGAGGCTTCTGCTTTCCAGCATGCCTCTTCTGTCAATTTCTGAAGCCCTTCCTCTTTGTCTCTTGAAATTCTTTTTGTTTATTTAATTTTATTTACGTATATGAGTGTTTTGCCTGAGTGTTAAGTGCACCCATGTGTGCAATTCCTGCGGATGCCAGAAGAGAGTATTGGATCCCCCAGGAACTGGAGTTATAAATGGTTGTTACCAACCATGTGGGTGCTGGGAACTGAACCCTTATCCTCTGCAAGAGCAGCCAGTGCTCTTAACCACTGAGCCATCTCCCTAGCCCTCTTCATCTCTTATACCCATTCTTCTTTTTTTCCCAAAATATTCATTTTTATTTGCCTAGGTCTATTTATTGAAAGTGGAAATAAACTTTATTTCTTTGGCCATTCATTTATTCAATGAACCTCACCTTAGGGATTCTAAAGTATTTCGTTTTTTGAATTTTATATTATTCCAAAATATGCATATATACACTCCACACATAAGTCAAAATTAAAAATTCTGAAAATAAACTATAGATTGATTCCTAAACACATTTAGAGATACACATTTTAACAGTAAATTTGCATGCAGGTATAAAGTTGTGTAACTTTATATTCTTTTTTTAGACTCATATCTTCCATCTATATATGGTAATTACAATGTGTGAGTATAAGTGGTAGACAATTCTAGAGCCCATTTATATATTCACATTGTAATAGCACAGTTGCTTTCAGATACAATGAAATATAATAATAAAGTTGCTCAGTTTGCCTGCCAACTGGGGATGTGGTGTTAGCATCCACAAATGAGGGAAACCATTCACCTTTTTTTTTTGTTTTTTTCTGGGACTGTGCTACTTCACTTAGTAATATGCTTCAAGTTCCATCCATTTACAGCAAGGTCATGAGTCATCTTTCTTTACTGCGGCATAGAAATCCATTGTGTAATATGTACCACATTTTTGTTTCCTCCGTCAGTTGAGGGGCATTTGGGTTATTTCCAGCTACTTGCTATTGTAAAGAGCTCAATAAACATAGCTGTGCATGTATCGTTGCGGAAGGATGCACCGGGTGGTTATATGCCCAGGAGTGGGATGGCTTGGTCAGGTGGTAGGCTCATTTGAGATTTTTTTTAAGGTTCTCCACACTGCTTTCACAGTGGTTGTACAAGTTTACATTCCCACCAGCAGTGGAGAAATGTTCCCCTTTCCCAACAAACTCTCCAGCAGTTGGTGCCTTTTGTTTTTCTTGATCTTGCTAGTCTTATTGGAGTAAATGAACCTAGTGTGGTTTTAACTTGCATTTCCGTAATATTAATGAGGGTGAACACTTGGTAAGATGTTTTCTCAGCCATCCTTTTAACTCCTTACTGGTGAAGTTTCTGTTCAGCTCTTACTCCCATCTTTTGAGTAGGGTCATTTGTTTTCTTCTTGATTTTTTAAGCATCGTATATACTCTGCATGTTTATGCTTTGTCTGATGTATCAGTGTGAAGGTTTTCCCTCCCACTCGGTGGGTTTTTCGCGTCACTTCCGTGATTGTTTCTTTAGCTGTACAAAAGCTTTTGAGTTTAATGAGGTCCCATTTGTCAGCTGTTGTCCTTTTTCCTGTGCAGCTGCCTGTGTGTTTAGAAAGTCTGTTCCCAGGGCTGGAGGGATGGACTAGTGGTTAAGAGTGCCGACCACTCTTGCAGACGACCCAGGTTCGATCCCCAGCACCCACATGGGCAAGCTGAGACCGTCTGTAATTCCAATTCCAGGAGAATTCCAATTCAGAGGATCCAGTTCCCAGGGAATCCAAAACCCTCTTCTGACCGCGCGCATTGCAACAACACGGGTGCACAACCTACAGGCAGACATTAATTCAGACACATACAAAAAAAATAATAAAAAAATTAAAAAAGAAGTTTTTTTTTTTTTCTATGCCTATGTCTTGTACTGTGCTGCCACTTTTTCTTCTATCACCTTCAGGGTTTTCAGGTTTAGGTTGAGATCTGTGATCCCTTGGAGTTGATTTTGTACAGGGTGAGAGGTAGGGGGTTAATTTTGTTCTCTACAGTGGTGATCCAGTTTTCCAACACCATTTGCTGAAGAATGCTAAATCTTTTCCGCTTTCCTCTTGAGCGTTTTTGAACCCCTTTTGTCAAATATGAGGTGGCTGAAGTTTAGGAGCCCAAGTTTGGATTTCAATTTTGTTCATTGGTCAATGGGTTCTGGGTTTTTGTTTTTTTTTTTTTTTTTTTTTTTTTTTTTGTTTTTGCCAGTACCAGGCTGTCTTTATGACTATAGCCCTGTACTATAGCTTGTAGTTTGGTAATGTAATCCCCCCAGTATTGTACTTTTCACTCAGGGTTTCTTTAGCTTTTTGGGGTCTGTTGTTTTTCCATATGAATTTAAGGATTTTTTTTCTAAGTCTGTGAAAAAGCTCATGGGGATTTTTATTGGGATTGCATTGAATCTGTATATTAATTTGGGTAGAATGGACATTTTTACTATATTAATTTTTCCAATCCATGAACATGGGAGGTCTTTCAATCTTTTGATGTCTTTTTCAATCTCCTTCTTCAGGGTTTTAAAATTTTTGTTGTAGAGGTCTTTGGTGTCTTTGGTTAGGTTTATTCCTAAGTATTTTTTTGAGGCTATTGTGATTGGGAAGGCCTCCTTATATTCCTTCTCCAGTTGCTTATTGTTGGTGTAAAGTAAGGCTACCGATTTTTCTACGTTTATTTTGTATCTCTCACTTTACTGAAACTTTTAATCTTTTCTAAGAGTTTTCTGGTGGAGTTTTTTGCATCCCTTAGGTAAACTATCATATCATCTGTAAAAAGGGATAGTTTCACTTCCTCTTTTCCAATTAGTACTGCTTTAATTTTGCTTTCTTGCCTTATTGCTCTCGCAAGCATTTCAAGCACTATATTGAAGAGAAGTGGCGATAGTGGACAGCCTTGCCATGTTCCTACCTTTAAGGGGAATGCTTCCAACTTTTCTCCATTTAGGATGATGTTGGCTGTGGGTTTCTTGTATATGGCTTTGATTACATTGAGGAATGAACCCTCTAGTCCAATTCCCTCTAAGACTTTGAGCATGAAGGGATGCTGGATTTTGTTGAAAATTTTTTCTGAATCAATTGAGACGATTGTGTGGTTTTTGTCTTTAAGTCCATTTATGTGTTTTTGATATTTATTGATTTATGAATGTTGAACAATCCCTGCATCTCTGGTATGAATACAACCTGGTCATGGTGGATGATCTTTTTGATGTGGGTCTGTATGCAATTTGCAAGTATTTTGTTGAGAATTTTTGCATCTGTGTTCATCAATGATATGGGTCTATAGTTTTCTTTCTTGATTGTGTCTTTGCCTGGTTTTGGTATTAGAGTGATGCTGGCTTCATAGAAGGAATTTGAGATATATCCCTCTGTCTGTATCCTTCTGAAAATTTTGAGTAGTAATGGTTGTAAGACCTCTTTAAATATTTTATAGAATTCTGCTGTGAAACCATCTGGGCCTGGGCTTTTTTTAGTTGGGAGGCTTTTTACTACATCTTCAATTTCCTCAAGTGTTATGGGTCTGTTTAAACTGTCAATCTCTTCTTGGTTAAGCTTTGGCAAATCCCAGGATTTCAGATATTAATCCATTTCTCTTAGGTTTTCAAATTTAGTAGAGTATAGGTTTTTGATGTATTCTCATATGATTGTCTGGATCTTTTCTTTATCTGTTGTGATGTTTCCCCTTTCATGACAAATGCTATTAATTTGGAGTTGCTCTTTCTTTTGTTTAATTGGACTAGAGGCTTGCCTATTTTGTTTATCTTTTCAAAGAACTGGTTTTTAGATTCATTGATTCTTTGTATTGTTTACTTTGTTTCTATTTCATTGATTTCTGCTCTGATTTTTGTTATTTCCTCCTGTCTGTTGGGTTTAGGGTTCATTTGTTGTTGTCTTTCAAGTGTCTTTAGCTGCAGTGGTAGATCATTTACTTGTTCTCTTTCTGTTTTTTTTAATGTGGGCACTTAGGGCTATACATTTCCCTCTTAGGACTGACTTTAATGTATCCCACAGATTTTGTTGTGTTGTATTGTCCTTTTCGTTTAGTTCCAGGAATGCTTTCATTTCATTTTTATTTCTTCTCTGACCCATTCATTGTTCAGTATTGTGTTGTTTAGTCTCCATGTGTTCTTTTAGTTAGTAGGGCTTACCCTGGTGTTAATATTGAGCTTTATTGCACTGTGGTCTGATAGAATGCATGGAATAATTTCAACCCTTTTGTATTTGTTGAGATTTCTTTTGTGTCCCAGTATGTGGTCAATTTTGGAGAATGTTCCATGGGCTGCTGAGTAGAAAGTATATTCTCTGGTATTTGGATGGAATATTCTGTAGATATCCGTGAGGTCTATTTGGTTTATTGTATTGTTCAGTTCTGATAGTTCTGATGTCTCTGTATGTTTTTTGTCCAGTTGACCTATCCAGGTGTCTCAGTGTGGTATTAAAGTCCCCCACTATTAGAGTACTGAGATTAATCTGTGTCTTGAGGTCCTGAAGGATTGTGTTTATAAAGATTGGTGCACTAGAATTTGGAGCATAAATATTTAAGATTGTGAAATCTTCTTGGTTAATCATTCCATCGATAAGGATATGGCCTGCTGTGTCTTTTCTAATTAATTTTACTCTGAGATCTATTTTGTCTGATATTAGAATAGCCACTCCTGCTTGCTTTTTGGTGCCATTTGCTTGGAATAGCTTTTTCCATCCTTTCACTCTAAGGTGGTGTCTGTCCTTGAGGGTGAGATGGCTTTTTTGGAGGTAGCGTATAGATGGTGTGATGGTTAATCCTGGGTGTCAACTTGACTGGACCAAGGAACAAATAAGAGAAAAAAGGATCTTCGGATTGGACTATCTCAACCTGGATGGCCCACCCCAAATGTGGGCATTACCTTCTCCTGGCAGGCAGTATTAAAGGCCATGCCAGAGGGATCTGGTCCCTTTTTTCCCGTGGCTTGCTTCTCTCTCACTGGTGAGTTTGTCTTGCTGCTGTGATCAACCCTACGCTACGGATCCCAGCATGTACTGAGATCGGCAGTTCTCCTGGAATCCATCGGGCCTTCAGCACAAGATTGGGACTACTGAGACATCCAGCCTTGCAGACTGAGCAGTTCCCTGGATTCTCAGCCTCTCCAGTGCGGTGTGGCTACTGTTGGATTCCTTGAACTCTGTCACGTGAGCAAATCAATAAATTGTATATAGCTATATATTCATCCTTTTGCTTCTGTTTCTTTAGAGAATCCTCATTAATACAGATGGATTGTGTTTCCTAATCCATTCTCCCAGTCTATCTCTTTTGATTGGGGAGTTTAGACCATTAATATTTAAGATTATTATTGAGAGATGTGATTTGTTTCATTTCAACTTATTTTTTGTTTTCATTCTTGGTCTAGGTATTTATTTACTCTGTTATGCTTTTGGTAATTTCTCTCTTGGGTTGCTTAAGGATAGTTGCTCCTTTCCTCTGTTCTTTGAATTGCTTCGAGTATTTTCTGAAGTTTTGAGTTTTTTTGACATGTGTTCTTTCATTTTGTTTATGTCATGAAAGATTTATCTTTCTCCTTCAACTATGATTGACATTTTTGCTAGGTATAGTAATCTGGGCTGGCATCTAAAGTCATTTAGTACTGGGAATACTTTGGTCCATATTCTTCTGGCTTTCATGGTTTGCACTGAGAAGTCTGGTGTGATTCTGATGGGTATCCTCTTAGTATGTAACTTGTTTTTCTCTTGTGGCTTTCAGCATTTTGTCCTTGTTTTGAGCATCTAGTGTTCTAACTATGATGTGACATGGGGAATTTCTTTTCTGGTCTTGTCTATTTGGTGTTCTATGTGCTTCTTGTATTTCTATGGGTTTGTCTTTTTTCAGTTTGGGGAAGTTTTCTTCTATTATCCTGTTGAAGATCTGATCAATATCATTCTCTTAGGTTTTTTTCCTTCTTCTATCCCTATGATGTGGAGGTTTGGTCTTTTCATAGTGTCCCACATTTCCTGGTTGTTCTACTCTTGTGTTTTTTTTTTTAATTTTTCATAATCTTTACTTGAGGTTTCTAGCTGTGCTGTGTTATCTGATATTCTTTTTTCTGCTTCTTCCATTCTGCTTCTGAGCCATTTTCCCATCCTTTCCTGTTGATTGGATGAATGTTCAATTTCCTTTTTTATTTCATCCTGCGATTTCTTCAGTATTTCCACTTCCTTTTGGAGCTTTTCATTCTTTTCTTGTAGCTCCTTGCTTTGCTGGTCAGTTTCTTTTTTCCTTTCAGCCTGAGATCTTTTCAATGTTTCCACTTCCTTCCAGAGTTTGTCATTCTCTTCTTCTAGGTCTTTTCGGAGTTTGTATTTCTCTTCCTCTATTTCTTTTCAGAGTTTGTATTTCTCTTCCTCTACCTCTTTTTGGAGTTTATCAATCTCTCCTTTTAGTTCCTTCCAGAGTTTATCATTCTTTTCCTCTAGTTCCTTCATGAGTTTTTCATTCTCTCCCTTTAGTTCTCTGATTTGTTATTTATATTCTTTGAATATGTCTACAATTGTTCTTCTAAGGCTGGTATCTTGGTTCCCTTCCAGGGAGATCTCATTGTTGGGATCTTCTACAGGATTGGTTGAGTTTGGGGATTTATTTTGAGCTTTTCTCATATTGTTGTTTTTCTGTTGTGTTTTTGGCATGTGTATTTTTTGTTGTTGTTTTTCCCCCTTTGTTTATTTGTTTGCCTTCTGTTGCTAATCTCAAATGTTAATATGAAGGACTGGCTGGTCATTCAGTTTGCTTCCTGTTGATTTCTTCCTCAGTTTTGGCTATGCAGCCTCCAATCACTGACACAGCTGGATCCTTCCAACAGCAGTAAACCGCAGCACCAGCAGTTAATACTTTCCACTTCAGTATCAGTAGCTTGGGGGGGGGGGGAGTTGACTCCTTTGGCCGGCACACTGATCCCCACCTGGGTGGCTGGGCACGGAGAGTGTGCACCCTGGCTGACCTTCTACCCATACACAAAGTTCCTCTCTATGGTCCTAGCGTTGGGCAGAGCCTGCCAAAGTGGGCTGCCCACTGATGGCCTGCAGGGCACAGACCAACCTGGGTGGCTGGGCAGGGAGAGTGTGCACCCCTGGCTGACATTCACACTTACTCTTCTTAAACAAGTCACGTGGAAGAAGGTTCTCTTGAGAGGCCTTTCTATCAGCAAATTTCCACACTCAATTTCTTTGAGGAATACAAGACTCTCATTATTATCTGTATACAAAAAGAAAAATAATCACTAGAATACACTCATCAATTAAATTGAAATAATCATCTATGCTCTAAAAGGAAAATACAATATCGAATTTACTTAAATGACCAATGAACTGATTTATATTCTCTGAAAAGTTCACTGAAATATCGCTGAAGACAAAGCAGAGGAAAGCCTTTCCCCACCACTGTGATTTTCTTCGTGCATTTCCATAGCTCCCTTAGAACATGAATGATTTCTTCATCATATAGGAAGGAAGAGTCTTTCCCTAGGTTCAACAACATAAGAGATTACAATTTTCTCTTTATACTCATTTGCCTATTAAGAACTTAAATTACCTGAGGAATTCTCATTTTCAATTAAATTTCATCCCCTATGTCTCTGAAGCATCAGGAAAGAAAGTACCAGGGAAAAGAAGAGTTATTAGTCCCAAGTAATCTCATGTCTTTTCTACTTCTGTGCCTTAGAGACTAGTCAAGCTGCATTTATATTTACAATCTGATCTTCTATTGTAGATCTATAGTTATATGAGCTTTTTTTTTTAATTTTATCTATTTCTGTATGTGTCTCAATGCACTGTCTGCATGCAGGTCTGTGCACCCGTGTCGTGCAATGCCGCGGAGGTCAGAAGAGGGTCTCGGACTCCCCCAGAGCTGGAGTTCTCCTAGAATTGGAGTTTCAGACGGCCCTTGGCCGCCATGTGGGTGCTGGGGATCGAACCCGGGTCCTCTGTAAGAGCGGTCAGCGCTCTTAACTGCTAGGCCATCTCTCCAGCCCTAGTTATATCAGCTTTTTAAAATGTGTTATCCTCTCTGTAGTCATATACATTTATACTGCTCCAGATTAGAGCTACCTCCTCCTGTCAGCATTAAGCTTGTCGTCTTCTGTGCCTTCTGGGATTTAGAAAGTTCAGCAACATTTGGTCTTTTTGCTTTGTTTTTGAACACTGGATGAAATGTCAGAAAATCTGTTCTTGAGTCAAATGATGAAAAATGAGATCGATTATCTTCTTAAGTGAGCCCATGTGGGCATTCATGCAAAATTCTAATGAAATTTCTACAAGATGCAAAGCGATTTAAAGGATTTTAATATCATTTTGAAAAATAATAAAGTCCTTTTAAATTTTTAAATAAACTTATTTCCTAATAAAATTTAGATAAAAAGGAGGAAATGTAATACAGTTTAAGTCCATTATTAGCACACCATTCTTGTGTATACATGTCACGACAAATTTATCAGTATTTGCATACTGATATTAACTGAAGTTCACACTTCGTTTATATGGTTTTGATTTTCCTCTGACAGCCCTCTCTGATCCAGCAGAGGCTACCTCATGGCCTCCAGTCATCCTGTCCCTTCAGGTTCTTCAGTATTAACAGTTTCTCTGGCTTTGCCTGTTGTCGGTGATCTTGACACTTCTGAATGGTTCTTCACAGGTATTTTACAAACTGTCAGATGTTTATTCTTATTATTAGGCTGTGGTTGTGGATTTTGAGAAAAAAAGCCACATCAAATCCTGTCAGTATTAGCCATGAAGCTTGGCGCTGGTCTTGATCACTTGGCTTGCCAAGGGGTTGCCTGGTTTTTCCATTTTAGGTCACCCCTGCTCCTTGTTGCAGGGTGCTCTTTGGAAGGACTGTGCTCTGTACTCTGCAGTTTAGGAGTGAGCTATTGTCCCTTCTCCTTGGGGACAGAATATTTATGTGCATGATCAAAAATCTTCTGCTTGGGAAATATACTTGTGATCCTCATGTGTTGGCCCAGTCATTTATTTTTATCTAGACTCATGGATATTTATTTATACTTGGGCTTTATTAGCTCTGTTGCTTAAATTATTTTAGCTCTGTCCATAGGAAGGTTTTTCCATTTCCTCTTTCCCTTGGTACAGCACTATTATTGAGTTATGTTTATTTTTTATCTTTTAAATGAAAAATAGTGTAAAAAGGACCAATGTTAGAATTTTTAATGCGTATATACAGTACACATATATGCTTCATATAATGCAGTATGTGATGTACACATATACATAGTAGAAATGTATATAAATATAATAGCATTTGTTGCTTCAAGAATTGGAATTTCAATCTGGAAACCAAATTAGATAGCCTTTGAAGTACCAGAAATGTGGATAGAATGTCTAGATAGCAAAGACTTGGAAAATTTTTGGCTTTGTTGTTATTTGTTTGTAAAATGCAAAAGATCAATGGCGTATAAACACAACATGCTCCCTAATTAAGGGTAAAGAGGTAAAAGCCTTTTCAAACAATTGTTCTTTGCAGAGGCAAATACTGTTTGTGCCTCTCTCTGAGCTGTCAAGATTGTTGGTTGTTTGTTTTTCCATTTGTATGCTTTGGGACAAAGTTTCCTATAGCCCACTCTGGCTTTGATCTTGCCATGCAGTCCAGAATGGCCTCAAATTCTTGATCCTCTTTCCTCTACCTGCTAAATGTTGTCATTACTGGCATGTCCCACTACTCCCTGCTATTCAAGTTGATTTTATTCCTGCAATTCCTCTCGGTTTGGAAGGGGTTTGTCCTAATCTAATCTTCTATCTCCTAATTACCATCTTCTCTTCTATTTGTCTTTTGTCCCTCTAAGATATTTATTAATCCTCAAACAGCAATTTCTTGGTACCAACATGAACTTGTATGAGATTGTCTTCTTTCTTGTAAAACACAGTCTATTTCATCTGAAAATACATTTTACATAAGATATCCCAAATTTCCTTCAACTCTATGTCTCGATTCTAGTAATCCAAGAGGTGCTACATATAGAGAAGTGATACCTTCTGTAGATACACAGAATCCTCTATTTCACTACAAATAGAGACCACAGGGACATAGACTGAGTGTTGGAGTGTGGAATCACTCTGGTTCTGGGCCATCAAGCACCTGATGTGCCTCTTCACTTCTCTGTCTCATGGAAGACATGAATGGGCATGTTCCTCAAACGGATTTCATGGGATTCAGTAGGAGATCCATGTGCAAAGTTTTGTTACAGGAGCTTTAAAAGGAAATGATTTTTGCATCTTGAAAACGGATTGAAAAATAATAATAAAAATAGTGATATTTTTAATTCTTGGCTATTGTTAGCTAATAGTGTGGTAGGAGACTATAGTGGCCTTTTAAATTTCACCAAGTTGGTTGTTTCTTGCTGGCATCACAGTTGTACAGAAATTAGTTATTGTGTTACTCATATATAATTTTTTGTTTACCCACATCCTATTTTTAAAACAAGCTCTTAAACCTGACTCTTCTAACTCACCTTCTCTCATCTTTGTAAAGGTTTATCCTTCAGCAAATTCTATGGTTCAAGCATCCTGACATTTAACTGGTTTTCTGTCTTCTAGGGTGTTATAAATGTATTAATTTCATCTCTTATATCAGCAATTGCTGTTTAATAAATCACCTTTGAGTAAAAAAAAAAGAAAATGGATTGAAATTTCAGCAAATCATGACTATCTTGTCCTTAAGAACACCTTTGAGCCTGACGAGATCAAGCACCAGCAGGTATTTGCAGTATACGGCATTGCTACCCTCTTTCCATGGAGAACAGCAGCTTCTTTCCTTCTCTCCCTCTTCCTTATCTAGTTCTCCCTCCTTCCTGTGTCCTTCACATCCTCCATGCAAACTCTGGGATTGTCACCACAATTCCTAGGGTGCATCACCCCACTCTATGAGATCAGAGCCCATAGCTTAAGAAAGGAAGGTGCTCTTCATGACTTTTAGTAACTCACACTGTGAAAAGTGCCTCCACTCTTCTCCAAGCAGATTGAAAGGCATAATTTTTCACTTGAATGGAAAGGAAAAGCAAGCAACATCATTTAAAACAATGACTGGCTCCATTTCTTTCTCCAATTAGTCTGAGTTTAAGGAAGGTGAGATAAATGAGTCTAAAAGAATTAGCTGTGTTTCAAGTGCTTTGAGAGATCAGAGAGGAATATGAAATACATCCCAAGTATGAAATTTTAGAGTCTGCCTTTGGACAGGCAAGATTACTACACTTGAAAGTATCAGTTTATAGCCAGACATTATAACATTAAAGACTAAGTCATATGGTACTCCCTACCCTCCATCAGAACTAATTAATCTTGGATATTTTTTCTGCGTACATTTTTGACTCATAATAACAAGGTCATAGTAAGTGAAAGATGACACAAATTATTTTCTGTCTTTGGGAGTCAATGGCTCGCTTCATAATCATTTGTAGTTTGCATAGCACAACTATTGTAAACATAGACTATATGTGGTAAGAGATAGTTCTCTACACATTTTCCTAATTGGACTTTACATCACAGTGTTTATATTAGTAGTAATAACGAAGTAATAGCTAAGGGAACAAAGGGGAAAGTTGAGAATGCAGGCGTCTAGTGGCATCTGAAAACAAATGTGGGTTACATGTTCTCAGGTATGATAGGCCATTAACAATTTCCTCTTAGAAAGGCTTCAAATATTTAATATTTCTTTCTGTATCTTGTTTCAATCATCAATAAGATTTCTTTGTTCTTCCTGCAAATTTTACATAGACAAAGCTATGGTGAATATATATGTGCATAGATGCTCACATCTCTAAGAAAATGACATTGATTCCTTAAAATATTATACTGAATATGTCTAAGAGCTGGACAAATTTAGCCAAACTGTTTAAGAAAAACAGCGCCACCCTATTCTCTCCTCTGTACTACATGAAAATGCTAATATTCATGCGTGTTTTATTAATATTTGTGACACTGAAATATTTGCTAATTTGATTGAGAAAGGGTATTGGCTAGCTTTTAAACTGAAATTTTTGAAAATTTTTAAATTAATTTTATTTATTTCTGTATGTGTAGGAATGTACTGTCTGCATGCAAGTTTGTGCACCCGTGTCGTGCAATGCCACGGAGGTCAGAAGAGAGTGTCGGATTCCCCTGGAACTGGAGTTCTCCTGGAATTGGAGTTTCAGACGGTTCTCGGCCACCATGTGGGTGCTGGGGATCGAACCCGGGTCCTCTGCAAGAGCGGTTGGCGCTCTCAACCACTAGGCCATCTCTCCAGCCCTTAAATTGAAATTTTTATAATAAAGTCAGCTATATGTTTGTTAGTTATTTATATAACTGCCCCTATAAATTATCTTCTTTGATTCCAGAAGAAATTTTTCTATTGGTGTATTTGACATGATTTTTGTATTAAAGATACACATATTAATGGTTAAAATGTTAAAAAGGCATGGACATTCTATGCAACTTTTAAAATATTTTATTTATTATTTTTATCTTATATGTATGAGTATATTGCCTGCATGTATATAAATGCACTCATGTCATGCAATTCCTGTGGGAATCAGAAGAGGTTGTCATATTACCCTGGAACTGAAGTTTTGGCCAGTTGTTAGCTTCCATGTGGGTTCTGGGAATTGAACCCAGGTCCTCTGCAAGAGCACCAAGTGCTCTTAACCACTGGGCCATCGTTCCAGCACCCTCTATAAAAGTTTTAATACTTGTGATTTATAATAACTCCATTTTATGCTTATCAAAAAGTCTTTGTGTAGAAGGAATAAATATGCAAACATGTGAAATGTTTATGGTTGAAGTGTAAGTAGAACTTTCTTTAGAATATGATATTAAAACAGATTTTTTTGCATAATTTAATTTTCTATATTATCTGTTTGTTGTGAAGCCCAGTTTTCACCAGTTTGGTATTTTATAAAATTTCATGTATTCATTAATAAGCTATATCTATTTTTTATACTTTTTAAGAGTATACATATAAAAACTTATATGTAAACTTGTATTCATTATACCTGTGAATATAGGTACACATATGAAATATATGTGAGAGCCTTTTATTTAAATTAAGCCTTTATGAATAAGCCTTGAGGATAACATTTGCTGTAGTGTGAATGTTTGTGTCCCCAAGAATTAATTCTGAAGTAATGGTATTAGGAGATGGGGGTTTTGAGGCTAGGTCTGAGGGCTGGACCCTTGTGAATAGGATTAGTACCTTTATCAAAGACACTCCTGAAAGTTCAATCCTTCAGCTATAAAAGAATACAGTTAAAGGGTACTGTCTTTGAAGCAAGAGATGCACCCTCTCCAGTTGCAGAATCTAACAGAATACTCATGTTGAACTTCTTAAACTCTAGCATGGTAAGAAAGAAAAACAACAATTGTTTATAAATCAAACAATTCATACTATTTCATAATATTAGCTTTAATGGACTAAAACAATCTACTTCTCTGTATCTTTTGTTCTATCCATTATCACAGTCTTTTAAATTAACCAAAATTTCATTTATTTTATATATTAATTAAGAATAGTTGGGATTTTTATGACAGGCACTTCTGTTTGGGGGCATGCGTCTTAGTTCTCTACTTCCTTGTTTTTGTTTAAGTTTCATAATTTCTTAATAGATCTAATCTGACTTGAGGCTGTTGATGGTTGTCACCAGTCCAGTTTTCTAATTAGATCTCTAAGACAGAGAAGTAGTTATATATTTATCTTATAGACTTCTGGTTTCTCTACTTTTTAGTAATTTGGAATTTTTGGTAGTTAATTATTAATTATTATGAAAAATCATTAATCTATAGGACATGCAATATAATAAAATACTTGTTTGTGTAATAGTTTGTTATGCAGTTATATATTTGTGATTCTACTTCATTGATTTATCATTGATCCTTCTCAAATGAGCTATGCATATTTATGATTTATTACAGTTACAGAACTGGTCAAACATAGAGCATAAGTGTCTGTGAGACAAGTACCCCTAAGTGACACATTTTCAGTGCAACCTCTAAATGTAAGATGAGTGTATCTCTCAACTCTTGCCAGAGAAGGTTCCTTATGCAGCAGATTGTGAATAGCACAGAAACCCCCAATTGGCCAATGTGCAAAGAACAGGCTGAAGAGTGCCTATCGCTGAATAAGACAGCTATTTTAAACTTCTGCCTCCCAATGCTCAAGGATCATTGTGCAAGAGAATGTGAAAAGACTATATGAGTCAGAGAACATGGAAAACTGCAAGGAAACCAGGTCTTCCAGGCAGCTGTTCAGTTGCTCATATGAGATCACAGCAGAAGTGACACCATGCCCAAGTCCAGTGCAAGCTCAAACCGATGTCCCAGCCTAGACATGGCGAAGTGGTTAATAAATACTTACCCAACTTAAGGAACTTTTGAGGATTGATGGATGTCGGGAGGGGGAGAGACAGTGTCTTCCAGAGGTGGGACTTGGGCCCAAAGGATGGCCCATACTTAAGGGCATTTGGGGACACAAACCAGACTCTATAGGATAGATATATAGATATATATTACATTGGGTAATGTAATACACATATGTATGTATAGATTTATAAATTACATATATATGTAATACACATATATATGTATATATGTAATACATATATATGTATTACATATATATATGTATATATATTTTATTACATTACATATTTTATTACATTACATATACATTACATATTTATTACATATACATATACTACATATATATATATGTATATATATTTTATTACATTACATATATATGTAATGTAATTACAATGTAATTACATTACATATATATGTAATACATATATATGTAATGTAATTACATTACCCAATGTAATACATATTACATTACATTACCCAATGTAATACATGTATATGTATATATGTGTATTACATTACATGTGGGCAGTGGGAGCTGTTGTTGATAGAGGAGGGACTCTAAATATTATGGAAACTGCAACAATTTAATAAAAAATAAGAACAAAATAAAAAAAGAAAATTCTTTTGTTTCATTAATATGAAGTTGGTGACTACAATGACTGCTTCAGTTTATTTTCTTGTTGAGATGATAGAAATAGTCTAATAAAAGCAACTTGAGGAAGAAATTTAAGGGCATAGCTCATCACAAAAGGGAGTCAAGTTCAGGGATGCTTGAAGCAGCTGGCCACAGGTTCCGTAGTATCCATAATCAGGAAGCAGAGAGCCCTGAAGTCACAGCTGGACCTTTTGTTCTCACTTACAGATCCAGAATCTTAGCCAAGGAATGGTGTCACTGGAAGAGGGAAGGATTCCAACCTCAATTAATGCACTCAAGATAATTCCTACAAGCATGCTCATAATGCTCGCTCCCAGTATGATTCTAGATTCTGTTGACAGTTAACACTAACCATCACAATGACCAAATATAAAAGCATGTATTTTACATTAACATTTTGGTCCTATCATGTATATATAATTCAATTCAACATATATTATATATAAATGTAAATATATTTTAATTGCATATAATACACAGTCTTTTAGCATTTGAACAAACTTGAAAATGTAAACAGCTCAGTTTTTTTTCTTAACAGCAGCCATATTTTCCAATTCCCCCAGATAATTGTGTTGTCCTTGTATGAACTGTAGTTACTTCTAATTTCTTTTTTAAATTTGGCTCCAGTGCACCCGTTCAATTGGCCTTTGTAAGTATAAAAGGGACATCTTTCATAAACACTTTTCATTGCCAGTATTGAAGGAAGTGCAAATGTACCACCTGGCATCTGTTTTGAAATTAATTGGTTATTTAAAAATGAGGCAACAGCTTTATTATTTTTTCCAATGGTTATTTCCTACAGCAAGACATGCTATTTTACTTATCATTGTAAGCATAATTTCCCGTTGAATGTTCACCCATTATGAGAAACCAAAAGTAATCCACCAGTGAGTTCTCCTCCATCTAGTTTAAAGAGAACTAAAACCACTATTTCAACATACACTTTATCACTTTTGAGTTACAGATCATGTTTAACATACAATATAATAGAGAGGCAACAGGAAAAGTAGCATAAATTTTTATAAAGATACACTCAAAGTATGTAGTCAGTATTCTTATGAAAAACATGAGATACAAACTATTGTTTTAGTTTCCTTAATGGGTTGATTTGTTTTAATAAAAAGGAGAATTAATTCTTATATATCTTTGAGGTCATTTCAGTCCTGAAAACTGATGAAGACTGAGAAATATCAAAACTGAAGTTTGCTGCGTGGGCTAATCTATAAAGATAATCTCATATCACATAATTTCATAGGTAGGAAGCAACAACAATAACAAAGAACAATTAAAGGCATTAGTTAAACTGAAAAATTCTTTATGGGGTGAATTAAGTGAAGTCTGTGCAAAGTTCCCTGGCTCCTTGGCACTAAAGACATAGGAAAGTGTTTGTGTTTATACAAATGGGCTTGCTGTTTTCTTGAGCCAAGTTTACTTCTTGGGCATTAAACCGAGTGAGTATCATAACTTCCTTTCTGTTTGTGTTACATAAATTTAAAGTTTATGTAAATTATTTGATAAAGCTAAATATTATGCTTAATACTACATTAAAATAGTTTAATACTGCATTGAAAACTACCTAATCTGGTACTTTGTCGGGGCTGGAGAGATGGCTTTGTTGGTAACGGGCTATTTGTACAATCAGGATTTGAGTTCAGTAATAAGTACCCATGAATGCTGAATGGAACATGCTTATAATTCCAGTTCAGGAGGGTAAAGATGGGAGTATATTGGTTAGCCTCAGGGCTCGATGAGAGAACCTGTCTCAAAAGACAAGGTAGATGACTCCTGGGGCTGGCATCTTGCCACTATATGTACAGGCACACACATATATACATGGGCACCACACACACACACACACACACACACACACACACACCTGCACACACATTCACATACCCAGACCACACACACAGGAAATATGGTCATTTCATCATGTTCAGCAACTTCACATGGACTCAACAAGAAACTCTTAAAGAACTTGCTACAAGTTATGAATGAGAAGAAAATATCATAACCACTAATGGAAGAACATGTGTTTAATGTTGCTTTCCAATCTGTCACACCTCTACATTTTCACAGGTTTCTGTTTTGTTAGGAAAGCAATTATACTACTTTCTGAATCTTGACATTCAGGTTCCCAGGTTGTAAGCATTTTTGAGGCATAGGTTCTAAGTAATCTGTTAGGCAATATGAGGCTCACTCTTAGTGAAATGCCACTGGTAATTTTAGAATGATGCATTTCCTTTCAGCACAATAGAAGTTGAAGATTGCATACGCTAGTTACCCTATTCTGGGATAAATCTGGATAAATTTACATAATATTTCATAAGTTCATAATGAAAGAAAAGAGTTTACAGAGGACTTTAGGGTCCTTAGAAAGACAGTGCTGCCAAGTATAATGATCACATAAATCAGGTTTTTGTAATATTCATATTTGAGGAGAACTTAATTCGACTTTGCCAGAGGGTGAGTTAAGAGGTTTGCAGGGATTATGGGGTTAGCATTTCTTGTGTGCTCAGCTCTGACTCTGATGTACAGTTAAAAATGCTAAAAATAAACCCCTAAGACACAATGGTTACTTTTATATTCCCTGTTGTATTGGGTCCTTCTCTTGTGACAAACTATCTGGGCAAAGCACCTTAATGAAAGAAGGGCTTGTTTTGATACCCACCTTGCAGGAACAGTCAATCATGGTGGGAAGAATGGGAGACAACTGGTCCCCTTGCATCCACAGTCAGGAAGCAGAGCCCCTAGTGCTGGTGCTCAGCCCCCTTTCTCCTGTTTATTCATCCTGAGATGCCAACCCACGGGACGGAATGGTACCAGCCACGTGCAGGGTGGATCCTCCAACCCCACTTGACTTAATCTAGAAAATCCCTCACAGCTCAGTCCAGAGGTTTGCTTTATAAGATGTCAAAGGATAGCTAGAAATGTCTCATTTACTAGCAAATAATGAAGTGCAAGCTCAATATTTACAATATCAGCGACTGTGCCAAAAATTCAGTCATCAAAGTACAGTGACTCATGGGAGCAACACACTCTGGCATCGTCATCTAGAACAGTAGACGTTCCATGATCTTTCTTTCCCACTTTCCACTCAACTTCGGACTTTAACTACCACTGCACTTGACATTACCGGAATGACCCTCAGTCCTCACACCGACTATAGTTCTGACCCTGACAATTCCTCCATTTTCTTTTATCTTTACTTTTTCCTTCATATTTACGGCTCCTGCCCAGAGCTCCTGTTCTGAGCTGCATCCCAGGGTTGGAAGAAGCAGCACGGGTAACCAGAGAATGCTCTGAAATAGGGTGACTGACATATTTTACTCAATAATAACGAAATAAGAACAAACAGAACACAACAATTCCACAAGAGGGGAATGATTGGTGAGTAAGGCTTATTAAGGACTGAGTATGAGAACAAAATGTCTCTCAATTAAAATGACCTAGCATGAAAATGTCACAAGCCCTACATGGGCAGGTTGTTTGGAACAGAGGTGTGGGTGCTTAGTAGTAAATAAACAATGGATTCTACCTGATACCCTGGGAGTCTTATGAGAACTTATGCCCTTGCCACTGCTGCTTTGACCTTGATCCAAATTCATCAGGCACTCATTTGCTCCGAGATGGAATGTTTAAAAGCAATGAACATGATATCTACAGCACAGCTGAAGCAACTGAGTGGACAATTCTCTCACAAATGCACTTCATTTCTGAACCGGCTTGCTCTCTGTTGCTGTGAAAAACACTATTGGGCTAAAACCAACTTAGGAACAGAGGGGTTTATTTCAGTTTATGCTTCCACACCACGATCCATCATTAAGAGAAGTCAGGTCAGGGGAAGAATCAGGGAACTGAAGTAGAAACTACAGAGGGACGCTGTTAACTGGGTTGCCCCTAGCCTCATACGTAGTCATACGTTCTCATACCAGTGAAATCCTCCCCTAGGGATGATACCTGTAATGATCTGAAAGAGAATGTCTCCCATTTGGACATTCTGTCTCTAGTTGGTAATGCTGTCTGGGGGGATTTTAAGAGCCTTGCTGGAGGAATCACATCACTGGGGGCAGGCTTTGAGAGGTATTAAGCCTTAGGTTTCCGGTATCTCTCTGCTTCCTGTGCCTGCCTGAAGATGTGACGCTTGGCTTTCTGCTTTGGTCATCACTACACCCGCGTCTTCCCGATCATGATGGGCTCTAATCCTTCGGAGGTGTAAGCTCAGATAAATCTACTTTTGATAAGATGACTTGGTTGTGCTGTTTTTTTCTCGAAGCAACAGAAAAGTAACTAATACAGTACTGCTCACAGTGGAACAGGCCCTCCCATTACCAATCAGCTATCTAGACCATGCCCCACAGACACATACACAGATCAGTCTGATAGAGGTCATTTCAAATGTGAGATTCCTTCTTCACAGGTGTGTCAAGTTGAAAAACCAAGATTAGCACCACAATCTCCTTAGCATTTTAATGTTGATTGTGTAGCTTATATGTTTCATGAGCTAAAAGAAACACAATGATCATTTAATTCAAAAACTTTTAAAATGTTTTCACATGAAATTGCCTGTTTCCATGGTGCATTATGGGAGAAGGCTTCAGATGATATTTAGATTTCTCTTCAACATTTCCACCAATGATGTTAGGAACATAGATTTGTCACAGTCAATGATACCAGGAAATTTTAGGTGGCTTGCAAAATTTAAGGCTGGTGGACTGGACACATATCTCAGTGGTTAGGAGTGCTGACTTCTCTTGCATAGAACCCAGGTTTGGTTATGGCCCACATGGCAGCTCAGAACCATCTGTAACTCTAATTTCAGGGATCATATGCCATCTTCTGACATCCCTGGGCTCCAGGCACACATTTGTCACACTTACATATACGCAGGCAAATATACAGAGATATAAAATTAAAATAAATAAATCCTGGGACTGGAGAGATGATTTAGCAGTTAAGAGCATTGGCTGTGCTTACAGAAGACCTGGGTTCAATTCCCAGCACCCAGGGGGCAGCTAAAAAACATTCAAACCTTCAGTTCCAGGGATCCAACGCCCTCTTCTGACTTCTGTGAACACTGCACAACACAGGTGTACCATTCTACATGCAGGCAATACAGCCATACACATAAAATAAAAAACATAATAAAGTTAATTAATCTTTTTCAAATGTAGGGAAGAGTAACAAAGTTAGTTCTTTCTGGGACAATTTTTTTCCGCCTTCTCTCCTACCAGAAATCTGGTTATTTGGGGCCAAACAAGATGCATCTGATAAAGGGGCTTGCTCTCGAAGCTTGGCAACTTGAGTTCCATCTCTAGAACCTATAAAAAGTGGAAGGAGAGTATTGCTTCTACAGAGTTGTCTTTGGAGCCCTACACTCAAATGTACACACACGCACACACACACACATACACACACAAAATCAAATAACAGACACAAAAATGAAACAAAGTAAAAACACACTCACATAACAGACACAATAATAGGACACAAAATAAAAACTTTCATCATTTTATTAATTTCTCATTGCCTCTAATTTATTGTGAAGAGGAGGTTCTGAAGTAATGTCTGATCACACGTTATGAATTGGAAATACATTTCTCATAAAATTGTTAGCAGTCTGTCTTAATTGGATAGTAAAAGTGAGCATAGTAAATTAAGGAAGAGTGGAGCCGAGAAGCAAGCAGGAAAGAGAGAGCGGGGGATGGATGGAGAGACAGCGGAGCTGTGAGACAGCAGCACAGTGTCCTGGCAGCCGGACTTTTCCAACAGTGATTCATCTTATTCACACTGAATCTCTGGCCTGTCCCAAATACTAACAGAAGGCTGTGGTGGCACAGGGAGAAGAAACAGAGCATGGTTCGCATTTAGCTCAGCTTATTCTGGAGCAGGCCTACAATTCCCTTCAGCCTCTGAGAAAGACATAGCCTCCATCTTGTTTCGAGAACGTCCACTGTTATTTTATTGGTCAGTATTCTACGCTGACACCTTGTCTTTAATTTTGATATTAAAATAAGCATCAGGCCTTTTATCTACCAGATGTGTCTTGACTGTATTATATATCTATAATTTTTTGAAAAATGGACTTTCCATTTAATCCAGACTGTTCTTGAATTATGATCCTCCTGCCTCAGTCTCTAAGTGATATTATAAGCATCCACTACAAGTTTTGGTTTATAATCTAATTCTTACAACAAATTATTTAGGAAATATTTTATTGTGAGAGAAACAAATTCAGATTATCTTATTAGACAAGCTTTGTCCCAATTTGTACATTTTCCTGAAAGCCATAGGAGGCCTTTTTTTTTTTTTTGAGAAAGGGAATCACTATGTAGACCTGGCTGTCCTGGAACTCACTATGTAGACCAGGCTGGCCTTGAACTCACAGAGATCTGTCTGCCTCTGCCTCCCAAATGCTACAAGTGAAGATGTGTGCCACCATGCCAGTGGAGACATCCTATTGTCCTTTCCCAATACCAGTGGAAACCAAAGTATCACAAAGCCCAAAAAGAGAATGATTAGCTTGACCCATTTTAAAACGTAACAAGATGAACATCCCTGCTAGTGAAAATCCCTATTACAAGTGAACAGATCTTTATTGTCCTTATGTTTTTATGGTATTCTACTACTTACATATTTTCTCTATAAAGATATTTCTTCTTGTAATGGAAAACAATAAAAAATTCAAGTCATTTTATATCGGACTTTGCTTAAGCATGCCTGTAAATGACATCAAAGCATCACGAGCTAGAGAATAAGTATTATTGAGAGAGTAGATTTTGAGAGAAATATGCAAGGCTTGTATGGCAGAAGGCATGGAAAGGGGTGGGATGGGGGTAGGGGGAGGGGAATGTGTCCAAATTGAATAAATAATGAATGAAGTACACAATTCATCAGTAGAAGTATTTAAAAATAAGTAAATATAAATTAAATACATTTTTTTAAAAAGAGAGTAGCTTTTCTAAAATAGAAAAAAATATATGGAAGGAAAAATCCGTTTAAGTATGAAAGCTACAGTTTGAACATAAGGTGAACTTTAACAGTTAGTTAAAGCAGTACAAAATTATCAAGAAAGCATTTGTTTGAGTTTACAGTTAAACCTTCAGAAGAAAAATAATCTTTAAATAGTTCCAAACATTTGGAATACTTCTGAATGAAATGTCTTTGAAGCACGAAGATAAATTGATTCTAAGGTGATTCCTCATAGTCCCCCCTGCCCCCCTAAATCATGAGCCTGCTGAATGCATACAACTGCTGAGTGTTTAGTCTGTGAGTTCAACACGTTTGCTTGGCCTGAGAAGATGGAAATTTTATTGCAGATGGGCAAGATGGTTTTAGTTGGGGTAAGACTGTCATTCTGATAAACACATGTGGCTGAATGTCTCTAACCTTTGGAAAATTCTTAAAATGCAAATGTCATCCATGTCTAATTGCTTCTGAAGTTTTATCTCAGTGAAAAAGATTTAGAAAGAGAAATGCTTTCCAGCTAGCATCTTATATCAACTATGTTAGTTAAGTGGGGCATATGTTAAACTTTATAGTAAATATAATTTTATTAGACAACTTGAAAACTTTATAAACATAATGTATTATGTATTGCAGGAATTCACTAACATACATGTTCAAGGTCTTTTATTTTTATTAATTGATTTATTTGTTTTTTTACTTTGAGAATTTGGTTTTGGCTGAAGGAAATAGAAGACAATAAACTCTTAATGGTTACCAAAAATCAGTATTTAAATTGTTCAAGTACTGTTATATCTCTGTTTTTAGAGAATTCTAATTTGGCATCATTTCATCAAGATACCAATTTGGCCTTGTCATCTGTAAACAGAAATGCACGAACCTGGTATTCTATTATTTAGGATCGGGTCCACATGTGTGTCTTCCTTGTTTACAAGTCTCCCCATCTCCCTGAATTCCTTTATTGGTCTTCCATGTATCCCTTTAATCTTCCTGGGTTCTGTGACTTTCCTTCCTGCAGAGAACATAAAAGAGTCTGCATACCTCCCACAATTCTTTATGAGATCTTTTTTTTTTTTAATTTTTTTTTAATTTTTATTTATTTATTTATTTATTTTTATGTGTATGAATGTATTGTCTGCATGCAGGTCTGCGCACCCGTGTCGTGCGATGCCGCGGAGGTCAGAAGACGGTCTCAGATTCCCCTGGAACTGGAGTTCTCCTGGAACCGGAGTCACAGACGGTTCTTAGCCGCCATGTGGGTGCTGGGGATCGAACCCGGGTCCTCTGCAAGAGCGGTCGTCGCTCTTAACCGCTAGGCCATCCCTCCAGCCCCATCTTTATGAGATCTTATTCCTTAATAGTTGCATGTTAGTGCCTTATGCTGCTCTCATAGATGGTAGGAGGTGCCATAGAAGACATGAGGAAGTGACCCTAAAATGCAGGTCAAATACACATTGTTCCATGGGCATATGTCTTTCAGGCTTTGAGTGTGGATGCTAAAGAAGAAAAGTAAGAGCTAGACAGGTCTGTGTGGCCTATTCTCGCCATTGGCGGAGCACATTCTCTAAACCTCTAATTCGATGGTACAGTGTAAAAGACAGGGACTCAAGACTGACTAGCCTGGAACTATGATTCAAGTCTCAGCTTAGCTACATTTAGCCTCTATGGCTTTCTCTACGTTGCTTGAAATCTCTAAGCTATATTATTCCCTTAAGTATAATATGTTAATAAATGTTTCTAACACATAACATTATCCTATATATGAAGCAATGTAATTTGGTTGCCTTATTCATAGTAAGAATTCAGTAAATGTTAGCGAGAGCTATTGTTACTATTATCCTACTCAATGATTCAAAAATTAGTCCCAGAACCTGCTTATACATGCACATCAACTGTTTTTGCAACCGTGTGGCCTAGAATATCCTCAGTTATCTTTCAACATGATGTTATTTCACTGTCTCTTCTTCATAACCTGAGAATATATGTCCTCCATGCATGCTAGTAATTGGATTCCTCCCTGTGGAAGAATGCTATCCCCAAAGAATAAAAATATGTTTAACAAGGGGGAAAATAATCCATAATTTTAAATGAGAGAGAACTGAAGTTCCCTTCAAGGTTTTGTTTTGGGGACTTGGGTGTTTCAAAATATCCAGATGTTTTCTATGTGCTTGTCCATTGCTCACTAGTACCATATCAGCCTTATGCAAAGATGGAGAGAGAGAGAGAGAGAGAGAGAGAGAGAGAGAGAGAGAGAGAAAGAGAGAGAGAGGAGACTTAAGTACTTGGTGTCCATAGTAAGCATTGTCCCAACATTCTCTTCCTCGACCAACCAAGTACTCATAGGGATCCTTGTCTGAAAGTAATTTAAGTTTCTAAATAAAGTTTTAATACACATCGATACCTCTCACCCAATGGTTGTTTCTTCCTAGCAGATTCAAACATTATTGTCAGAGAAAATCACAGGCTTAACAATAAATTACATATTTGGAAATCCGGTAGACTTTGGAGTCAGCAGCTTCTATTTTATGGATCTCAATACCCTCTGTATCTTGAAAATTAACCATTGTTGGTCCTTTTCTATTGCATCAAATTCAGTTTCTTGAGCAGGACCCAAAGATTCAGAGGATGAAAAGGCAAACATAACAGTTATTATACCAGTTCAGAAGAGCTCTAATCCCTTATTCAAAACTTGTCACATGATCCTAGCCCAACTAATAAGAAAGCAAAAGATACAGAGAAGCTTAGAAACAGTTGGTGAAAATCAGCTTTTTACCACAGTACATATGCAAACACTAAAATATGAATTCACATATTTGTGGGCACTTACTTATGGATGGTGGTAAACTGAATTAAAATATTCTGGAAATTTTATAATCTATCATCAACCAGTAACCTGAGGGAAATGAATTTCAGCCCTGTGGTGAGTGGAAAGTTTTAAATTTTTTTTAAGATTTATTTTATCGTTTATTTAGGTGTGTGTGTGTGTGTGTGTGTGTGTGTGTGTGTGTGTGTTGCATATATATGTGCAACATGCATGAGGTTTTCATGGACACCAGACCCAGTAGAGGGCTTTGGAGCAGCAAGAATTTTTCACTAGGACCCACCTCTCCAGGCCCTTGAGCAGTAATTTAAAAAAAAAAATAGTATGCAACTGTAATGTAGTTTTTACAAAGAATATATTTTAGCTTATTATTTTATTTTAAATTTTAAGGTGGTTCCATTTTTCTGAAACTCAAGTTCTTTCTCTTCTACTCCATGGAAACAGCACTCACAAACCTCTTCAACGACACACTAACAGTTGCTTTCAAGGAGTCCACTTGAGTTATGCTTGGCTTGACCTCCCAGTGCGTTTGACACTGTTAAGCATATGGCTCCTCTCTGAAACAGGATATCACCCCCTTGCTTTGTCTCCTGCTTATCTGATTCTTCTTCATTCTCTTTCCTTTTATTCTGTTCCTTCTTGGCTTCTTAAGTGGAGGTATCCATTCCGTGCTTTCTCTTAACCTGTTTATTTAAGCCTTGTTCTGTCTTCCTAAGAAGTCTTAACAGCGGTCGAAGGTCCAAGTTCTTTGGTCCGTCTCAACAGGCTCCACTACCATCAAATAAAGCCCAAATTCATGAACTCCATTAACACATTAGCCAAAGACTTCTGCAATGAGGATCGAGTCTTCCCTTCTAAGCCCTAATTATTCTTCTGAAAGTTCAACTCAAAAGTGTTTCCCACCGGTGGAGATGTTCTGCCACCTCTCTGTCCCACCAGGAACGAGCATATTCTCATTTTTCCCTTTCATAGGAATTGACTTTTATTTCTCTTGTATCAAGCTTTCCTATATCCATTCAATTATTCATCCATTCAGCAAATCCTGTCACAGTGGATCTATCAGCTCAGGCACCAGGAATTCCTCCAATGACGTAAGGCTGAGCAAGCTGTGTCCAGTCACCTTTCTGCTGCTATTTACGCTCTGGAAGGTACTTCTGAGTGTTTGCATCTGTTCCTTTTCCCACTGTCCATCTCACTCTGCAAAGAATAGATGGTTATAAAATGCTCACTGACAAACCAGGCCAGCATTTATAACTCCTGCCGAGTCAATCTCTAGAAATAAAGTGTCAGGTCAGTAGGCTGCTGGCATAATCAAATTCTCCCCAAACACCCAGAGTATAAAGTGGATTTCAGTTTTTCAGGCAGTAGTGCTCTTCTTCTTTATCCTTTAAAGTCTATTTTCATCATACAGATGTATAAGAGAAAATGATAGGAAGAATGCCCACCATCAGGTGCGTCTGGAAGTGACTCAGTACGGCTTCTGGAATCTTCAAGGATGCTTTAATCTGTCCCTCTAGGGCATGTCCTAGTGAAACTTCTGGGTAGGAGTTAAATCCTCTTGGACTCTCAAAGGAAGGGAACTGGCCCCAGTTCTTAGCCCTAGGTGAGGCGACTTTGAAACCTAGGTGCCCTGAGTCTTGTCTGAAAATCTACTAAATCTTTTTAAAGAAGGTGAGAAAAGGAAATTGGGTAGTAGGCTAGTAAAGTCAGGGTGTGAAGGGGAGGGCGACTGCTTTGAATTCTTGCTCTAAATCAGCAAAGCCTGAAGAGGAAGCCAACTTAGTGCATTCATGCTTCACAGCCAATAAATCATGTTTGCAGTCACCAGGTCAAGACGGGTCTTGAGTTCTTTTAGTTTCATGTTGCAAAGTGAAGCTGAAACATATGCAATGAAAAAGTGCTAAAAATGAAGCTTTGTGTGTACACATTTGCATACAAAGAGTCATTGTGTAAAATAGTAAAAGCATCTTTTTCAAAAATATTTTAACACTTAGATTAAGATTTAAAAACCTTTTAAGACTATTTGAATTTCTGTTCTGTTTCTGAACCTTTCAATACATAATCCTATATATTACAATAATGCAAACCACATGACATTTAAAAGGAAAATGGACAAATGCTATTAAAAATTAATTATATCTCCCCACTCATTGTTGCTTAATTCTTCTTAGAGAAGAAGAAATTATTTAAACAGCTGGATTTTTTTTGGCCTATGCTATTCTACTAACTCATAATAGTAACTACTGATATGATATAAAAGGAGTTTAGTTTTAATTACCAACAGATAAATTACTTTTTTCCTACAGGAAAAGAAGGAATGAGTTAGCAGCCACAACAACACAGTCAGATTGAAACATTTTAAGGAGAAAGTATTTAACCTCAGAAAGATATCGAATATGGTGGAATAAGTATTATTTCAGAAAAACTCTGGAAAATAAATTTGATAAAGGGAAGTAAGATTTTTAATATAATTCCATAGGGCTATAATAACATCTATCATTTAAATAATAACTTCAAGTTTAGAAAAGTTTAAAATTTAGAATTGTCTTGTGTGTGTTTGTGTATGTGCTTGGTGTATGCATATGTATGTCTGCATGTATATGAATGCACATGTTTATGTAGGAGCATGTATCAGAGGTCAGTGTTTTTGTGGGACGGGGCCTCTCATTGAACATGAAGCTCCTAAATTTACCTACACCAACTGAGCCAGGAGCTGCCGGGACCCATGAGTCTGCACCTAGCCCATCCTAGCCCTAGGGTGCAGGGCTGGGCCTAGTCTTTGCCTCCGGGCTGTGGATTGTCACTCAGGACCTTACGCTTGTTTGGCAAGTGCTTATTCCCCCAGCCATTTCCCCAGCCCTAGAATTGTCTTTTAATTAATTTCAGGACTTAATGAAAATGCTTTTTTATGTTTATTAAGATAACTTTCATTCAAAGTAAAATTAAGGAGGAGAGGCAGGGAAGGAGAGGAGAGGAAAGAATTAAGCCATTAAGGAATCAAGTGGTGATGAAACAAACAAATCTGCATAAACTTTGCAATAATTCCTCCTCGGACAATACGTTTTCCCGATGAAGATCTATGGTCTGGAGTGGAAACCAGAGTGTATTTGAATTAAGAGACAAAGTCTAGTCAGTGGTATCTGATTCCCAAATGGCCAGGTTGGTTGCTAAAATTAGTTTCTTAATGCATTTGCATAAAATGACAGTAATTAACATTTCCTGAGCAGTTACCATATTAAATTCTTTATGTGCATCACCCTCTTTGAGCTGTGCAAGTGCTGATTACCACCTCCACATTATACAGATAGGGGAAAACGAAGGCCCAAGAAAATTAAGTGTTCTGAACACATTCCTGACTTTTACCCAGTGAGGTTATTCTCTATGTTTATTTCAAGGGTCTCCTTCTGAGACACACATCCACATTGTAGGACCTTATCTTCATCCATATAGAAGGGCACACTCTGTTCAGATTAGCACTTATTAATTTATTTTCATCTTAGCAGGGCAACATTACTTTCCCTCAGCAGCTTCTCTGGCACGTGGGCAGCAGGCATGCTCACGGTCTCAAATCAGTTTGGTCCTAATGTACCACTGTTCTTTCTGCAATCTTTATTTATTTATTTATTTATTTTTGTCTTTTTTGAGACAGGGTCTCCCTTTAGTCCCAGCTGGCCTGGAGCTTGCTATCTAGACCAGGCGGGCCTTGAACTCACAGAGATCCACCAGCCTCTGCCTCCAGAGTGCTAGGATTAATGGTGTGTGCCACCATGCCCTGCATTCTCTGCAATCTTTTATTCACTATTAGCATCATCTTCCTGTACCCTTTTGGACCAAAGCTCTGTTTGTACTCAGAAAGATGAAATGCCTTTTCTGTTATTTCTTTTCCCCTCTTTCAACCCCACGAACCATATTTCTGAAACTTGAGTAACCTCACTGCCAACCTGCTCATTTAACTTCCAAATGTTTAATCACTGACCCCAAGAAAACAACAAATGGGACCAGGATATTTTTTCTCCAACGATCCTGGTCCCATTTGTTGTTTTCTTGGGGTCAGTGATGATTATATATATATATAATATATAATATATTTTAATATATGTCAAGGATACTTCTTTTGATAGAAGTCTGTCTTGATGTTTCCCTGTGGTCTGAGTGAACTAATCTTGGCTTGCAGAAGTAACTGGGCTTGTGTAGGATGGCAGGTAGGTCCAAGACCTCTTTGTCTATGGTTGCTAGAGAAAGAAGTCCTATAGCTTGTTTCTTTTATGGGTAGTCTTAATGCTGGGAACATTTTGCAGCTTTTTTGAAATTCCCACTGAGCAAGATGAAATGCTGCCTTCCACAGCCTGCCTTTAACGATGGACTAGTATTCATTCAGCACATAGTAGTTGCTCAATAAAGGCTTGTTGAAAGGAATTAAGTTTTACCAGTCCTTTGGTTGCAAGAAAAACATCTGTTAGGACAGGGAAAATTCAAGTTGAGGTGTTTCTCCTGTGGCTCAGTTAGGCCAGGTGTTGGGTAAAGAGACCTTGAACTGAAATGCTACAAAAAAGAAACACAGAACCATTTTACAGTTAAACCAAGCATTGTCACATCTCTTTATTACAGTTGCCAGTTTCCCATTAACTTAAAAGACAAACAGAGAATATTGTCTTCATTTGGCAGATTCGACCCACAAAACTCAGGACAGTTCAAATCACCTGTGCCAGCTACGCCAGTTGGCACTTAACAAAAGTAAGAGCGTGAGGGAGCCTGAGCTTCGGGAAACCACTGTGCGCCATTCACTAGTAAACAGCGGAAACTAAACAGTATTGTTAGAGTGCGAGATCTGTTTTCTCCACCTCCACAGAGCTCTGCTTCCAACCCAACCCAATCTCTCACTGCAGTACCACTCTCATTCAAAAGCCATGTGTGTGGTATTCATTAGGAGAGAAAAACAACAGAATAAAGCTCAGCGATATATCTGCTTCCCCCAGGAAGGACGAAATGACTCCCGCAGACAGTGGAGCCCTAGGGTGCAGATGATGAAAATGAAGGAGAAGGTGGGGGCGGAGCCAGAGTCTCCCTGGATGGGGGTTCAGATTTGCCTGAGCTCCTTACCCAATCCCAGCTCTCAACAATTACTCCTCCTCCCCTTTTAGCTCCTTGCTCCCTGGGACCAGTTGGCTCATTGTGCTGTGCAGGGATGTTCATAAGCTTTGGGGGAGATGAGCATCCCTGATGGTTAGATACATTTTTGTTAGAAAGGGATTTGCATAATCCCTACAGTGCAAATTAAGCATAACTTTGAGTATTCTCTCTGGTATGCTCACTTGTATGTGGTGGCTGGACTGCTGTCAAGAACACTGGATTTTTAGCATGGTGCTGAGACAATCGGGGCTTTTCACGCGTTGCCTAAAGGCTCTGATTTTTCTGTATCTCAGCAAAAGAATAATTCCAGGCTCTGACCCAAAATATACATAAAACTCCATTCTTTACTTTCCAAAATCTGTTGACCTCCATTTAGAAGGTGAGAAGGAGAAGTACATACTTTAAAATGTGTACTTGGCCTCATTAGAAAATAAGGAATGTTGTAAATAAAGTTAAGCATATTTTGGAACTATCAAAACTGTTTTGGATATCCAAATAATGACAATATATGTAATTTATTGACTTACAGAGTCCTGGAAATCTTCAGAGTTAAGGAGCACACATGTTAATTATTACATTCTCTCATTACATGTCTGTACTGGTAATGACATCTTAAAACAGATTTCCTCTTGCCATCAGAACAGACCTAGATTCTAGGAGCTGGACCCAGATTCCAGGAGGTAATGTAATGAATGACATCTGCCTAAAATATGCACATCAAATCTAGATACTGTGCAGCCATTAATGTTGCTGGCTCCGTATTCACATAATGATTATGCTACTCTTTATTTATAAAGATGGGGAGATTACTTTTTTATATTCATAACTATGTACTCAAATCACTGGGTCACAAACTGGGTATCTGAACTCTGAGTAAGCAAGTGAAATAGCATATACTAATGGGAGTTAGCTAAGGTCAAGGACAGTCCTTGAATGAAGCTCTGTATTAGGGCAACTTTGAACATCTTTTCTTTTTTTTTAGTTTTTTCGAGACAGGGTCTCCCTGTAGCCCCAGCTGTCCTGGAACTCACTTTGTAGACCAGGCTGGCCTTGAACTCACAAAGATCCGCTTGCCTCTGCCTCCCAAGTGCTAGGATTAAAGGCTTGCGCCACCATGCCTGGCTTGAACATCTTTTCAAAGTAAGTGTCAGGGAATGCTATAAATCTGCCAATCAAATTAGCTTTTGGTTGTTGTGGTTGCTGGGAACAAGCATGGAAACCTCATGTAAAGATGGAGCTAGAGACTGGGGGTGGGCAGGGAATAAGAATGAGGCAACCCTGGATAGAATAACACTGATCTGATTCCATTTTCTTCAGCAGAAAATATGCATTGAGAACCTGCTAGTGTAAGGGTCCAGTCTGGGCAATTGGCACTTGGGCTTTCATCTCCTTTTCTCACTGGCAGATGTAACATTTACCATGGATGGTATGGTAGAAAGAGATAGGTTTCATGAGAGAGTAGTAAGAGTTGTGCGCTATTAGCTCAAAGGAATCTGAAATCACCCAAGATGGGAAAGAGTTTGGTGAAGCTTTTAACCAGAACTGAAGAAATGAGAAGCAAATGACCATTCCAGAGGGAGGATATAAAATATGTTCTGATCACTATATAATAAAACAAATAGGGCTGGAGAGATGGCCTAGCAGTTAAGAGCGCAGACCGCTCTTACAGAGCACCCGGGTTCGATCCCCAGCACCCACATGGCGGCTGAGAACCATCTGGGACTCCAATTCCAGGAGAACTCCAGCTCCAGGGGAGTCCGACACCCTCTTCTGACCTCCGTGGCATTGCACGACACAGGTGCACAGACCTGCATGCAGATAGTACATTCATACACATATAGAAATAAATAAAATTAAAAAAATAAAATAAAATAAAACAAATAACATTAACATAGGCAGGACTTGAGAATGTTAACCAGGTCAGCTAAGGTATTACAGTAAAAAAAAAAAAAAATCAAGAACAAAATTAAATAAGGACAAGCTGTTTGAATTCTTTCTTAGGTAATTATCAGAGACTGTGGATTTGTAAAACAGGGACTGTATTCAGGATCAAAATGGCAGTTGTGTGCATTCAGGGCGCACTGGTGAGAAAACCTGTAGAGAAATCCTGGCTACAGTTTTAACTAGAGGTCATAGGGCAAAGATTTACTTCATAGTCCTGGACAGTGGAAAAGGATGATGGCACTAAGAATTTGGAATGTGTTCTCCCATAATCTGGCAGTACCATTAATAGAAGTGGGACGTAGAAGGAGGAAAGATTTGCAAGGGAAAATGAATGAGTTCAGCTTCAGATAATGCCCGAGTGATCACAATTCAGATAATCTAACTCCAACAGGAGTTAGAAATCCAATCTCAAAACCCAGGAGAGAGACCAAGATAGTAAATATAGATTGGAGAGCCAGGCACTGCGGAGATGCAATCACTGAACTGACAGATTAGATGAGAGTGTTAGGTGGATGATCTCCAGGGGAAAGAGGAACGTCAAGGACAAAGACTCTAATACCTTCCTTTGGGGACCAAAACATTGGACTCCTGAGTCGCCTACTACTATTTTTGTGTCTCCAAAATATTTTAGGACTAATGGTAACATTCTTAAGTCACAGGTTACCTTAGTAGAAGTTAACAAATTTCTTTAGAGATCTAAGCTTCTCCAGCAGCCCAGGTATGCTCTGTGACAGTGGTGAAGATATGGGTATATATAAAACTAGGTTTTTCTTATGAAAAATATTTTATAGAGAAATATGTACAAGTATTTTCACCATGTGAACAGTATTACTGAAAATATCAGTGGTTGAGCACTATGCACTAGTATTTACCTGCACAGTGCCTCTCTTGTGTGGATACTGTTATCACTCACTTAACAGACAAGCACAGAAATTTCAGGCCAGTTCAGAATTTCTATGCTTTAAAAGTATTAATTCACTGAAAATTATTCTAACTATGAGGTCTAAAACTGAGACATTAATCATCTTAATATCTTCCTGCTGGTTGAGGCTTTTCATATATATATAATGTTTACACTTTGCCCACTTTAATCATTACATTAATACTTAGGAACGTTGATGGCTTCTTTGGCATAAACTTCTGATTTTTATCATATGTATAAAGATATGTAACCTTCACCACACACAGGACACATGAGGCTCAAAGAGCCTCATGGTTCTCTTGTAGTCCAGCCACCCCTCCCCTACGCCTGGTGAATGATCCTCATCTGTCCTCCATATCATGGCCCAGTCTTCTCCAGTGTCTAGTCTCCGTGGAATGATAGTGTGTATAACCTTTAGGAATTGTCCCTATGTCAGCATAATGTCTTTGGGATTCATTCAACTTTTTGCACATATCACCATCTTTTCGAATAGTTTTTTTTTTTTAATTTTATGGGTGTGATCCAGTACATTTGTGGATCCACTCGTGCAGAAACATTAATTTTTTTTTCCTAATGTCTATCAGTTGCTCATAGAACTTCTATAAACATTCTCACAATGGTTCCTTTTTCTTCCTCATTTTATATTAGTTCTTTGAGAATTTTGTAGAGTGTATTTTGATATTCACATCTCCCCTAGCCCAGCTCCTCCCGGATCCACCCCTTCTTCTCTACCCACCCAACTTTGTGACCTATTTCTTTTATAAACCCATGAAGTCCAAATTTTGGTACCCATAAATTCTTGGGTGCATAGCCATCCACAGGAGTGTGGCTGAACAGGGATCATACTGTTAAGGAAAACCGACTCTTCCTCTCCCAGCAGCTGTCCATCGTCAATATCTCCTCAGCTAGGGGTGGGACATTAAACCCACCTCCACTCCCCATGATGGGATTTTGTCTGGCATGAGTTTGCACAGTCCCGTGAATCATGTGAGCTACAATAATGATCTATTTGGCAACAAATGTCCACTGGTGCAATAGTGGCACAGATGTCACGGGAGTACATATCACCATCTTTTTGTACAGCTTTTTTTAAAAATTTTATGGGTATAATCCAGTACATTTGTGGATCCACTAGTGGAGAAACTTTTTTTTTTCCTGATATCTATCATTTGCTCATAGAACTGCTATAAACATTCTCATACTGGTTCCTTCATATTAGTTCTTGGAGAATTTTGTAGAGTGTACCTCTCCTACCCCAGCTCCTCATAGATCCACCTTTTCTTCTCTGACCACCCAACTTCATGACCTATTTCTTTTAAATTTTTTATTTATTTTTGATTTTTATTTATTTTTGAGTCAGGGTCTCCCTGTTGCCCCAGCTAGCCTGGAACTCACTCTGTAGACCAGGCTGGTCTTGAACTCCTGCTTCTGCCTGCTAGGATCAAAGTTGTGCGCCACCAAGCCCAGCTTTAAGATGATTCTTAGCTGCCATGTGGGTGCTGGGAATCGAACCCCGGTCCTCTGCAAGAGCAGTTGGTGCTCTCAACCACTGAGCCAAATCTCCAGTCCCGACCTACTTCTTTTTTTTTTTTTTTAATGTAAACTCTTTACTACAATTTACTACAGACAGGAACAATCTCTTTCTTTCCCAGACCCCCACATCCTGATTTATAGTTCTTCCAGAAAGCCAGTAGATGTATCCCATACCTAAAGACAGGAAAAAGCTGATAGGGATTACCAAACCCATCCAAACTGTCTCCTTCTGGACTGCATGCAGCTGGTTCAGGGAGGTACAAACTAGCTTCTTTTGAGCCAAATTGTATTGCTAGGTCAGAGGAAATATCAAAAGTAACACTTGTGTGATACAGAGAAGCATGAAGTACATCTTTCAGTAGCCAAAGATAACCCACTACTTGTCTATGCCCATTTAATTAATAATCTGTAACAGGGAGTCCAGTACAAGCCAGGAGTGGACTAAAATCTAACAACTCTGTATATCGTATGCTTTTACTAAACCTTGACAGGCCGTGTGATGTGTTGATAAATCTTGGGAAAAAGCTGAACACTTTTAATTAAACCTTGACCAGATGTACATTTTGAAACTTTTTTTATTCTTGTATATGTATGAATGTACTGTTTGCACGTAGGTCTGTGCACCCGTGTCGTGCAATGCCGCGGAGGTCAGAAAAGGTGTCAGATTCCCCTGGAACTGGAGTCAAAGATGGTTTTCAGCCACCATGTGGGTGCTGGGGATTGAACCCAGGTCCTCTGCAAGAGCAGTCGGCGCTCTTAATAGCTAGGCCATCTCTCCAGCCCCACCTCTGTAATTCTTTAAGGAACAACAGTCCCATATTTGATAATGTAATGTTTAAGGCAATTTTAGAAATCACAATTAGCTTTAATGACAATTATTTGTATATAGTTTTAGTGTTATTATTTGATTTGGAAATATATTCAATTAAACTTGTTTTTTAAAAAAAGTTTCCGACCTACTTCTTTTATAAACCCATGAAGCCCAAATTTTGGTACCCATAAATTTTTGGGTGCATAGCCAGCCACAAGAGTTTGGCTGAACAAGGATCATACTATTAAAGAAAACTGACTCTTCCTCTCCCAGCAGCTGTCCATTGTCAATATCTCCTCAGCTAGGGGTGGGACATTATGCCCACCTCCACTCCCCATGATGGGATTTTTGTCTGGCATGAGCTTGCACAGTCCCATGAATCATGTGAGCTACAATAATGATAATGGCAACGCATGTCCATGGTGTAATAGTGGCACAAAGGTCATGGGAGTAACCAGACACTTTTGGGTTGGATTTAAGGCCCACTCTACAAGACGAAATCCATATTTTTGCCATCATTATTGTGGCTAGGAATTTGTGGCCCTAGGGGAGCACATACAACTATTATTCTGGTCAGTGGATATAGTACTAAGCCTTCTCCTAATGAATTATCCTTACACCCATAGATTAGCACATCTTTCCACCCCTATCAGATAAGGTTTTTTTGCAGTTGAAGGCAGTTAACACAAATACACAGTTGGTCAAGGTGCAGATAATAAAAGATTGTGAAATCCTCAGCCCTAAATGGGATACTTATATCACATCCCTTCCTCACAAGGCTCAGTGATCATTGCAAAAGATGGGGAAGAAAGATTGTAAGAGCCAGAGTGGTGTATGATTACAAGGAAGCAGTGTTTTCCAGATACAGCAGAACACTTGTACATATGAATTCACAGTCATTGGGGGGCAGTATACAAAAATTCCGTAATGGTTCTTAGGTGGACATACGTTTTCATTTTCCTAAGGTAAATACTCAAGAGTACAATTGCTGAATACTGACATTACTTTTAAAAGTGTGAGATAAGAGCAATATGTTGTAATGCCTATGCAAGCCATTTTGGTTATCTGTGAGTAAAAACTTTAAGAAAAATACCATAAGTAAGGACACAGTTAGCATGTCTGGACTGGAATGGTAGCTCACTGCTGCTCTTGCAGAGGACCTGAGTTCAGTTCCCAGCCCCCTTCTGGCTTTTCACAATTTCCTGTAATGCCAGCTTACATCTGCCCTCTGTGGTCACATATACTCATGTACACAGACCCCCACACAGACACACAAATATGCACATATTTAAAAATAATAAAAAGAAAAAGAAAAGAAAATACATAAAAGATTAGATCTATTATGGAAAGCTGTGGCAGTTAGAAACCAGGGAAATGTCAATTCAGTTTTCCAGAGTACACAGTAATCATGTTGACCATTCTTCACAATCTGCACAGAAGGCAGCAGATGCCCCATTCTGCCGTGACTTGTCACATTGTGAGTGTCTACATTGATAGATACAAACTAAATCCCTTAACTCTTGACATCACTGTAAAGAATTCTTTTGGAAAAGAAGAATTCTTTACAAAATTCTCCTCTCAGGGAAAGCTCTAACTTTAATGTGAATAAAGCTAAGTACTTCATGCTTCCAAGATGGAAAATGTTATGATGCCCTAGTTTAGAATTTAAGTATTCTTTTCAATGGCCTACCCCAGTAAAGAAGCAGAGAGTGATGGATGTACCACTTCAGATAGCTTTATCCCTTGTATGCAGTCAGAAACCCCAGTCATGGAACAGATCAGTGTTGCCTTCATTCAGGGAGAGTTCCTAGACTTCAGTTGAACTAACAGATAATCCCTCACAGACAGTCCTAGAAGCCAACATAATCTAGGTAATCATGGATTTACACCCATGCAACAGAAACCTGACTTCTGTGTGATTCTAGATCCTGTCAACCGACAGTCTACATTAACAATCACTGAATGCCCAACATTTGACAGAAAGTTAACAGAAGGCTGACAGAGCTAAAAGCACCATGGGTTTGTGAACTTTGAGTTGGGTCTGTTTCAATGTCCAGCTGTTTTTCTTTAACCACTGACTGCAAAGAGGGCAATACAACTCCAGAATAGTAGCAAGTAATGTTTGTACACATTATATAATATGGACATATTTTTATTTGGTTCATAATTAAAAATAATTATTGTGGTTTATAAAGAGGAAGAAAATTCTATAATTTTCAGGAAAAAAATTAAAATATGATGTTGGTATAAAAAATAGAGGAACAATGTCTTCTACAGAGATCAAAGGAAGTGATGGTATTCATAGCCTGAGATATCACCCGTGTCCACTTTCTGATGTTTCTAAATGGATGCATTTTTTTCAGGATTCTTGATATCCACATGCAGTTTATTGATTTAATGTTTACTATTGCATTATAGCAAATGAAATGCATACTAATGGTCTGAGGAACCCGTCAGGTATCTTTATCCTCTCTCTAAATTCCAGTGTCTTATTCGCATCTCTGGGTAGCTAGTTTACTAAAGACAATGACTTGGATACTCTGATCACTGGTCGTCTACTTTCCTGGTAACCCTTGTTTGTGGGTCTCCTGGTCAGAAAGAGACGGTAGAGATTCCTTCACTAAGGGCTTTGTAACACGCTGGGTGTAAAACAGAGGGAGAAACATTTTAGGACAGGGAAATGGGGAAGTGAAGCCAATGGGAGAAGGAAACACAAGAACTGATGGCAAAGTGCTGGGGTACTGAGTGTTAGGTGCATATGCTATCTTTGACCTTCATACGACTGTTGCTTCCTAACATTTCCCCCTTTGATAGCTACTGCAGAGATGTCAAGCCACAGTCAGGAGGTCAAAGGCTGGAGTAAGGAGGTCTTGCTTGGAGAATAGATTTGCAAAGCCCAATACATTTTGCCCGGATTGAAGGCATGAGCAAGTGTCAAACAACCAAAGACCCTGAACAGTGAGATATGTGCAGAACAAAACCCAAATGGAGGTACCAGTACAAGTTTTTATTACATGGAAGCTAGTGGTAAATATTAGCATTAATACCATTGTTGATGATAATAATGGACTATCCATTATACTTTCTCCCACCTGGCCTAAATTATATAAATCCTCTTTACACCATATGTTCTCAAAATGGATGTCTACTCTTAATTCACAGATTAACTATGGGTTAACATTTGTTAACACCCTCACAGAACAAAGCAATCTTCATGGACTAGAAGTACCAAGAAGAAATTATTGTGGAACAAACTATTCTGTCTGGAAACACTAGTACCTCCCTGGACTTGGTGGGCTGTAGGAAAGCTTAGGAGCATATTGATTAAGTTTCAGACCACACCTACCAAATGGCACCTATCTGCCATGAGCTTTGCAGGGGTCTTGTTTCTCAGTGCTGGAGGGATTTCACCCACCTTAAGAAATATATTGTCCTATTTGCAGTAAGACACAAGGAAACAATTGATGCCATGTACCTATATGTGTGCCCCATACTATTTATGCTGTAGACACATAGCACCACAGGTGGGTAAATACAACTCCACTTAAAATCAAATAAGCTTTTATGAATTATGTGCTACAATGCATGTGTGTGTTATTCATCTGTGAAACGGAGCAGAAGAAGAAAATAATATTTTTCATTCATTCATTGTCAGTCTCCCCAGGTCTACTTTCAAATATCTTATTTTTTATTATTTTATTTTGTGTGTATGGGAGTATTGACTGCATGTATACAAGTGCATCCATGTCCTGCAATAACCGCAGAGTCAGAAGTGGGCATTAGATCTCCTGGAGCTGGAGTTACAGAGGGTTGTTAGTCTCCCTGTGGGTGCTGGGAATCTAACCTGGGTCCTCCATGAGAGGAGCCAGTGCTCTTAGCCACTAAGCTATCTCTCCAGTACCTACATATCTACTTTATTTTTAAAATTTATTTATTTATTAATTTTTATGTGTATGAGTGTACTGTCTGCATGTACGTTGGTGCACCTGTGTCATACAATGTCACGGATGTCAGAAGAGGGCGTCGGATTCCCCTGGAACTGGAGTTAAACATGGTTCTTAGCCACCATGTGGGTGCTGGGAATCAAACCCGGATCCTCTGCAAGAGCAGTTGGGTGCTCTTAACTACTGAGTCATCTCTCCAGCCCCCACATCCACTTTAAAGGAAGGTGCTAATCTGCCCTCCATTTCTGAAAGTTGCCATTTAACTTCCTTAGAAGAGATCATACTGACTATTGAAGAAAATTCAGATAATCGATGTTTACTATCCTCATCTGCACAATATTATTTTCAATAGTATTTCCCCCTCATGGTCTTCATGGACTTATGTTTGCATAGCAAGGTGCTATATTACCACCGTATAACAATATTAGCCTATGTTTTCTATACAGTTTCCAAATGTATAATTCTAAGAGTATTCAGCATTTAAAATTAACAATGTCCGACTCCCTGATTTCAGACAAAGATTCTGGGCTCTTTATGTCCATGTAGGGAACATCAACAGCTCTGATATAGCTATGGCTATTCATCAATAATGCTGTTTTCAGTAATCAAGACCCTTGGTGATATCACTATAACTATGGCCAGATCCTTGATCTTGCAGCTCAGGTAGTTTGAAATTGATTTTATTATTCTTTTAGTGCAAATTATAGCATTTAGGCTAAATTTCTAATGGTTAGTAATACTGTTAGATGTGTCTAAAAGGATTTGGTAGTTTATTAGAAATCCCCATTCACACTATTAACTCAAGAAGGAAAATCATACCCAAACACGTTTGTGCTTTGCCGGTCACTAATCTCCTTCACACTGAGTTGGGAGACTCTGGTGGGTGCATGGAGCAATGTTTTCAGAATCAGTAGGCCTTTGTACTTGACTCTTTAGCCAACTGTGGGAGGGATCATGACAGCTGCTCTTGCAATTAGCCCTTCCGTTGACCTCATGGGCAACCACAATGGCCTTGGAGATTTCAGGAAGAGAAACTATTACTTTTAAGGTATCTGGACAAGACCTGCATGTGTGTAAGTAAATAGGGCAACTGTTGTCTGTGCTCTGCTCTCCTTTTTCTCTCTTGGTTACAAATTGTCCCCATCCACATATGACAGGCACATCTGGTTACCTACTCTAAAGGGCGAAGAAATGGATCTAACAGGAATAGGAAGCCATATAATACTCCCCAGGAATGTTTAAAAGAGGCTTTCTCCACCTTTCATGGAAAACAGGAGTGTTAAGGGAGCATCCTAGACAAATTAGGAAGGATAATTTGCCTGCTTGAGCTGATTCCTTCAGTTTAGTATGTAGAAATGTACACAATAAGGACAGTCAAGAGTTGAAAAAGACAATACAAGAAGTATTGGAATCTTTAACAGATTGCACTGGTGGGTTGGTAATGAGCTAGGTTTCCTTCTTGATGCTCATACTCCTCAAATCTTATCTCAGGCCAAAGTGGTATGCCATGAACATCCACTGAAGACCATGTCTGTTGAGTCCATAGGCTGAGAGAGGCTCAGAAATACATCTGGATTCATAGATATAACTAACATTCCTTCTGGGAGGTACAAACCATGTCTGGCACCCTCCTTCCTTGGTCCTAAGACAAAACAAGGTATAATTTCCCTAGACTGCAGTTTGGAAAACCAGCTAGTTTATTTGGGATTGCTTATAGAACAGTGGGTGAGGGGTACTTAGAGGAGAGTGGGTGCTCCACTCCTAAAGCCACACTGGATTGTGACTGCCCAGCTGCTGGAGAAAATGGTGAGAGAGCTAGCCTTCTTAGGCTTCTTTGGTTTATATTCTTACTTAGTCCCTCCCCCAGATGAAGCTAGGGCTTACTGGTTGGTTTGAAAGTGTAGCTGACTCACACTGCCTCTTCTTTCTTAGAGTTAGCAGTCAAGTCAGTGATGTCCTAGGCAAGCTGGTGCAACCTGGGAAGAAGGCATCTGTCCACAGTTAGTTGGTTGGAGAACAGTCCTATACAAGCCAGGGCATGTGCTCAGTGACTCCATATAAATAAACCTAGCTTTTTTTGACCTTTACAAAGTCATTTGATTTCAGTCATGAAGAGTTGTCAAAACTTTCTGAACGTAAGGTTGAATTGGCAGCCAATCGGCCAATGAATGTTCTATGGACATAGAGGCCTCGTACATAAGAAAGTTAAAAGTCGCCAAGAGAGTTGGAACAATGAGAAAAAAAATGGGTGAGTAGGGAGCTGTTGAGAGGAGAGTGGGTGGAGGCATGCATGGGAGAAAGAGGAAGAGAGAGGCTAAATGTGGAGCTGGGCTCCAGATGTGCAGTGAGCTCCCAGAAGAGCTGCAGAGGGCAGTCACAGTGATAAATGCTTTCTAGATAGATAGAAAGAGTAAAGCACTTTTATGCCTTGTTAAGTTAAGGTGGCATGTGAGCAAACTTACCCAAGCAGGGTAAGAAGAGGTGTCTTCAAAGAAAGAGGAAAAGTGGATTCTTATATATTCCAGAAAGCCTACAAGAACATTTAGAAATGTTGTTCACTCTCTTCCTGATCAGACTCCCCACATTTCTACCATGAAGAGGAATGCACAACTAAGTTCCCTGATTATATTTGATATATATATATTTTTTTATTTCTGTATGTGTATGAATGTACTGTCTTCATGTAGGTTTGTGCACCCGTGTCGTGCAATGCTGCGGAGGTCAGAAGAGGGTGTCAGATTCCCCTGGAACTGGAGTTCTCCTGGAATTGGAGTTTCAGAAGGTTCTCAGCCACCATGTGGGTACTGGGGATCAAACCCGGGTCCTCTGTAAGAGCGGTCGGTGCTCTTAACCACTAGGCCATCTCTCCAGGCCTATATTTGATATATTATCACAACCAGGATTAAAGTACTCTCTAGTAAATTGAAACTGTAAATAAATGGCTAATAGTTGACTTGATAAAATGAGAAAATTTTTATACACCACTGGACAAGTAACCCCATAACCTCTGATAATGATTACAGAAAAAAAGCATTCTTTGGAGTTATATCCCTAAGCTATTCAACATACTATAGTAGTTTCATTGTATATGACAATTCTGAAAAATATAGAAATCTTTTTCACAGTTATGCTTTGAGCTGGTTTAGTTTCAAAGGCACATAGAAAAATACATGGCATGAAGAATATGACTTTATGTAGTACTTACAAAAGTATGGCAACAGATAGTACTGTAATATATATATATATATATATACACATATATATATGAAATGTTCCATAAATGTTTGATAAATGAGCCCAGTAAAAAAGTAAAATAATTGCAACAGTATTTAAATAAAACAAATGAATATGAATTGGAAATTTGAAAACATAATTCTAGGAGGAGAATGTAATCACATACCCCAGGTGTTACTGAGGGGACCCAAGTGTGGACAAGTGTCAGTCATTAATGCCAACAGTCATTCTACATGTTCTTGATGAAGATCATATTTTAAAATAGTTCCAGTAAAATTTAAATTTAAATTATCCTGTAAAACATCATTTGGCAGTAGGCTGAGCACTCTTTATTTCTGGAGGTCAGGGAGCATTTTAAGAAGTCAGAAAGAATAGATAACTCTTTTATCTCAAGTCTTGGAAGCACTCAGGCAAGCCTTCCATGATTGCCTCTATTTAAGCTGCATTAGAACCATGCCTGAGAAATGCCAGATTAGTCTGAAGTTGCTGCTATGGCCATATTAATGATATTAAACCCATAAGTACGCTGATTATTCAAATTGGTGTCCTTAAATGATCTTAAGATATTTTTTTTTATTGATGCTTTGTGTGTTTCATGCATCACTTTCCAATTCAGTTCAGGCGTACGTCCCCTTCCCTTCCCCCCACCCCGCCCCTACCCATCCCAGATCATGCATTCTGCCGTAACTTTTCTGCATCTTTCTGGTTTTTTGTTGTTGTTGTTTTGTTTTCATTTTTTTTAACAATAAGTGATAATTTGTGAGTACAAGCATCCTTCATGTCAAACCAATTTGCGAGCAGTTGTGCCCAAACCCATACAGCTCATGGGTCCCACCATCCAGCGGGGGGGGGGCTTGTATGTTCAATCAAGTTGATCAAATGAGTGTCCAGTCTATATTGTTGTAGTTTCACCTTTCACCCCAATCGCAGCCCTTACATTCTACTGCGCCTCCTCTTCCGCAGATTGTTCCCTAGGCTTAGAAAAGGGGCACACGTGGATGAGATGCAAAGCAGTGTAGTTTCTCTGGAGCTGTTGTCTTGGTCTCTAGTCAATTCTGGCTGTTTTCTTTCATGGGCTGCCAGCTTGTCCAGGCATAACCTTTCAATCCTACTAATGAAGCACATGCAATTAGATATATAGGTATTTAAACAGTATAATATATAGCCTTTTGGTCCTACTAATGAAGCACTCGCAATTGGATATATAGGTATTTAAACATTACTAGTTGTTATGGTAGGTTACATTGGTATAGACACAGATGTTTGGATGGTATGTTAATCCGTGAATTACATTTTCTTCTGTTAAGTATGACAGGGTCATCGTGTGGTTTATAACATCTCCTAACCATTAGAGGATGTAAACAGGTAATTTCTTTAACAAGAAATTGAACTTAATTCTTGTTAATATGATGGTTATTGAATGAGATTTTTCCTGTAAATATGTTATTATTAATTTCTTCAACATAGATGGGTAAGGTATGAAACAGCAGTTCTCTATGGAAGTCATGTTTGCTCCTTGATGTCAAAGGACACGTGACAATATGTGGGTCAATTTTCATTGTCACACCTTGGCACCAAAGGGTCAACTGACATTTATGAGCTTAGATCAAGGTGAGTCCAACATGGTGTAATGCTTGAGAAAGTGCCCCCTCCCCTACACTGAGTAATTATCTGTCCAGAATATCTGTGTGGCTACTACTGGGGAAGGCCACTATATCAGAATCAAGATAACTTATCATATAATTTGAAAAGCATCAAATTAAAAACACTTTAAGATTCTGATTTATGTTCATGAAAAGTTCTGACATGGTACATTTCCCCAGTGCCTAAGCTACTCCCTAACAATAAATTTGGTTTCTTTGACAATGCATTAACTGCCTGAATCCACTGGGGAGCTATTCCGAATATTACTGCTTTGGTGCATTAAACACAGCCTTAAGGTACTTAAAAAGTTAAGGGATCTTTCAAAGTCACTGATTCATACTTACTGTATTAAGAAAACCGGTACACTTGAAAAATCATAAATAAGTTTTGATATTCAGAGGATGTACAGTGATCTTAATTAGGTGTGTGTGTGTTCAAGGGAAAGTGGTCATTAGTTAGAAATGGCTAGAGGTGGAACTTGATCTGGTCTTTAAAGAAAAATAAAATTGAAGATTAGCTAAGGGAACATGTTAGCAATTCAGTAGCCTTTGTTAATGTAAAACAGAAAGTGGCTCATTGTTAATTCAATTTCCTGACTGTTTTCAGCAAATAGCCATTGAAGGAAAAGATTAATATCTACTGAGCAAAGCAATTTAAATTATACCTTTTGATGAATATAGATTTTTTTATAATTTTAAACATGTTATAAATACCTATGCTAGGATTACTTAAGAGAAATTTAATTAAGATTTTAAAGAAAAAGAAGCCACATTTTATCATGTCACAAATTTGGTCCAGTACTGTCTTGGGAAAAATTGTCTTAAATCCTCTCATTAGAAAGTGTTGACATGTCTTATAGGTGGGGTGCTTAGCCAGGGGGCTTTGAATACAAGGGAGATGGTTTTTGCCTTGCCTTGCCACAAGATTTTCAGACAAGGAAATTAAAGCTCTCATTTTTGTCTCTTCCTTTGACCATCCAGCAATGCACATTTTTTGACATAGGAGAGATTAGAGAACAGTTCAGACACATTGTAAGAACCTATGGATGGATGCACCTTTTGTGTGAGAGACAGTTTTGCTATGCAGCCTAGATTGGCCTCAAACTTGCCTCTTAATCTTCATGGCCTAACCTATCCAATGATGGAATTATAGGTATATAGTGTTTATTTTGTTTTCTAGTATGATTCATGCACTAACTTGATAAATACAGTACTTATCTTTTGGGAAGCCCCTAAGGGGTGACAATAATTTCATAAATGAGAGATTCTTCATGAGTTATGAAGAATTTTTGGGTGCCACTTCCTTTGGCTGAGCCTTCTTAACTCCATAGTGCCAAGAACCCCAGAGAAAATGTAGTTACTATAGCAACCATCAGCAGACCTGTAAGGGTTAATTTGATGTGGCCACTTGGTGAGGTCTAGGTACCCAGCTCAGACATTATTTTAAATGCTTCTGTAGGAAGGTATTCTTTACATGAGATTCATATGAAATGAACAGGTTGAATAAAACAGATCGCTTTTGACACTGAGAGTAAAAAGTCATCCAATGGCTTGAGAGGCTTAGCAGGATGAGAATGTCCTCCCTGAAGGAACAGAGCATCCAGCCCACTTCCTCCAGATTCCAGACTCCAGACTCCAGCTGTCACCCTTCCTTGTGCTCCAGGCTGCTAGTTGGGAATGGCGAGTTTCTAGCCTCATTCGAGGCAATTCTCATGTGATTGGATCTCAGTCTCTCTCTCTCTCTCTCTCTCTCTCTCTCTCTCTCTCTCTCTCTCTCTCTCTCTCTCTCTCTCCTTCTCTGGGAAAGGCTAATGCAGGACCACAGAACACAGATGCAAAGTGCATGGAGTCTGTCCACACACTTTGTTCTCCTTCTTCTTATTTGCACAAATATTTGGTAAACTGTAAATGTTCCTGTGGTGAAACTGTTGCAGTTGTGTCTGGGATATTGCTGGTACATTCAACACATTCAAGCTCTAGGACTGGTAACGACCTGATTAAAAGTAGATTTTTAAGGCATTTCATGAGGGGGATACTAGTAATAAGGAACAACGTTTCACAATTACTAGTTATAAAGTGACATTTGGGGGGCTGGAGGGATGGCCTTGCGGTTAAGAGTGCCGACCGCTCTTTCAGAGGACCCGGGTTCGATCCCCAGCACCCACATGGCGGCTAAGAACCATCTGTAACTCCAATTCCAGGAGAACTCCAGTTCCAGGGGAATCTGAGACCCTCTTCTGAGCTCCGCGACATTGCACGACACGGGTGCACAGACCTACATACAGACAGTACATTCATACACATACAGAAAATAAATACTAAAATAAAAAAAATAAAGTGACATTTGGAAAATATCATAGATTAATTTGCATTGACTTGATGCCAAAGGTTCAAAATACATGAAGGGAACTGGTATAGTCACAGAAAGCAAATGGGGGCTGGAGAGATGGCTCAGCAGTTAAGAGCACTGGCTCCTCTTAGACAGGACCAAAGTTCGGTATTCAACACCCACACGGCAGCTAACACCCATCCATAACTCCAGTTCCAGAGGATCCAGAGGCTTCTTTTGATTTCTGCAAGCATTGGATAACATGGGTGTACTTATATATATGCCGACAATACACTCGTGCACATAAAATAAAAATAAGATATAAAATATTTTTTTTAGTTTTACCTTTTTTGGTATTTTTGAGACAGGGTCTCCCTTTTAGTACCAGGTGTCCTGGAGCTCGCTCTGTAGACCAGGCTGGCCTTGAACCCACAGAGAGCCACCTACCTCTGCCTCCAGAGTGTTGGGATTAAATAGTTTCGCCACCATTTTTAAAAAAAGATAAATACCACTCAGTGGATGAACTTCTACTGTGGAATGTCCAAGGTCACTAACTTGTCACAGTATGCTTTAACACAAATGACGGTGTGTGTGTGGGGGGGGGTGGACTATAGGACAATGCCAGTGGGGAAGAAGGTGTAACAGTGATTAACACTGATTGAGAAGTTCTGTATGAAATACACAAAAATTCAATTAAAAATTTAATGAAAAATACATATGTGAATCCACAAACATGGCAAGGACTTCAATATAACACTCTCACTAGCTGACAGAGGAGGTCAAAACCAACAGGAAGGATACAGCAGACTGAATCCTTTTACAGAAATCTGGAAGGGAATAGGCTGGCCTAATGCTTGTATACAGGATCACACTCTTGGTTTTTCCAAACACATAAGTCATTCCTAAGAAACACAGGCAATACAACTCATCACTAAAGCCTCATTTTTTAAAGACTGGAGATAATTCAAAGAATGCTCATATTCCTATGATGAATGCTCAATATTTCCTATTGGAAAGAAGGTAGAACTACCTACCATACATTATCTTCTGGCCTAAAGAGTAAATCACATTCCACACCATAGTCTGTGCCACAATTGGGGCTGAAGGAGAAAGTGAAATAAAATAAAAGATTTTTAAATGAGTGGCATTTAATATCAAAAAACATAGGTAAAACAATTGTTAGAAGGAGAAATATAGTTTAAACATAAGGAAAGGAATATTTAGGCTTCCATTTTGTTGGAACCTCCTCTGGTCCAGTCAGAGAAGTTTAGGTCATGGCCCAGAAATGGGGGCGAGTAGATAGCAGAGTCAGCACACAGACACCGGGAGTCGGGTAAAAAGCAGACAGATTGCGAGCTCCTGCAGACTTGTTTAATCAGGGAAAAAAATACATATATATATATATATATATATATATATATATATATATATTTATATATAAATATATATGTTATTTTATATATATATATAATATATATAATATATATAATATATATTATATATATATATGTTAATCTTCTGCTTCTTCCATGAACGTGCCAGGTGCTGATCGCTGGCCCAGGTCACTGACTTGGCTGTTGCCATGGTTAACTCCTGAGAACAGGTTAAACCTGTTCAGAAGGCAAAGTGGTAAGCACTCAGGTGTGTAGGTGCATAACCCTCTACACCATTTCAATAAGAAAACATACATATTTTAAATAGAAATATTTTAGTTTTCATTTTATTTTTGTATTTATTTATATTTATATTTATATTTATATTTATGTGAATGTATTGCCTGCATGTGTGTACTTGCACCCATGTAGTGCAATTCCAGCAGAGGTCAGAAGAAAGCATTCAATCCCTTGGGACTGGAGTTATTAGCCACCATGTGTGTGCTGGGACCCAAACCCATGTCCTCTTAAAGAGCAGCCAGTGCTCTTACCTGCTGAGCCATCTCTTGAGCTCCTATTTTTACATATTAAAAAATATACTCTGGAGGAATAAAATCTGTTTTAAAAATAACAGGGGCTAGGGAGATGGCTGAATAAGTGAGTGCTTGCTCTGTCACCATGAGGACACAGGTTCAAATCCCTAGGATCCATGTAGCAAGAAAGAATTGGGTAAATGGGCTGAGTGGACAAAGGCACTTCTGTGCAAGTCTGACAATCCCTGTTAAATCTTCTGGGGCCGTGTTAAAGTTGAATCAGAGAACTATCTCTTCAGAGTTGTCCTCTGGGCTTCAAATTCACATCGTGGAAGCTATTAACAATAATAATAACAATAAATGAAAGTAAAAATGAAAATGTATAATAATAATAATAAATCTAGTAAGATTGTCAAATTTTAAAATTGTCAGCATTAATATCACAAAGAAATTTTGTCTTAATTCCAGTACTCAGGAGGCAGAAGGAGGCAGAGCTTTGTGAGTGAGAGGTCAGAATGGTCTACATAGTAAGTTCCAGGCCAGCTGGGGCTATAGGGAGACCCTATCTCCAAAAACCAAAAAATAAACAGCAACAACCAAAAGAAAATAAAATCACCCCCAAACACAGGAATCTTTTTTTTTTCATGTGTATGAGTGAGTGTGTCGTCTGCATATAGTTTTTTACTTTATTTTTTCACTTTTTAACAATAAGTAATAATTTATACGTATAAGCATCCTTCATGTAAAACCAATTTGCAAGCAGTTGTGCCCAGACCCACACAGCCCAAGGGTCCCACCATCCACCTGGGGGGCTTGTATGTTCAATCAAGTTGATCAAATAAGTGTCCCAACTATATTGCTGTAGTTTCACCATTCACCCCAGTCACAGCCCTTACATTCTTCCATGTCCCCTCTTCCGCAGATTGTTCCTTAGGCTTAGAAAAGGGGCACAGGTGGATAAGAAGCAAAAACAGTCTACTTTCTCTGGAGCTGTTGTCTTGGACTCTAGTCAATTCTGGCTGTTTCCTTTCATGGGCTGACAGTTTGTCCAGGAATAACATTTCAGTCCTACTAATGAAGCACAAGCAATTAGATATATAGGTATTTAAACAGTGCTAATTGTTATGGTAGGTTACTTTGGTATAGTCACAGATGTTTGGATGGTATGTTAATCCATGAATTACTTTTTCTGTAAAATATGACAGGGTCTTACTGTGGCTTATAACATCTCCTAACCACTAGAGGATGTAAGCTTGTGGCATCAGCTGTGGGTTATTCCTCCAAGGAGAGAGCTAATAGCCAATTAGATTTGGGATATACAGGCATATGGCTGCCACTGCTGCACAGTATTTCCAGGCAGGTGAGGTGTAGCTGGTGCTGATGGAGGAGTCTTGCTTGACTCAAGGAGACCTATATTTGCTTTATTGGTTTAGTGGCCTTTGGTAACACTCTCTGGTATTCCAGAGACCAGCTGTGCACTTGCAAGTGAGGTCTCAATGCATCTTTCCCATGCTTACATCAGGTCTTCGGCATATATGTAAGTGCACCTTGTTGTATGATGCCCACAGAGGTCAGAAGATGGTGTCAAATTCCCTTGGAATTAGAGTTACAGATGGTTTTTAGCTGCCATGTGGGTGCTGGGAATCAAACTCAGGTCCTTTGTAAAAGCAGCCAGTGCTCTTACCCAAGGAGCCAATTGTCTAGCTCCCAGGCATCTTATTGAAGGTATTATACATAGTGAAAATGTATTAAGAACAGGTAATGCATAGCAATGATCAATGATAAAAAAATTTGGATTAAATTTTAAACATTTTGGATCAGAGATCTCCCAAGACCACTTGAAGTGCAGGTAGGTAGGTAGGAGCTGGGTGCTTCAGCAAGGCAGATTGTTGTTTGATTTAATCTAGTCTTGTTGTTTTTGGCTTAATTGGCTTTTGTGGCTGTAAGGGTGGAGTTATCCTCCCAGCTGGTACAAAAGGTGGGGTTGTGTGAGTCTTGAGATCTGAGATCTCCCAAGACCACCTGAAGCACAGGTACTGGAGCACTGGCTAAAGATCACCCCCTTCCCCCAGCCAACTGGGATTAAAAAGGGATGTGAAGGAGGCAAGCAAAGCAAGCCTTCAACACAGTGAAGAGGCATTTGGGACTTACATTGGAATACAGGCAAGGAGAAGCCCATATGCCAGGAACACGAAGAAGAGACAATGTGGGAAAGGTGCTAGATAATCCCACACCAAGCTCTACCAAACCTGTGGAATATCCCTACAGTGGGATTCCCCCTAGGGATGGCCCAGGACACAGATATCAAAGCACAATCGTGAACATACTTAAAGAAGTGCAAGATTATAAACAGCAAATCAAAGAATTAAGAAAAGAGAATGAAGAACTCAAGAAGGAAGTAGAAACACTGAAAAGATCCCATGTTGAAAAAGGTAAGGAAACCAACTAGCTAAGCAAAGAGCTACAGGAAGGGATTGAGAAGCTCCAAAAGGAAGTGGAAATACTAAAGAAATCATCAGAGGAAATGAAAAAGGAAATCAAACACTCATCCAATCAAGAGGAAAGGAATGGAAAAAGCCTCAGAAGCAGAATGGAGGAAGAACAACGAATATCAGACCCGGAAGATAACACAGGACAACTAAAAACCTCAAATAAAGATTATGAAAAATTTAAAAATACACAAAAGTGGAACAACCAGGAACTGTGGGACACTATGAAAAGATCAAACCTCTGCATCATAGGAATAGAGGAAGGAGAAGAATCCCAAGAGAATGGTATTGATCAGATCTTCAACAGAATAATAGATGAAAATTCCCCCACACTAAAAAAAAGACAAACCAATACAAATACAAGAAGTGCATAGAACTCCAAACAGACAAGATCAGAAAAGAAACTCTCCATGCCACATCATAGTTAAAATGCTAGACACCCAAAACAAAGACAAAAATCCTTAAAGCCACAAGAGAAAAACAAGTGACCTATAAGGGGAAAACTACCAGACTTACAACTGACTTCTCAATGCAAAATATGAAAGCAAGAAGAACCTGGAACAAAGCATTCCCAGTGTTAAAGGACAATAGATGCCAAACCAGGTTACTATACCCAGGAAAAATATCGATTATAGTTGAAGGAGAGAGAAAAACCTTCCATGACATAAAGAAGATGAACGAATAAATGTCCGGAAAAACAACCCTTCAGAGAATAATTGAAGCAATTCAAAGGACAGAAGAAAGGAGCAACCATCCCCAGGCACCTAGAAAGAGAAATTAATAAAAGCATAACTGCAGAAGTAGAAACATAAACCAAAACAGCAAATGGATAATAAGGCAAAAGGAAGCAACACAAACCTATCAGTCATAACCTTAAATATCAATGGTCTAAATTCCCCAATCAAAAGACAAAGACTGGGAGACTGGATTAGGAAACAGAACCCATCAATATGCTGTCTACAAGAAACATATCTTACCTTCAAGGACAGGCACCACCTTAAAGTGAAAAGATAGAAAAAAGTATTCCAAGCAAATGGTACCAAAAATAAAGCAGGTGTTGCTATTTTAATATCAGACAAAATAGACTTCAAAGTAAAAGAAATCAGAAGAGACAAAGAAGGCCATTACATTTTTATCAAAGGAACAATTCACCAAGAAGATTTCACAATTATGAAACTCTGGTGCACCGAACTTTATAAAGACAATTCTCCAGGACCACAAGACACAGATTAAGCCCAGTACACTCATAGTAGGGGACTTCAATACCCCACTGAGCCTTTTGGACAGGTTAACAGGACAAAGAATAAACAAAGAGACATCTGAACTGAATGATATGATACACCAAATGGACCTCATAGACCTCTACCGAATATTCCACCCTAATACCAGATAATACACATTCTACTCAGCACCACATGGAACATTCTCCAAAATTGACCACATACTGGGACACAGAAGAAACCTCCACAAATACAAAAAGATTGAAATAATTTTGTGCATTCTATCAGACCACAGTGCAATAAAGCTCAACATCAACACCAGGACAAGCCCTACTGCCTACAAGAACACATGGAGACCAAACAACACACTCTTGAATAATGAATGGGTCAAGGAAGAGATAAAGAAAGAAATAAAAGCATTCCTGGAACTGAATGACAATGACAATACAACACAACAAAACCTATGGGATACCTTAAAAGCAGTCCTAAGAGGGAAGTTTATAGCCCTGGGTGCCTACATTAGAAAAACAGAAAGAGCACAAGTGAATGATCTAACACTACAGCTAAAAGCACTTGAGAGGCAACAACAGATGAACCCTAAACGCAACAGACAGGAAGAAATAACAAAAATCAGAGCAGAAATCAATGAAATAGAAACAAAGAAAACAATACAAAAAATCAATGAAGCCAAAAGTTGGTTCTTTGAAAGAATAAACAAGATAGACAGACCTCTAGCCCAGTTAACAAAAAGAAAGAAGGAACAACTCCAAATCAATACAATCCGTGATGAAAAGGGAAATATCACAACGGACAAGGAAAAGATCCAGAAAATTATATGGGAATATTACAAGAACCTATATTCTACCAAGTTTGAAAACCTAGAAGAAATGGATGAATATCTGAAATCCTGGGAATCACCAAAGCTCGGCCAAGAAGAGATCAGCAGCTTAAACAGACCCATAACATATGAAGAAATAGAGGATGTAGTAAGAAGCCTCCCAACTAAAAAAAGCCCAGGCCCAGACGGTTTCACAGCAGAATTCTATAAAACATTTCAAAAAGACCTACAACCATTATTACTGAAACTGTTTAGAAGTATACAATCAGAGGGAATTCTCCCAAATTCCTTCTATGAAGCCAACATCACTCTATTACCAAAACCAGGCAAAGATCCAACTAAAAAGGAGAATTATAGACCCATCTCCCTCATGAACACAGATGCCAAAATTCTAAACAGAATACTGGCAAATCGCATACAGACCCACATCAAGAAGATCATCCATCATGACCAAGTTGGATTCATACCAGAGATGCAGGGATGGTTCAACATACGAAAATCAATAAACATCATCAAACACATAAACGGAATCAAAGACAAAAACCACACCATCATCTCAATTGATGCTGAAAAAGCCTTTGACAAAATCCAGCATCCCTTCATGCTTAAAGTCCTAGAAGGAATTGGATTGGAGGGATCATTCCTCAATGTAATCAAAGCCATATACAGGAAACCCACAGCCAATATCATCCTAAATGGGGAAATGACAGAAACATTCCCTTTAAAGGTAGGAACTCGGCAAGGCTGCCCCCTATCACCACTCCTCTTCAATATAGTGCTTGAAACACTTGCTAGAGCAATAAGGCAAGAAAAGGATATTAAAGGAGTACTAATTGGAAAAGAGGAAGTCAAACTATCCCTATTTGCTGATGATATGATTGTTTACTTAAGGGATGCAAAAAACTCCACCAGAAAACTCCTAGAAACGATTAACAGCTTCAGCAAAGTGGCAGGATACAAAATTAACCTTAGAAAATCAATGGCCTTTCTTTACACCAAGAACAAGCAACTGGAGAAAGAATTCAAAGAGACCTTCCCACTCACAATAGCCTCAAAAACAATAAGATACCTAGGAACAAACCTAACCAAAGACACCAAAGACCTCTACAACAAAAATTTTAAACCCTTAAAGAAAGAAATTGAAGAAGACCTCAGAAGATGGAAAAACCTCCCATGCTCATGGATTGGGAAAATTAACATTGTAAAAATGTCCATTTTACCAAAACTCTTGTATAGATTTAATGCAATCCCAATCAAAATCCCCAAGAGTTTCTTCACAGGCTTGGAAACAAAAGTTCTTAAATTCATTTGGAGAAACAAAAGACCCCGAATAGCCAAATCAATCCTGAGTGAAAAGAGCTACACAGGAGGGATCTCTATACCAGATTTTAAACTATACTACAGGGCTATAGTCATAAAAACAGCCTGGTACTGGCACAAAAACAGACCTGTTGACCAATGGAACAAAACTGAAGATCCAAATCTGAGCACATACAATTTCAGCCATCTCATATTTGACAAGGGGGCCAAGAAACCACAATGGAGAAAAGACAGCATCTTCAGCAAGTGGTGTTGGCAAAACTGGATCACCACTTGTAGAAGAATGAAATTAAACCCCTACCTCTCGCCCTGTACAAAAGTCAACTCCAGATGGATTAAAGACCTCAACGTGAAACCCCAAACTCTGAAGGTGATAGAAGAAAAAGTTGGCAGCAGACTACAAGACATAGGCGTAGGAAAAGACTTCCTAAATCAGACAGCAGCTGCACAAGAATTAAGGTCGACAATTGACAAATGGGACCTCATCAAACTCAAAAGCTTCTGTACATCAAAAGAAACAATCAAGGAAGTGAAGAGAAATCCCACAGAGTGGGAGGAAACCTTCACTGCAGATACATCTGACAAAGCATTGATTTCCAGAATATATAAACTACTCAAAAAACAAAGAAAAAAGAAAACAAACGACCCGCTCAATAGATGGAGCAAAGAACTGAACAGAGACTTCACAAGCGAGGAATTAGAGATGTCTGAGAAACACCTCAAGAACTGCTCAACATCACTAATCATTAAGGAAATGCAAATCAAAACCACTTTAAGATATCATCTTACTCCAATAAGACTGGCTAGGATCAAGAAAACATATTATACCAGGTGCTGGAGAGGTTGTGGGGAAAGGGGAACACTCATCCACTGCTGGTGGGAATGTAAACTCATACAGCCACTATGGAAAGCAGTGTGGAGAACCCTTGGAAGACTTGGAATGAACTTGCCCCCAACCCAGCCATACCACTCCTAGGCATGTATCCTCAAGACTCACCCCACTGGAGAGATACAAGCACGGCCATGTTTATTTCAGCTCTCTTCACAATAACAAGGAGCTGGAACCAACCCAAATGCCCCTCAACTTACAAGTGGATAGAGAAAATGTGGTACATCTACACAATGGAGTTCTATGCAGCAGTAAAGAAAGATGACATCATGAGCTTTGAAGAAAAATGGCTGGAGCTAGAAGATATCATGCTGAGTGAAGTAACCCAGTCCCAGAAAAACAAAGGACGAAAGGTATCCCTCATCTGTGGATGCTAGTGCTAATTACCTAGTTTTAAGTATGTCTTGTGCAGGGCTGCTTGAGCTTTTGTCCAAGAATTTGGCAGTGATGCATTGTATTAGTCACTTTTCTGTTGCTGTGATAAAACACCATGACCAAGGGAACTTATAAAAGGAAGAGTTTATTTGAGCCTACCATTGATGGTTCCAGGGAATTAGAGTCCATTTTGGTGGTAGGCATGGCGACTTGAGCTGGAGCAGCAAGCCAAGGGTCACATCTCTCAATGAGCACAGGAAGCAGAGAGAGAGCAACTGAAGACCACGAGGCTTGTTAAACTCACTAAGCCTGCCCCCAATAATGTACTTCCTCTAGCACAGCCACACCTTCTAAGACCTCCAAAAACAGTGCCACCAACTGGAGACAAATGCTTGAATACTTACAGCCTGTGGGGGACACTCATTCAAACCACCACATGCATACTGGAAGGAATAACAATAACAACAGATAGGACTGCATCAAAGTACTGACTGAAACAGTGAGCTTCTGCTCAAAACAGTCAACTTCCACATGGAGAATATCGAGAAAGACTGAGCTAGAAATACTGAGCTAGAGATGAAAAGCATGTTTGGCAGAATACATGAGCTCTGGTGGGGTGGGAGGATAGGGTGGGGGACACGGTTCTCATTTTGATAATCTTGTACAAAATATATATTAAAAATTTTTTTAAACATTTTCTTTTTTCCTGAGACAGCGTCTCACCTGCAACCCTGGCTGTCAGGCCTGGAATTCACTGTGTAGAGCAGGCTGCTCTCTTATAGATATCTGCCTAAATCTGGCTCCTCAGTTCTATACCACCATACACTATATCAATGTTCCTTGAAGACTTGTGAAAATGATAGAAAAATTAATTTTTGCAAAAAGTGAAGCTATTATTTAAAAAATTCTCACATCAAGTGTTCTCAGCTTGGGCTGGTTAGATGGCTCAGTGGAGAAAGATGACTTTGCTGCCAAGTTGGCTGACTGTGTTCAGTCCTTGGGATCCACACAGTGGAAGGAAAGAATAAACAGACTCTTACAAGCTGTCTTATGACCTCCACAAATACAGCATGGCACAAGTTCATGTGCACTTAAACTATAATAAATAAATAAATAAATAAATAAATAAATAAATAAATAAGTAAATAAACTAAATAAGAATAAATAATGTTTTTGATAACTTTAACATTTGCCAATATTATTAGAATTATGATTTATTATTTTTATTGTCATTATTTGCATGCATGTGTGTGTATCTGTGTGTGTGTGTGAGAGAGAGAGAGAGAGAGAGAGAGAGAGAGAGTATGTGCATATGTCCACACACATACCATGAACTACATGTGTAGCTCAGAGGACAACTTTGAGGAGTTGGTTCTCATCATTCTCTTTTGGATAATCTTTGTTAATAGAAAAAAACAATGAATGTTAGAATACAGAAATGAACATGTGTTCAAAACATTTTTACTAAAATCCCAAACACTAATGTGAACAAATTTAAATGGAAGATTTTTGGAAAAGTCAATAGTATAATATAATTTTTCCAAAATTAACCCACTGCTTTGATACAATAGTAATAAAATACATGTGGTATTGAAAAAATACTAAAGATAGTGACAAAGCTGAGGAATTCTGCAGTTTCTTTGAAGTGGGACAGCGAGATGGGGTCAGGCTGAGCTCAGGTAAGTGCATATTGGTGCAAGTTAGGAGTACTGTGTGACGGTACAAAAAGGGGTTCACAAATCAAAATTACCAGCACCATTCTAGAATTCAGTGGAAAAGATGGTGTTTACAGTAAACAATGCTAAGGCAATTTGTTCTCCATATGGATGCAAAAAGTGTGTCTAGACCCCCATTTGACAGTGCACATGAAAAGTAGTTCCAGATGGATCGTCTATCTACATAAAGAAGAACAGTCAAGCTCTTAGAGGAATATACAAAGGGGTGTTCTTGTGACCTTGCATTGGCAGAAGTTTCACAAGCAGAACAAAAAGGATTTAACTAAATACAGGAAACAAAAGTTTCTTTTTAAAATTAAAAGACTGTGTTCATCAAAAGACATCATTAAGAAAGCAAATGCCCAACTAAAACATGCTAGAAGTTATTCAGAATACATATGTATGGCAATGAATCACATCCCAAATATGTAAATATTAATAATCATTTAAAAAATAATTGACTGTTGTAACATGGACTGTCCTTTGAAAGACTGATCGGGGACATCCAGTGCCACCTGTTTGCCCAGGATTATAAGCCTGACCCTTGACCTTCTGAAAGAAAAGGAGGATCTAGGAGAGTCAGCTCTCCCTCCCACACAGCCTCGGCTATATGAGGGGGAAAGGCTAAGGCTATCTGAGAGAACACTCCACGAGGAGTCCCTCTCTCCTTTGCCATCTTGGGCAGCTTCCAGTATGTCACAGGGTCTCCTGCGCAGTCATGGGGGGAGGGTCCACATTTCTGTAGGTAACCCCCTCATCCATTGCTCCATTATTAAGCCCAAATAAACTCTAAGATTTTTCCAAACTGCCGTTGGGGGAATTTGTACCTCAGTTTGTCATAAAGGGGGAAGGTGGAGGAGGGAATCACTCATGCCCTCCAGAAGGAATTTTAGCTACAACTAGGCATGAAAAGGTCTAAGACTTGAGCTGGATAGTAAATGGCAACAATTATATGAAAAGGTCTCCCATTTATAATCCATAAAGGAACTATCCATTAAAACCACAATGTGATAAAACTATACCCATACTATCATAGCCAAAATGAAAAAAAAAAAAAAAGACATTCAATAGCAAGTGTGACAAGATTGTGGAGCAATGGGGGTCCCATAGGTTTTGGTGGGACTGTAGTGGCTGAGTGTGCACATATCTTAAGATGATGCAATTCCAAAGCTACGCGCAGATGCAGAAGAGGTTCATGGCCCCAAAGTGGACATGATTGGAATGACCAGCAACAGAAAACAGATGATGATATTCTCATCTACTATACAATAGAACCATATAGTAATGAGAATAACAAATATGCAAAATACAAATGTTTTTCATGAATACAGCGTTGAACCAAGTTGGGGGGGGGAGAGGAGGCTGAACACAGTAGCGTGCATATCAGTGGCTTTGATTTATTTAAAAAGGCACAAAACAGGAGCTGAAGACAACCGAGTCAGTAAAATGCTTGCCACACAGGCATGGAGGCTTGAGTTCCATCCTGATCCCACACAATAAGTGCCAGGTGCAATAAATGAACTCTTGTAACACTGGTGCTGGGGAGGTGGACACAGGCAAATCCTTGGGGCACCCTGGCCAGACTGACTACACTGAGTGACACATAAAAGACAAAGTAGGCGCCACCTGGGGAATGATGCCTGGTGTTGACATCTGTCCTCTACTTGCATTTATGCATGGGCATGCACACACACACACACACACACACACACACACACACACACACCCCAGACAAAGGCAATTTGCTCTGGTAGAAGTCCTGATAGTGGTAATTCCTTGCATCAATATGATGTTTTAGAGGCATCAGACCTGAAAATGTTTTAGGAACGGGTCTTCTGGATGATGATACTGTTGTGTTTCTCGGCTTTCTCCTTATGCACTATCTTTTAGTTTTGAGGAAAGGAAACCTGGTCTCTGGAGGTAAGGATGTTTCTGCCAAAGCCTCACACTTCATTTCTGAATAAGCTTGGGCAGGTTGCTTGCTATGCTGTGCCTGAGTCTTCATACAGAAAATGGCTGTAAAAATTTCCTGGATTTCAACATCATGAGGAACAACTCACTCAATGAACACTATACACATAAAACATTTCCCCAAAGACAGGAAGCCTTCAGTTAGTAGATTTTCCCAAGCACACTGAGCAAGAAGTCAGCTGGAGACTACTTCCATCAGGGTGAACTCGGTCATCCAATTGTCCCCTGAAAGCCAAGATCTGAAAATGGTCTGTCAAATAGGCTCTGGTTATATTTTCCTAACATAAATTAATAACAAAATATCAAGAAGAGCGACTTTCTCTTGGACTAACTGGAAGAGTTACTCAAGAGAGAAGAACAATTATGTGCAGATTTTCAAGACCTCCCAGGCCCTCTTGGTGGAAGGCTAGATGGGTCCTTGGATAAGTGTCTGCTTCAAGCCATGTTTGTGGCATCTCTGTCTTGGTTCTTAGTCTCAGATTACAGAAGTATTATGTTGACCATAAGGACCTCCGTCTTTATAGCATGTTTACTTATTTGTGGTGCTGTAGAATCTAGGGCCACTCACATGTTGGGCTAGTGCTTACCACTGACGCATATCCCCAATCTTCCATCTCTCTGGGTTTTTCCGTTTTCTGGTTCTGGTGGGAGAGGCAGTTTGTTTGTTTGTTTGTTCTTATTTTTTTGAGACAGAGTCTTACTTTATGATCTAGGCTGACTTGGAATCACAATGTAGTTCAGATTGACCTTCAATTCTAGTAATCCTCCTGCCTACACCTGCAAGTGATAGGGTTATATACTGCACCATTTTCTTAGTTTGCTTCTATTGCTGTGAGAAAAATCACTGATCAAAATCAACTTGGGGAGGAAGGGGTTTATTTGACTTTACATCTCCTTAGTTACACTTCGTCACTGAGGGAAGTCAGGGTAGGAAATCAGGGGAGGAACTTGGAAAAAGGAGCTGAAGAACAGACCATGCTGCTTACTGACATGTTCCCCTTGCCTGGGGTGGCATTGCCCATAGTGGGCTGGGCCCTCCCATATAACTCAATCAAGAAAATGTCCCACAGACATGCCATGCCCATAAGCCAGTACAATGGAGGAAGAAGCTTAATTAAGGTTCCCTCTACCTACATCCATCAGGTTGAGAACTGAATCTACCCAGCACAACTAACCCCTTGTCAACAATCATATCATATTAATATTAGTATTGCAACATAAAACATTGCAACTTTAAAAGCCCCACAGTCCTTAAAAAAGTCAAACACTTTAAAAGTCCAAAGTCTTTTTACTAAGTCTATTAACTGTGGGCTCCTGTAAAATCTAAAACAAGTTAAATACTGTCAAAAGACATGAATCAGAAACACTTAAGTGAAACCTAAGACCAACAAAGTAGCTCAGATATGGACATATGGGATTCATTCATCATCTTCTGGACTTCAAAGGGCTTGGGCAGCTCCACTTCTCTGACTCTGCCATGCACAGCACACACAGCTTTGTCTCCGAGATTCAGACCAGCTTCATTCCATACCTGCTGCTGCCCTTGGTTGTCATCCCATGGTCCTAGCATCTCTAATAAAACTGAGGCTGGACATGCACTGTCTCTCCTGACCTATTAGGGTGCTAAGCCTAAGATTTTCTCCATGACCCCTTTATGCCTTCAGTACTCAAACTGTGTAGGAGACTCTTACATATTATCAAGACCTGCTTCCAGCTTCAGATGGAGGCTCAGGACCCTTCTGGACTACAACATCTGTGTGGTGATCCTGAGGAAATACTTCCCAGATTTCTTCTCAATGATGCTGATCTCTTGTTACTCACAGATCACTTTCAGCCCCAGCTAACCAGTATCCATTGACCCACAGAAACAAAGGTTTCAATTCAAATGTGCTAGTCTCTTCTTAATCATAGCCCCAGCTGTTCAGAAGCCACAGGCTCTCAATTCAAACTATCAGGCAAACAGCCCTGGTAATCTTTGCTTTCTGGGAAACTTTACAAGCCAAAAACTTTACTCCGTCATCTACGCCTCTTTCAGCATTATCATCCAAGTTCCACAGAACAGTACTCAGCTTTGAGCAATTTTTCAAGTCCAAAGCTCCCAAAACTTATACGGTCCTTTCATACATACATAGTCAGGTCCTTTCAGACATACATAGTCAGGTCCTTTCAGACATACATAGTCAGGTCTGTCACAGAAATACCCTCACTCCTTATACCAACTTCTATCTTAGCTTGCTTCTATTGCTGTAAACAAACCACTCACCAAAAACAACTTGGGGAGGAAAGTGTTTATTTTATCTTAGTTATCTCAGGTCACAGTTCATCACTGAGGGAAGTCAGGGTAGGAACTCAGGGTTAAAACCTGGAGGGAGGTACTGAAGCAGAGATCTTGGAAGAGCACCTGCCCAGTGGTGGCATTGCCCTTGATGAGCTGGGCCCTTCCACATCACTCAGCAGTTAAGAAAATGTGCCAAAGGCCAATCCAATAGAGGAAATGGCTTAACTGAGGCTCCCTCTACCCAGGTGTGTCAAGTTGACAACTGAAGCCATCCATCACAATCATCATGCCTGGTCTAGCACTATCATGACTGGTCCACTTCTAGTATATACCTTGAACTAGATGTCTTTCAGGATAACAGCTGTGTAATTTCTTAAAGCACCTGAAAATCAAACAAAAGAGAAAGACAAATAGTATGAATGGCATCATGGGAAACTTTGTTTCCTGCTTTTTTATTGGCTTAGGCCTAAATAGCATAGTAGTCCCAAGGATCCCTTTGGCTGACCTTAGATACCAGGTGATCCTTTATCTCCATTGATTAATTGATCATTCTACTTCCCGAATTGCTTTCCCTGGTGAAACTAGATATTTTCGTAATTGCATAGACTCCATGTTTGATGGCCTGTAATGATTGAGGGCAATCCTGTTGCATAGAACTATTAAACTGATTAATGTGTGCTGGTTTCTTAGGATTCTCATAGTTGTGCTGCTTCCTTGCTCCATGGGTCACAGTCAAGTTAAACCATAGAACATAGAGCTTACTTTGAGAAATCCTAATCAAGGTAGACTTTTGTACAAACTAGTAAATTCCAATGTTTTCAGCTAATCAATTAATATAGCTTTAGTCTAATAAGCAACATGTTCCAGGTTAGTGGAAATAGTCACATGCCATGAGGGTGGTGGATCCCAGCTGTGTGAACAAGAAGCTCAAGACCTTCCAGACTTTGTCTCTAGAACTTTATCTGGATGCTCACTGTGGCCTTCATGCTATTCTTTATAGTCAACATTTAGGTAATTCCCCGAGTCCTGTGAACATCATATCAAGTTATTAGATTCAAGAAAGTGGTTCGTGGGAACTTCATTTATATCCAGGTAGAGTAATAGATCTCAATCTAGACTTCTGGAGTGGGGAATAGTATTTAGGACAGAGCCTTTACCCAGTTGAATCTGATGCTCCTTTGGAGTAAATAATGCCTGAATTGAATTAGGTCATCTAAATAATTGCCTGTTATTAGGGAGAATACAGCACACATTTGATCATAGAACTATGCCATACAATGTTGATGGAGAGTCAGATAAAGTTTGGTGTTTCATATCCCATACACTCTAGAAATAAAATAAGAAAAACATAAGAGAGAAAATGTGAAAATATAAAATATTACAATAGTCATAGATTTTGATCCAAAAGACTTAGAAGGAAGTTGCCTATAAATGATGCGATTTGATTTATAAGTACTTATGACTGTAGACATCTGGGTTGGGATATTCTGAGGCATTTTAATGAGCTTCTGAGCTAGATCTTCAGTCGAAATGGGTTATCAGTTGATAAGAGCTATAGCAACTCATGTTGAGAGCTATAAATCCATATAAGGTATGCCCAAGACTTGAAGAATTGGATATATTCTCCAAATTGTTTCTTTTCAGTGTGGGGCTAAGATAGACTTCAATGTATATCTTTTTCTGCATCTCTAGTCTTCTGGGTGCAAATTATAAATGGATGGGCCCAGCTATAATCTAGAATTACTTTTTATTTGTGGAGAATGAGGTATGCATGTGTTTAGCTGTACTTCTCTCTACAGGGCAGTTTGTACTCCTGGGCACAAAGCTAGGCGCATCATATACAGATGTGACCTGTTGTAACTCTTACACAAGGGCAGCTCATACTTGTTGACCATGAGGCTGGGTACTTTTTATTCATTTTTTATAATGTCCAACAAAATGAAAATAAAACAACCCAAACTCTTATAAAGAGATTTTTTAAGTTGCTGCTGCTGCTGAAAAGCAAGCTATATTCATTACTTTTCTGAAAGCTGTCATCTTACAGAAGCAACTTAAGATAAGGATGGTTTATTTGGAGTCAGGGGTCAGGGGATACAGTTCATCAAGGCAGGGAAGGCACAGCAAGTAAACTGGCTTGGTCTGTGGAAATAGGACCCTACAGCTGGGCATATCATGGCCTCAGATGGGAATCAGAGAGAAAGCTATACCCAAACCCTAGAATCAGAGGTGGGTTATAATGCTCTCCACCAACCTACATTCCCCTCAGGTCCCACTTCCTAAAATTTCCACAGCCTCCCAAAACAACACCTCCAGCTGGGGACCAAATGTTCAAACATATGAGTCTACAGGGGACATTATGGATCTAAATCATAACACAAACAAACAAATCAATTTACTGCACAAAGCCCACACATTCTTTTTCTTCTTATTTTTATGTGGGAACAGAAACTTATTTTTCCAAAAACTTGTCTTCAGTGCAGCCTTCATTTCCAATGACTAACGTGGCAGCTTAAGGAGCTGTTTCTCTACCACATGTGATGCACATCCTAATCTTAAGTAACTGGATTTTCAGAACTCTCAGCTTTCACCAGACCAGAGAGCTAGGACCAGATTTCCATGATGTCCTTGCTTGTTTCTCTTGTGGCTTACTGCCCATTGCCAGGTCCAATCTTTCTACCAATAGGAGCTGTGATTGCAAACAACTCTGACTACCTTAATCAGGAAAGGACTAGATTGGATATATGTTGGCTAGTTCATAGAATAAAAATGAAATAAAAGAATCTGGCTTTACATGTAGGAAGAAAACAAAGGTAGACTGAAATGCTGACAAGATGCTAGCAAAAATCAACCTGAACAAAACTTGTCTGGCCATTGCTCTGTGGTAATCCCTATACTGCTAGAACCATCTTTGTTCATAGTGGCCACCTCAGCTAGAAACAAAACTCCTGGGTACAGGGCTACCACTGCGGCAAATCTCCCAGATACAAGGTGATGTTTTTCCGTCACTGCATTTGGGCATCACTCAGTGGCAATTCAAGGTTTAGGGTGGGACAGTGTGGGGATCGACCTGAGGTTTTTGCATTTGTGTCTGCATATCTTTGGTATGTTGAAGGTGGAAGAATGAGAGAAAAATCCCACAAGTATCAGAGGAAAATTCAGATCCTAACAGGAAGAAAAATGTCAGATTTTCTCTGGATGACCCACACGATTTCATGCTAGTAAGATAAACAGACACATCAGCAGAATTATGCATGAATAGATACATATATCTTAAAGAAGAACAATTTTGGGCTTTTGTAGAAGAGCCCTAGAAAGGATGCATTCTTGTTTTATTTATGTAGCTTAAAAGTTATTTTATTTTTTCTCAGGCTTTTATGGGTTTACTGCAGCAAATAGTCTTAACAACATTGCAAGTTTCATAGAGAAGAGTATGCATGTTACAAATCTAGCATTCTCTACAATTCCAAATAGAGGGTATTGTAAAGACTAGGGCCCTGATAAACAACTATTGATTCATTGACCCTTTCTGTCAATATCTTCTTGAGTCTAATTGATTCATGAACAGAAAAGAAAGGCTGAGAGGTGGAAGTGACCCACAGCCATGGAAAGCAGGTTCAGAGTGAGGCATTGGATCTAATAGCTATGAAAAGGACTCATCCATGTTTTTCTTTGAAATCCAATGAAAACATAAATGGAAATCACAGATACTGAAGACTAAGAATTCAGCCTGCATGGTTAATTTCTTAAGAACCATATTCAGTGCAAGTATATGGTCTGCTTGTAATAATACCGTATCATACATGCTTAATGACGCCACGATGCTTTCAAGAGCAAAATATTTAAAAGATACTATTTTTTCAAAGACCAACAAAAGAAAGATGAGACCAGATTTACCTCCTGTTATGTATGTATAAATTTAACATAGTAAATCTTTAATTAAAATAATCTTGAAAAATACTTTATGTCATGGTCTTCATTTTTGTTCTTCTAATACTGGGCTAATTAGTACTGACCACAAAAATTATATATAGGCCTTAGACCATAAAAGAAGTTTTGTTCACTCAACCAGAGCAAAACAACAGCAAGTTATTTCAGTAGCAAGCAGGACTAATTGTATTTTTCCTGAATCCTGTGAGGGGGGCAAATTCTTATAAATGTATTGAACTCTTAAAAGCCCAAAAACATTTCTTAATTAAAATGTCATTGCTGACAAAATTAAATTATGCTTTAATGTTTACTCAGCTGAATGTATTGACATATAGAGATGTATTTCAACATGACGGCAATGTTGAACAGTCTAGAATTTTAATATGCAGAACTTATTAGTTATTATGGAAAACAGCTAAGAGATAGATTTTTCAAGATCTCAGTAACCCAGGTCATGAGTGAAGAAAATTTAAACGTGAAAAATATAAAGATAAAATGGAGCTGGATTTTATTATACTTGAGACTCAGAAAAGAAGTGGCAGGATGGAGTTCCAATAAGCATTCTTATATCTTCATTCATTGAAATCAATTTTCATATATATTCAAAGCTGATTGAAAGTTGAAATTTATGTGTAGAGGTGAGATGTAGAGGTGCAGCCAAGAGCAAGACTGGTAACAGCAGCCTCTGTGTCCTCAGCATGAATGTGAGTATGTCAGCACCCATCAAGGAAGAGAAGCAGGTCATGGAACAGGAAGATGAAAGTGAAGCCATGCTGGATGGTGATGAAGATGGTCAGATGAGGAGGTCCATTTCTTGTTTCCAGATCTCAATACTGGATCCCTAGAGGGAAAATATATGAAGCTTCCAAGAATATAGGAAATCATCTATTATCAGACATTATTGCTCAGAATATGCTCCTAATATTAACCTCTTCTATTAGTATCTCCTTCAGTTCCAACTACTTTATACAGCAAAAAGAAAGAGTGAAAACTATGAGAAACTGAGAGACTGGGAGGGGCATGGAAGGAGTTGGAGAGGAGACTTGGAGGGGTGGAAATAATGCAAACATAATACTCATGTATGAAAGTCTCAAAAAATACAAAATTTATACATAAAAGTGCACCATGGATCAAAAGTACTTATCAGGTATCTATAGAATATTCTTTTCAAACAAAGCCTAACTTACATTCTTTTTACCACATATAATATTCTCTAAAGGACACCATATTTTAGGTCACACAATAAGTCCTACCAAATATAAACATATCAATGTAATTTCTTTTGTCTTAACAGTACATAGTGGATTAAAACTAGAAAGAAATAGCAAAATAAATTATGGAAAATATTACAATACTTGCAGCCTGAACTACATACTTTAAAACTATTTATTTATTTATTTATTTATTTATTTATTTATTTATTTATTTATTATGTGTATGGATGTTATGCCTACATGTATGTAAGTGTCATCTCGTGTGTGTTTCTAGCAGAGGAGCATGTTGAATCCTCTGGAGCTGGAATTATAGATGATTGTTAGCCTCTATGTGGGTGGTGGAAACCAAACTTGGGTCTTTATCTCTTAACCTCTGAGCCATCTCTCCAGCCCCTGAACTATATATCTTTGAATGAACAGTAGACCATTTAAACAATCAGAGAGGAAAAATTTAAATTCCTAGAATTAAATAAAAAGAAAATTATAATTCATGAACTGGAAGGAAGTCTACAGGTACAAAGGATTACATGTAAAAATCATACTGATGAAAATTTGCACTTAGAAACACAAGAAAAAAAATATGACCAGTAATAATGAAAGTCATGAAAAAAGAGAAAGCTTGAGATATAGAAAGTGGCCCCACAGCTGTTCAGAGGATGTGTGGCATGGGACCCGGGAATAAAAGGATTTCTTTCTTTGAAATCTAAAGAAAACATAGATGGAACATTAAACACTTAGGACCAAGAATCAAATATAGATGCTTAAGAACTTTGTGTGTAAATCATTTTAGTGCAAGTTCCAGTGCAGAACCAGATTTAACTGCCACTTACCAAAGTCAGTATCGGGGTAAGATGTGCCCCCCTGGATATCAGCACTGAGAGAGAAAAGAGAGAGGCAGTCAGAGCCCTTCAGCTCAGGCTTCAGGTAAGAGTGGCCCCCTGCACTCATCTTGTTCTATGAAGCTTTCTATTTTCTGCTCAGCCTGATTTAGGTTTCTGTTCTTCATCCTGGCTGTATATGACAATAACCTTGGGAGATTTAAAAAAACTGCTGATGCTTGCATTCCCTGGCCAAAGATATTTTTTTTCTTTTAATTTGGTCTCAGTCATAGCCTAAATCTTGGTAGAAAGGTCTTCAGGTAATGCAAATAGACCACCAAGGGAAGGGTGAGGATAGATGATCTGGACTAGTGGTTAAACACTAGTCACAAGCAATGGTTTGACCATTGACAGGATACCTGCCACCTGACAAGAGAGTCGGGAGAAATTCAAGAATTACAGCAGGCAAGTGGAAGAGCTTTGATTTTATATCTTTGCTGTGCCACCAAGATGGACATCCCTTGTTAGTTCAAATTGCCTATTACATCAGAGTTGAACCATTGTGGAGTATTTTAATAAGCTCAGAGCTAGATCCCCACAGGGAAATGAAATTCAGTAGGTAAGATCTGTACAATTTATATTGAGAACTATGGATCTAGGGGAGGAATGCCCCCAAACTTGAAGAATCAGTTAGAATGACTAAAAAGTTCCTTAATAATGTGGTACTAATTTATAGTTTTCTCTAAGTCTGTAATCTTCTGTTTCTTAGTGAGTGGATATTTTCACCACCATCATATTTATTTAGTATTTGAATAGCCATTGGCCTACTCTGTGTTTAGTCAAAGACAAAAGATGTTAAGTTACTGTCATAATTTTTTAGATAAAACTAAGGCCTGTTTGAATTAAATGACAAAAGAAAATTCTGTCCTTTGAAAGAGAGATCTTTAGCAATTACAGTAGGTGGTCAGAATTCATCAGAAGAGAACTTTGTTAGAAAGTTTCTAGCATACAAAATAGGAGCAGACCTCTATAATGAAGAAAACCAAGTCCAGGTGTACTGGCTTCTGTCTATTGGGAAAACTGGGTGTAAGGAAGGTTTTTGACATGCTTTAATGGGTACCAGCTCAGTTCCTCTGCTATTTTTCCAGTTCAGCTTTCTGTTTGGAAGCTTTGTCCTGAAGCTATTTCTACTTCCAGAGACAAATGCCAGACAAAAGCTTCAAGGATCTTCTTGGTTAGTGGTTATCACTTATAAGATATTTTACCTTCTAGGTATGCTCTTGTAGGAAAAGTCAACTTAATTTTTTTCTTTCAGTTTTCAGAAATCAACACTTAAAATGTTAGGATCCCAAACTGAACCAAATATTCAACCTTGAACCTATCTTGAACCACCATAGGTTGGAGTATAGTGGAATAACTGAATATAGAGGTAGGGTAAAACCTTACAGAAACAGAAAAAGCCACAGATGAGTGAAGAAGGGAAAATAGAGGAGGGAAAGAGGGGTGAAAGGGAGGAAAGGAGAAAAGGAAAAAAAGGAAGGGAGAATACCTTCCACAGGTAGTAAGGATAGGTATACTAGAACTTTCTACAAGGACAAAATTGGGTTCTCATTAAACTTTTATGTCCTTGGTTAAACAAGTTACTTTCATTATTAAAATGAGTCTGTTAGAGAAAGTGACCTGATTTTTTTCTTTCAAGATCTTCTTTAAACTCTAAAATTCTGAACTTTATATCTCTCAAGTATCTCATACTGGAACCATTTGGCTTTCAGCCCCACATTTTGAGAATCATTTAAGGGAACAGAATTGATTTATGGTTATGGGCAAGAATGTTCAAGGAAATTAGAAGGAATGTTCCTCTTTCCTCTGGTATTGGGAACCATACATGGTCCTTTGAACATGTAATCCCCATGCCAACTTCCGTCTTCTTTTCTTCCAGCTCCCTGAGTAGCTGATAAATCTGAGCAATTTCTCTGGTTTCTATAAGACAATGTATTTTCTTATATTTGTTTTAAAACATCCTTGAATGATTCAATTTGCTTCTAATATCCTATTGCACTTGAAAAATGCTAAGTGACACCGCCATAGTAAATTTATTGAGGCTTTCAATTTTAATTAGTTTTTTTCTCTTATTTTCTCTGAAAAGTTAATCCTCTTTTAATGAAATTGTAAAATATAAGCAAATCTTACATGACACTTTTATCACTTGCTCATCAGAGATCAAAAGTCTAACTGTACAGCCTTCTAACGTTAGACCAAATTCTAAGTGCATATTAAAATGGTAATTTTTATCTTGGATCAATGGTTGTGCTATAATTTATTTGCACAAAATAAAACAATGAAGATAGTGGTTTAGTGCTGCATTTCAGAATGTTTTATAGAACTAAGATATTTTTATTGTGATTTTACCACTGTTTGAATTGTAAGAGGAAGTAGATTCTTAGTTTGGAAACTTAATAGGTTTAAGCTTTGCATCAAAAAAAGAACCCGCAAATAACCTCTCCACAAAGAAAAATGGATCCACTCTCCTATCTCCTGCTATGTTTTATGGTGTAAAATAGTACAGAGTGTTACATTCCTGTGACTGTACAATGTGCATGTGTGAGTTCTCCACGCCAACAGTGTTATTACTTCAGCTTGGTGATAAAGAAAATATTTGGACTCTAATATCTCTTCCGAATTTTCCAACCATCTCTCTTACATTTAAGGCCTGAAATGACATGGAAGTGACTGTGCTTTCCATCTAAGTTAGCACCTCAGTCTGTATTGTTTTAGCTTTCTTCTTTATTTGTGATCAAAGTATAGGCTCACTTTGTAGCCTTATGCTGACAATTTATAACCAGCTCATAAATGTGCCCTGTCCTGTGATTTATGGCAGGCCTCTGTGGAGCCCATGACCTCTTCCTCCTAAGGCCCCTACTCACTGCTCATCTTGGGTCACCAGTGGAAATTCACTAGCTGAGGTACCTGCTGAAAAAGGAATGTCTTCATGGACACAATGTCTGCTTCCTCCACAGTCCCTGGATTCTAGAATGTCAAAGAAGCACAAGGCAGCCACATCTTCTGCACAGGTCTGAAGATAACTTAGACTAGAATTTAACTTTGTGGGGAAGTCATTAGAGGAAAAATAAAAGGCAAAACTAGGTTTGGGTAATGAAATTAATTGAGAAAAAGCCAGTCTAACTGTCAAAAGAGAAGAACCTTGGGAAGAAAAGCAGCCTCTAAAGGTCAGTACTCAGCAAGCTGTAATCTTTACCATCTGTGCTCAGGCTGGTAGGATTCTGAGACTGTCATCCACAGTCTTTTCTCTGAAAATAACAGACAAGGGTAAAAAAAAAGGCTGGCCCGACAGGGAGCCTGGATGTGCTTAGCTGGGGAAAGCGAAAGCACTGTATGATGTAAACTTAGGATGACCCTTCATTTTCCTTCTCCTTGACCTACATGGGTCCATAGATAGTTTCTGAAAAGCAGTGATGGTAAATTGAAATAATTCAGACCCCAACCACATAGGATGATACATTTACAAGGCGAGTTGCTCAGAGCTAGACTCAAGACAGACATTCTTCATGTCTGAGTCCGTTTCATGAAGGCTCACAAGGCCTGATCTGTTTGTGTCTAACAGGAACTTTAAAAAAAGTAAGTTGGAAACTACAACTGGTTTCTCTTTATGTGAAGAGTTGGCAGATATTATACAATCTGGACAGATTTGATTCTGTTTTGCTTCATTTTATCCTATTTTATATTGTGACATAGGTTTTACCTGATAAGATAGTTTCAGATTTGATGATTTTTAGATTTTTTTTACCAAATATACCATAGTTTTTTTTTTAATCACTGATAAGGTAATTACTCCCACTCCCATTTCTTGAAGCTGTATTATTCTGATTAATGGAAAATGGAAAATTAAAGTTTTCTGCCATATTTATATATGTGTATACATATGTGCAAGATTATACAGGAATAAGTATTGTATAAGACACAACGAGTTTACTCAATGTATAATCGAGTGATTCTATTAAATTTTTGTGTATTATACGGGCTGGAGAGATGGCTCAACAATTAAGAGCACTGGCTGCTCTTGAAGAAGACCTGGGCTCAATTCCCAGCGCCTACATGGTGGCTAACAACCATCTGTAACTCCAGTTCTAGGGGTTCCAATGCCCTCTTCTGAACTTCCCAGGCATTGCAAGACATTGTACACTTACATACATGCAGCAATGCACTTGTACACATAAAATTAAAATAATAAATAAAATATTTTTTAAAATTTTGTATATTATGAAGTCTTAATTTTTAAAATGTATAAATGTTTTATCTCCTATCATTAACTGCAAAGTCAAATGTTTTTAATATTGTTAGGCTATCATCAATTTATGTTTTTTCTAAAATTCCAATCTCTCAGAGACTTTCATCTTTAGCTAATTGTAATGTTTTCCATATTACTAACTCCAGCTATGTGTGCGTAGGACATCATCTGAAGAGCTAGCACACGCTGCATACTTTCCTTCTTTCTTCTTCCTTCCTTTCCTTCTCCTACTTCTCTCCTCCCTGGCCTCCCTCCCTCCTTGTTCTCTTTCTTCTTTTCCTCATTCTTTTCATTCTTCCCTCTCTTCTTTCTATCCCTCTATTCCCCTCTCTGTTTTGTCCATTCCCCCTCTTCTTCCCTTCCTCTCTTACTCTCTCTTTTCTCTTCCTCCTCCCTTCGTCTGTTATTTTCCTCCTTCTCTTCCCTTATTCTTCCTGTCCTTCCTCTATCCCTCCCTCCCTTCATTCATTCCTCCTGTCTCTTTTCTTCCCTGCCTCCCTTTCTTGCTTCCTTTCTCCCTCTGTCTGTTTCCCCTTCCTTTCCCTTCCCTTTCCTTTCCTTTCTTTTCTTTCCTTTCCTTTCTTCCCTCCCCTCCCCTCCCCTCCCCTCCCCTCCTCTCCCCTCCCCTTGTCTCCTTTCTGTTTCCTTCCCTCCTTGCCTTCTTTCTTCTGTGCTACCTCTTTTATATCTAGTAGTATCTAGGATATTAATAAACACACATGATCCATAGCCTGGCATGCCTCTGTGCTATCAGGTAATTAAACATCTTGGTGGCCTTCAGTGGTGCTACTTTAACTACTATCAACAGAGTCAGATCTTTAGACAGTATTATAGTATTCTTTAGACAGTATTATAGTTTCTCTTCAATTGCTATGACAAAACACTGACTAAAATTAAATTGGCGAGGAAAGGGTTTATTTGGTTCACATCTCCCAGGTCACAGTTCATCACTGAGGGAGCCCAACATAGGAACTCAGGGCAGGACCCTGGAGGCAGGAGTTGAAGCACAGCCCATGGAAGAATGTTGCTGACTGGCTTGTTCCCCTGGCCCATGTCAGCCTGCATTCTTAAACAATACAGACCCACCTACCCAGGGATGGCACCACCAATGTGGGAGGGCTGGGCCCTCCCACATTGCTCAACAATCAAGACAATACTCTACAGATGTGGCCACAGGCCAGTCCAATAGAACCAATTCCCCAGTTAAGGCTCCCTCAACCCAGGTGAGTCAAGTTGACACTAAAGCTATCCAGCACAGACAGTGAGCTAACATCTGAACCTCACAGATGAAGGAAAGGCTCTGTCACTTATTTTTCTCTTCTATGATTTCCTTGTTTGGTGTCAGAAACACCAAGCAGAGTTTCTAGTCTCTGCAATGTCTGTCTCTGCCTATACAGCCTCCCAGGAAAATAGGACCCATAAAGCCACAGACATAAAAAATAATAACACTCTTCAAATACTAGTTAATAAAATGTTCCACCTCCTCAGGAGAAAAAGATATTTTGTTTGCATTCATTAGGGTGACCTAACCAGCTGCCAGTAGGTCTCTCCTGGGTGATGCAATAGCTTGAACACAGGTAAAGAAAGCCTGGGGATTAGATTGTGTTCTCTCTCTTCATATTTAAAGCACAGGTCCCCTTTGATCCCCCATTCTCTCTGTCTTGTTTTCCTCCTGTTCCCCTTCCTCTCCTTCTTCCTTCCCTTTCCTCTCCTGGATCTGCCCACCAAGCACTCTTCTAAGAAACCATTCCCTTTTATAATCTGAAGGCAGTCTGACTGGCTAAAGCCCTTGTGAGATTTTTGAGTTAGGCTTATTTTTGTCATTGCTTTTAGAAGTTATGAATTATATATTACTCACAACTGGTTTGTATTGATCCAAAAGTCTTTTCTTTTAGAAAGAATATCTCATTTTTTATCTAATAAGGTAAGAAGGAATAGTCATTTTGAAATTCATTTTAATTTTGTGTGTGTGTGTGTGTGTGTGTGTGTGTGAATGTGTGGGTGTCAGTGTAAGCCAGATGCATCATATCTCCCTGGAGGTGGAGTTACAGGCAGTTGTGAGCTGCTCAAAGTGGGTGTTGGAAACCAAGTACCGATCATTTGCAAGAGCAGTATGTACTCTGCACGACTGAGTCATCTTTCCAACCCCAAATGGAATAATTTTTAACTAATGAAAATTAAACCACAGAATGAAACCTGATCCTAAAAGAAAGAAGCTAGAGAAAGAAAGGAGGCAGAAACCATGTTAACTTAGGCTGGTAAACAATAGTCCCTGCCTCTTAGTTTTATGGTGGCCTTAAACAATATTGTTCTAAATCTATTGTGCCAAATATATGTCACAATCAATCATTTAATTGTCCACAGGGCAATAATTCTCCACAATAAACATCAACTCTAGTCAATAGCCTTGCATCATTTTACTTCGGAGGCTTATGAAATGCAAATGAATACTCTACTAATGATGCTTCTTATTTAATTAGTTCTGCCTGGTAAATATTCTCTCTCTCCAGCAAAGATATCACAATCAGAATCCCAAATCTGAGGATGATATGGCCACCTGCCCATTCTTTGTGTAGATGGTCCCTTTGCTTCAAAGCTGTTGACCATAGGATCAAGTTTTCTTGAAAAACAAAGTGCATAGAAATCTAGCCTTCAAGGTGATTATTTTGATGCCCAGAGAAAAATATTTCCACATCATATTTTTTAACCAATTTAAAAAAACACCTCCAAAAATGGATTTTGTGTTTCCATCAGCAGTCAGATGCATCTTTTGTGAATGTCAAATTAGGTCACTTTGCTAAATGTAAGTGTCAGGTTGACCCAGGGTCCCTGACACTGGGGAAGCGCTGCTCTCCTAACTCCATGCTCATTTCCTTTCATCTCCTTGTGTCTTGTTTTCTCTTGTTGATATTTTGAGACAAAGTCTCATTACATAGCAGGGCCTGTCCTTGAACTCATCATCTTCCTGCCTCAACACCCAAGGGCTGTGGTCACAGATGTGTGCCATCACAACCACAACCTGCATTCTGTATTCTACTTTGAATTGGGTTTTGGCCCTTTGACTACAATCAAGTGTAACTCTGTTTATATATCCATTGGTTAAGTGGCACAACCCTCACTGATCGGAACATCTCATTTTCCCAAGGACAGTTAAGAATGGACATTGCTGGATGTGGTGGTGCACACCTTTAATCCTAGGGCAGAGGCAGAGACAGGCAGATCTTTGTGAGTTCAAGGCCAGCCTGGTGTGCAGGGTGAGTTCCAGGACAGCTGGGACTACAAGGAGACCCTGTCTCAAAGAGACCAAAAAAAAAAAAAAAAAAAAAAAAAAGAATGGACCTTGCTCAGCAGGTAATCTGTGGCATCTAAGGCCACTGTTGAACACCTGTTCTTCTTCCTCAAAAGGAGACATTCACTTTCCCAGACTGCTATCCTCTTGGCCCAGCTTTTGGCTCCACGCATGATTTCACATTGGTATTACCAAGGACTTGGTGCAGCTGGCTTGCACTTAAGAAACCTTGGTTTTAAATCATGAAGCTGATGTGTTCACAGACAATTGGGAACAATGTGCTTTACACATATGTGCCGTGCAAGAGTGTTTTATAAGACATTCCAATCTATCCTCACCGCTGATGTGGCATAGTCTTAAACTGATTTATTTCTTTGGATTACAGTAGTGACATTCTTTCTTTTATAACCCTTCTGTAACTTCAAATCTCACATGAATTCAAGAACATATTTTACAAATAAACTAAGCTGCTCTTATACAATAAAACAGATCTTTTCTTTTTGCTTTTTCATTCCTCATTCTTCAGTCTCTTGTGATCAGAGGATGTATGTAAAGATTATTCTACAGAGACTAACATACCTGTAGAAAAACAAAAGGCTTCAAGATATGAAGACACTGAATTATTCAGGATAAAAGAGAAACCCAATCTACATCATTTTTTCTTTTTTTTGTCCTTGTTCTCAGAAGTATATATATTATTGATTTCAATTGATATGAACTGATATAGATAGATAGATAGATAGATAGATAGATAGATAGATAGATAGATAATTAGTAGGTATGTGGACATATATATTGAAAAAAGAGAGAATGGAACCATAGCAGTTTGCAGAACTGATCAGAGATGTGGTAGGTAATGATACAGTTAAAGGAAACATTGCCAGCATTGTGGGAATAAGTTCACAAAGAAAGGAGAAAAGTATGAGAAAGAGGGAGTTAGGAACCCCTCTCCCAGACATCTCAGCTTTGCTGAGACATGGGTCTGCTACAACCACATTCCTTCCTGCTTGGTAGTATATAGCTATTGTCACTGCTGAAAATAAGGGTGTATCCATTTTGGGCATTAAGACACTGCCACCCACACCCATATGTGGTAATTTGTTTCCTGCCAAAACATGTCTTTTGAATCATGTAGGCTTGTGCTAAGAAAAAAAAATATTGGGCAGCGTGTTCAGTGGAATGTAAAAAAATATTCATGAACTCCTGGGTCTGTAACTTCCCACAGGAAGTTTTGGCTTTTGCTTTTAAATTAACCTGTCCAGGTGCTGCTCAGAGGTTGTTAGAGTATGGTGATCAATTCAAAATACCCACAGGAATGGCTTTTGGAGTTAAAATTCTGACTGTGAACAGATTTCTAAATTGTTAGCAGAAGAGACAGAAAATATGGATTTCGGTGACCAATTTATTTATAAGACACACGAGTCTAGACTGACTGCTCAGAGAGGGACAAACAAAATGAAAACGAACCCCGAAGATCACACCTGAACCTCCAGGGTAAACGGGAACAAGCCAGAGACTACATTTTTGTAAGGCATCTGGGTGTAAACCTTTTCTCCCTCATTGCCAGAAACCATAGTGTTTATAGACGTGTTTTACTAGAAATCTGCTGCTTCTCACAATGTTTCCTGCACAACTGTCCTGGTAAAACTACATCTGGAAATGACAAGCACACAGTTGTAGATCTGGAATTCAGTGTTCTGTTGTAATAGCTTACAGCTACAATATGGCTGTCTTGCTGAATGCCAGACAGAGTTACTAAGACACGGGGCCAGCTGCAGCTAAGGAAATGAATGCTATTTATCTGAGTGCATAGGATAGAGCATTGTAGTGTCTTCGGCCAAACAACCAAACAGACTGGGGAAGTCTGACCTGGTTACCTGGTGGATGAATCAATTACTTTAGAAACTTCGAGAACCAGCTTGGATAAGCAGGTGTGATTTGATGGACGATCTGAAAACATGTAAAGATCCCCTGAATCACATCCTTCTAGAATTAAGCTGGGACTCGAGGCCCATTGAAGTGAGATGTTTTCCTGGGTAATGAACTTCCTTTCCAAAGACTCACAAAACATTATCATCTGGTATTAGCTTAAATATCTCAGCAATTCTGAGTCTTGAAGGGCTGAGTTGAGACTCATAAAGATTCCAAACCAAGTAGCCCATGCATCAAGAGTGTTATTTTCATGATTGTTCTAGTTACTTTCAGTCACTATGATAATAACACTGACCAAAGCCAACATGGGGAGGAAAGAGTCTATTTTACCTTTCATCTCCTGGGTCACAGTTCATCACTGAGGGAGCCCAAGGTAGGAACTAAGGGCAGGAACCTGGAGCACAGACCCTGGAGGATGGCTGCTTACTGGTTTGCTCCTCTGACTCATGCTCAACATGCTTTCTTACAATACAGGACAACCTGCCCAGGGGGTGGCACCGTGCACAGTGGGCTGGATCCTCCCACATCATTCAACAATCAAGAGAATGTCCCACAGCCATGACCACAGGTCAATCCACAGGAAGTAATTCCCCAAATGAGGCTCCTTTTACCCAGGTATGTCAGGTTGACAACTCCAGGTATCTAGCTTATCGATGCTCTGGCTTCAACATGTCTCCTCCAAAGTTAATACACTGCAATCTAATGTCCAGTGAGTTGGGGCTAACAACTGTCATTGTTTTCAGTGACAGAGGATCTAAAACTCTCTTCTGGCCTCCATAGGCATTGCATGCACATGGTACACTTACATACATGGAAGCAAAATACACATACACATAAAAATTTAAAAAGTTGACTATGCATATAGGAACATTATTGTTAAAATGCCTCTACCTTCAGAGAATTCCTATAAATTTGTATTTATCAATAGGGGATTTTTTTTTATTTATTTATTTCTGTATGTGTAGGAATGTACTGTCTGCATGCAGGTTTGTGCACCCGTGTCGTGCAATGCCTTGGAGGTCAGAAGAGGCTGTTGGATTCCCCTGGAACTGGAGTTCTCCTGGAATTGGAGTTTCAGACGGTTCTTGGCTGCCATGTGGGTGCTGGGGATCGAACCTGGGTCCTCTGTAAGAGTGGGGTTCGATCCCCAGCACCCACATGGAGGCTGAGAACCGTCTGTGACTCCAGTTCCAGGAGAACTCCAGTTCCAGGGGAATTGAGACCCTCTTCTGACCTCCGTGGCATCGCACGACACGGGTGCGCAGACCTGCATGCAGACGATACATTCATACACATAAAAATAAATAAATAAATAAATTAATTAATTAATTAATTAAAAAAAAAAGAGTGGTCAGCACTCTTAACCGCTAGGCCATCTCTCCAGCCCCAATAGGGGATTTTTAAACTACAGAATATCTCTATCTATTATTTACTTCTACTCTCTAGTATGCTTCAACTTTTTTCTGTCTCAGAGAAATAGGACAGGATCTCTCTTAAAGGGCCAAGCCATCTGTTTCTTTTTACTCATTCTATCTCATTCTCACTTTCAAAGAGAACTGTGACTTCTATCTTTTCATTTTCCCTTATGTCCTCAATGTTTGGATTTCCTTTCTAAGCATTTTCTCCTTGATTTCATTCATGTACAAATATTTTTCATGAAAGAATTTTGAAAAGAAGTGTACAGGCTACTGAATCTATTGAATTGGAGGAAGAGTAGAGCATATTAAACAAATGCTCCTGTAAGATTTATGGAGATTGGGATAATGTTTGTAGATGACTGCAACTCCAGGTTCCTAAACAAATGTTGAGCCAATGTAGGGATTCTATAAATATTTGTTAAATAAATGAGTTATTTGTCAAATAAATGGAGAGATGGTGAAGTTAAGAGCACTGGCTGCTCCTACAGAAGACCTGGGTTCAGTTCCTAGTGCCTACGTGATGGCTAACAACCATCTGTAGTTCAAATTCCAGGGCATCCAACCCTTCTTCTGACCTTCATGGGTACTCCATGACACAGGTGCACTTTCCTACATGAGCCAATTCACTCAAACACATAAAATAAAACAAAAATAACAAAGAAAATGCTAAAAAAATATGTTAAATAACGAGTGAGCAAATAAATAATAGAGATACCTATACTAGCTATCTCAATTTCTTCACAATTTTTGTCTTTTATCACATCAGACTCCTCCAAAGTCAGCTAGATGTCAACATCACCATTCCAGCAGCTTGTATGTTTTTGTTTTCTTGTCATTGCTACAAAGTATGGACTCCATTATTCCTAGCATCTCTCACTCAACCTCCCCATATACAGATATAAACTGACAGAGAGAGAGAGAGAGAGAGAGAGAGAGAGAGAGAGAGATCTTCTATAACTCCCATGATTTGACCCCAGTGCCCTTGTCCTATTTCACTGTCTACAATTCCTGACCTCCTGACCATCACTCAATTTTCTAAGACATATTTTCCCATTGCTTCCAGGTCCCTGAATTTGATTTGGATCATCTTTCATCCTGAGAATTTAATGGCCGCTCTCTCCTTAGAGGGAGAAAGATGAGGAGGAAGAGGAAAAGGATAGAAAGTTTGAGAGTTTTCAGTTGGAGATAACTTTGTAAGTGAAGTTGATGTGTCCTTCTCGCCTGCTATCTCTATCTGACTCTCAAATTGCAGTCCCAGGACAGGTGTGTCAAAATTGTGATACATGTTGAAGCCCAGACTTTCCTTATTCTCTTGGCCCAGACAAAATAGAATTCCATGGATGAGTCTTCTTAACTTGTGTTAGGAAACAAAACTCAAAAAAAAAAAACCAATTTTGAAGGCTTTAATCATGAATAAATAATAGATGCTTGAGAAGGTAAGTATGCTTACCCTGATTTGAATATTATACACTGTTGTTTATGGCCAGGCCACCCTGAATTCACTGAATTATACCTCCTAAGTATTATACAGTGTATAGAGAATCCAAACTCTATCCAAGATGCCACATATGTAAAATTTTATGTATCAATTAACAAAACAGTTCTTCAGAATCAGATGATTCTGATATGCAGCTAGGTGTAAGGACCAATAAACCAATAACAAACACACAGTGGCTAAACTCAAGGGGAAAATTATGTCAGAGAAGCTTTACCATACCACAACATTGTTGTAACTGAATAAAAAGCTTGACTCTTAAGTTTAGTTTTTGAGAGTGGGCCAGAACTTTAACGGTAACTATTCCCCCAGATGTCTCTTAGAACTGGGCTATGGAGTCAGGCCTCAGGTCTTCATTCAAAACAACTTCTCCAGTGCCAAGTTTGGGGAGATGTAAACTTAGACCCACCCTTATCTGATCAGGCCATCTTGTCCTTTCACCCCTAGGTCTAAATAGTCTTACACAGATAAGGACAAGCAGTTCTTCTCCATCTTCATTGTTTTCAATGAAGATATGTTGCCTTTTCGTATTTTTATTTCTTAATTCTCAACACTAATTTACTATCTTGGGTGGAGCAGTGAACTGAGTTTCCCAGGGATTAAGGTCAGGTGTGTAAGTCACAAGAACCCATGGTTCAATGAGTTTGGCAAGTTTTACGAAAAATCATTAGACTGGATTCTATCCATTCTATAAAAGTCATGTCTACAGGTAAGAAAACTGTTAGAAAGATTATTGTACCTTGATCATTTGTCATGAAATAAGATATGGGCTTTGACCTCCTCTTTTACCACTCCAGCAACAGTCTTCTCCTTGACAATGAGGATGATAATCTTCAGTGTGTTCTAGACTGTTAGTAACTTCCTGCTTTTCATGTGCTGTGATACCCCACAAGTGAACATACAACCTGCTCAACTATATGATCATCTGAGAGCCCATTTTACTCAGGATACTAGAGAGCTCCTCTTCTATTTTCCTCTTCATTGCTGCATTATATCTTTACTGGTAAATGTTTACACTTCAAGGATAGATCAATTTCAGTAATTCTGCTTTTAAAATGGAATATTTTGCTTATACTACTATGCATGTTAGCAAGAAACATAGCTGCTCCTGCACAGTTTAGTTAGAAGAGTTACAGGTAATGATAGGGCTAGTTTGTACTCATTTACAAAATAAGTGGTATATCTGTATCAGTACATGTCTAGAAAAGACAGAAAGGGAAAGATGAAATTAACAACAAGCAATACTGGCTCATCACTATTTGTTTCATTGACATAGTAGTCTGAGATAGTTAGGAGGAACATTGGCTCTAGTCCTGACCCATTTCTCTGTTGTACACCTCTTTGGTGATTCACCATGAAGAAATCAACTTCACTTACAAAGTTATCTCCAACTGAAAACTCTCAAACTTTCCATCCTTTTCCTCCTCCCACTCCTGACAGTGCTCCTGGGGAATCAGGAGCTGAGGCCTATCCACAGTGCATCCTGGAGGAAATGAAAATGTGAATAAAAAAAAGGATTGTCTTCAAGGCAATATCTTGGTCAAGACCCCACTGCTCCTTTTACAAATTATGACCATGGCTTTGTTACTTTTAGTAATGGGGTTTGGTTTTATTTATTTCTTTATTAACATTTCTAAGTCCCTTCTCTTTAAGAGGATCTTAGCTGAGCCGGGCGTGGTGGCACACGCCTTTAATCCTAGCACTTGGGAGGCAGAGGCAGGCGGATCTTTGTGAGTTCAAGGCCAGCCTGGTCTACAGAGTGAGTTCCAGGACAGCTGGGGCTACAGGGAGAACCTGTCTCAAAAAGACCAAAACAAACAAACAAATAAACAGACAACAAAAAAGAGGCTCTTAGCTGATAACTGACAGGGGACATCAGAAGATAGAAATAATTCATCATCAAGGTTTTTGAGTGCTCTCATTTGCAACATATGAGCTGTTTACTTTCTAGTGATTTCTGAAATTTAGGAGACATAACACACTTAGGTATTGTTTGATTTCCTTCTTCTCAATGAGAAAAGCTGGACCCTCATTCATTTCTTTCTGTGCTTTTTATCTTCTTTCACTAATTTATTGCTTTTTCTCTTAATTTAATATTGGGAAAATGTAGACAATTCTATTGAAAGGAATGACTCTCAATATGCCAACACCAACTTAACATCACATGAAGACATTCACTGCACCCACTTTCAGTGATTCCCTTCCACTCAGCCCTTTTCCTTTCCTACTACTTTGCACATGAAATCATACTTCTATTGCCTGTGTATGGGAGTTGTTGGTGTTGCTTATACTTGTTTTGTTTTATGAGACAGGGTCTCGGGTAGGCCAGATAGCCTTGGGCTGCTGAAGCAAGCCAAGGATGAACTTCAGTTTCTGATTCTGGGCTGGGTAGATGGGTAAAAGCACTTGGCATGCAAGCATGAAGATCAGAGTTTGAATCCCCAGAACTCATGTAAAACCCAAAGAGTAGCACAATTGTCTGTGACCCAAGCACTCCTTCAGACAGATGGAAGATGGGGAGAATCCCTGGAAACACATGGGCCAGTTAGTTGGCATATATAGCATCAAATCAACAAAGAGACCCTGTCTGAAACCAGGTAGAAACTGAGGACTGATTTTCAACATTGTCCCCTGACCTTCACACAAACACCATGACATTCTCACATATACATACCCCAATACACAGGAATTTAAAAAAATTTTTTTTAAACCCAAACTTCTGATCCTCCTATCTGCACTGGGATTACATGAGTGTGCTACCATGCTTGGCTTATGCAGTGCTGGGTATTAAGCCCAGGACCTAGGCAAGCAATTTACCAACTGAAGTATAGCCTCATCCACTGTAACTGTGTTTTAAAAAAACTGATTTTAAGGAATGAATTCATACCTGATAGTGAAACCTGCTCAAAATCCCCTGGCAAAGGATATATCCTTTGGAAGAAGTTATCTCTGTTGTTGGACTAAATGGATACAACATCAAACTACCCTTTAAATACATGTTTATACCCATGGCTAATTGCTACTCTAAGGCTGTATAAGATATGCCCATCTTGGCAGTGAATTGTCATGAAAGCGAAGTCTCGTAGTTGCACAAGGAAAAGGAGCTCAGGGGTCCACTCCTCACTGTTGAAGTATTTCCTTCCAACAAGTTTAGGGGGAAAGGAAATTATTGCCTTCAGCTGTGTACCCATTGGTGAACCCATTAATCTCCAATTCCTAGACCCAAAACAACAATTACATAGAGCACTCTGATTAATTGAATGGGTCACATGATAAAACCAGAAGTCAGTAATTTGGGAAAGGCACAGATAGAAGTAGAGACTGAGAAGAATGAGGGAGATGAGGAGTGAGGAGGAGCCAGAACACATTATATATACATGTATGAAAAAGTAAAAGAACTAGCTTAATAAAAAAACAATTATCTGTATTTTTATAATGTTTTAATGCATGGTGTCATATATGCATATCCATCATCCTTTAAGCCAATTCATTTCATATGTATATGAATAAAGATGAGGTGCTATTGTAAAAAAAATGCTGTTTTTAAATTTCTCAATATTTAATTATGAGCATGCCCCATTTAATCAAGAACTCAATAAATATCATTTAATTGTTGCGTGCTATTCTATTGAATGACGATCACATAATTGAATGGAACATTTTTCTCTTTAGGGACATTTAGAGAAGTTCCATAGATTTGAATAGCATATATTTGAAAGACGAACAGGAGGAAACATATTTGTTTATGTTTTCGACTGGTTTGTTTTCCCAGGGCAGAACTGCTGATGCAGACTCTGTGAATCAGAAAGTATTTTTATGGCTCTTGATGCCTAGGACTCTCGCCCATTTCCAAGCCTGATGGTTTGTTTTACCTGGCTCCAGATTGTTGTGACTACATGTAGTCAATATTTATTTATGAGAACTGTTAACTAAAGGTAATGAAAGTAATTGAATGGAAATTTAAAAGGGGAAGTAATTTTCTTGAGACTTCTACTTGGAAGAGTTATTTTTTTCCTTGATGAAATTGTATATGAATTTTAATTTGGCTCTTCTGACTATAGAGAACATGTCAGCCCTTTCAGCTCTGCTTACCTTATGGTCTTTAGCTTCTGGAGCTAAAGACCATAAGGTAAGCAGAGCTGGAGGAAATAGACACTAATACGTGTGTCTACTCTCCATTTAGGTTCTTAAGTAAAATTCCACTCCGTCTTTCGTTGTTTTGATGCAAATATTTCTGTGTTCCCACCACGGAGACACACTCTTTTCTTCCCTACTCTTCAGTTCCCTCCTACAATAACAAAAATCATGGTCTCCTTTTACTTCCTAAACCGTTTTCGTCTCTCAAATCTTTTCTGTGTGGGAGGGTCTGTTTTCAAGTCCTTAAATCCTCTGGACTCTTTTGCTCAGAGCCACTTCTGAAGAGTCTCTCAGGGTTAATGGCCTCAGTGGAATTGGGTCTGAGAAGGACAGGCTCCAAAGAGTTCCAGTGCCATCCTCCACCCTCGTCCTGTGAAACCCCCTGTGAACAGCGTTCAAGATCTGCTCTCATTGTTCCTTACCCCTATCGTTTTCTCTGTTCACACAACAGGCCTGAGTCCTTCAGGTGAAGTCCTGTCCAGAAGCAGACCCCAGCTGTGGATCTGAATGGTACTCTATTCCAAGCCTGACATTCACAAAGGCACAGCATCTGACACGACACATGGACAACAGTACCCCAGGCTGCTCTGTGACTTCTAGGGTCTGTTTGATGTGAATTCAGGGAGATGGCAAAGAGTATCGAAAAATCTAGAAGTTGTATTTTCGAAACGAGGAATGTCTTTTCGCTAATGCAATTCTACAGGGAGCCAATGGAACAGCCCTAGTGACTCCTGTCCAACTGGGGACCTTCCTCAGGCTCCTCTGAAAGTGACAGACTCTTGGAATGTAAGGCATGTGGCTTCTTAGAAAGCTTTTTCCTTGGGTTGGAAGCTGTGACCTATGTTTCAGGTCAAAGGCAAGAACACGCTTTCCCTGATCAGTTTCCTGCCTCCCAGCAATCAATCATTTATTTCCCCAGGGAATTGTAGTTCATGGGCCTGTGGCCTGTTTTCCATTGGTTTCTATTATCATTTGCTAATTAGATTACAACCTAGTATTTACCTTACTCTGCAGCTCAGAGGCCTTCCCCTGCAGCGTTTTCTGTTAGCTTTAGAAACACGGCTGATCTTCGTTTCTCTTGGTCTGTTGAGCATACCAAAGGCGGAGAGGAGCTTCTTGTTCTCTGACTGGGGAGGGGAGCAGAGGTAAAAGAAAAGAAAATTCAATTACTGTTGCTCATGTTCAAACCTGACTTACCTTTAAGATAAGCATGTAGGAAATTTTAGAGATTTTGGCATCCCTCAATTGCCTCAAGCTTTAGACTATAGCTCTCACCTTGAATTTATATGTTGCTTATACTTAATAAAAATTTATTCCCTAATAAAATCACATCATGTCCCTCTATGATGGGTAATTTTATCCCCATCCTGACTGGGCCAGTTGTGCGGTCAAACCAAAATCTAAACATTAGGGCTAGAGAAGAGGCTGAGCAGTTAAGAGCACTGGCTGCTCTTGCAGAGGACCTGGGTTTGGTTCCCAGTACCTACATGGTAGCTAACAACTGTCACTAACTCTAGTTCCAGGGGATCTGACACTTTCTTCTGGCTTCCATGGGCATTGTATACACAAGGTATACTTATATGCCTGTCAGCAAAATACTCATACATATAAAACTAATTAAATAAAAATAAATTAAAAATCTAAAGATTGCTATCATTTTTAGGTACAATTAATATTTAAGGTAATAGAATCCAAGTAGTGAGGATTCCAATATCTCATGTGAGTGAGCCTCTTTCAACTAGATGAGGACCTCAATGACTGATACAGCCTCATAGAGAAAGAAAGTTGTCTCTGGACTGTTATCATGGAAGTCGTACCCGAATTCTCCTAGCCTTTCCACTCCAGAATCCAAGATCAGCTCTTGCTGCGATTTCCAGCTTGCCCAATTCTGGACTTGTAAATACCGACAAGGTTACTTAACACCCTCCTCTCCCTCTCTCTGTCTGCAGGTTTATGGGTATGTGCCTGCATGTATATCCTAAGGGTTCTGTTTCTCTGGAGAACCCTGCCTGATATTCCTGATCTCCCACACTCGTGTCCAGTCATTTCTAAACTTCTCCCCTAGACTCTATTTATCAAGGAACTTTCTTCTAAACACTTCAGTAATGTAAGCATATTATACCTTAGCTTCTATTCTGACCTACTACTGCTGAAATAAATAAAGGCTCTGGTGCCCTGGGGCTCAGGGTGCGCTATAAAGGAATAGAAAGAAGTTCAACTGTTAGGCAAGAAAGCTTTCTCTCTAACCCGTGGAGACATTTACCACAATGAGATTTTTTTTTCTTTTTTACTTTTTAAATTAGTCTTGTTTTACTCAAGTTTTTAGCATTTGAGAATTTCATACATGCATGCAATGTATTTCAAACAAACACGTCTTCCTACTCCCTCTACTTCAATTCCTCCCTTATTCCAACTATCATTTTTCCCTCCCAACTTCATGGGGCCTGTTTTTTTTTGTTTTGTTTTGTTTTGTTTTGTTTTGCCCACCAAGAGTCTGTTTAGTGCTGGCTGTATGCACACAGCTACCGGAACATGAATGGCCTCTCAGGGGACACAGCCCTTAAGAATCTGAGCCCCTCCCCCAACAGCCATCAATTGCCAAAAGCTCCTCAGCTGCGGGTGGAGCCTGGAACACACTCTTCTTTATCCATGTTAACATTTTGGTTAGCTTGATCTTGTAGAGGTCTTGTGCGTGGGTTATCCCAGTCACTCTGAGTTCATGTGTGCAATGTCAAGCCATGTCTTGCAAACACTATTTCCCAGCAGATGGCCCAAAGTCTGGCTCTTGTATCTTTCCGCCTCCTCTTCCACAATGAATCCTGAGCCTTGAGGGGAGGGTGGTGACGTAGATGTTCCATTTAAATCTAAGGACTACTACAGTCTTTTATTCTCCACATGATTGACCAGTTATGGCTCTCTGTATAGTTGCATGTAGTATAAAAAAGAAGCTTCTCTGACAATGGTTCTTGTCTACAAATGTCTGAGGTAAATTATCAATATGCAAGGGACCTAATTTATCCCAATTTTATATATTAAATATGTTTACCAAAAAGTTTACATAATAGAGATATTAGCTACACGTTTCTGTGGGAATAAGGGAGCAGTGTCTTGTAGGCAATCCCCCCAGGCCTGCTGGGGAATTTCAGGGTCCAACCATGAAGGAACAGGGGTGAGAGGCGCAGAGTCAAGACACAGACCCTGGGAGTCGGCTGAATGCAGACAGAAGGCGAGATGTCGTGGACTCATTTATTGGGGGCAGGGTTAGGGTTTATGTACTGTTCACATTCCCACTCTCCTCTTGTCTCCTCGTGGTTGGCCCAGGTCTGCAACTCAGCTGCTTGTATGGTCTCACCTGCCTAGGGCAGGTTAAGCTGATGAGGGACAAGCTCTGCACATGTGTAATTCTAAGCATACTGGCTACTACAGTGTGGGATATACATTATCTCTCTTATGAAGGTTTTGTGAATGTTCCCTTGAATTTGGGAATAAGTTTCCTTATCCCTTGAGTCTCTGCTTGTAATGATTGCATGAAGTTTCCAGAACTTAACCTCAGCACATACAGTCCTCCTTACATATGATGGTTAATGTTGGTAGTCAACTTGACTGGATGAGGAATCAGGTATAAGATAAGCCTTTGGGCAAATCATTGAAGACATTTCCATGAAGGATTAACTGAGGATAGAAGACTCCCCAGAGTGAGGGGCACCTTCTGACAGTGAGCCAGGCATAAGAGGCCTAGGAAAAAAGCAGTGTTTCTTGTCTGCCTGTCTCCACCTTCTGCTGGTGAATCTATCTTGATATTTCTCCCTGCTGTCACTGCTGCTGACATCAGAACCCAGTTTCTTTGGCATTTGAACATGGAATGAAGAAGGAGTCTCTTGGAACCCTCATAAGACTGAGACTGCTAAGGCATCTAGCTTCTTAGACTGGGCAGCTTCTAGGTTTTCAGCTTCTGCAGTGTATGGACAGTCGTTGTTTTACACAACAATATATATAAACTTTACTGTTTAAACCAATCTAATAAATCCCTTTTATATTTATTGACTCCACTGTTCTGTCTGCTGGAATACTGTGACTAATATATTACCCATTCCCTCCTGCCCTCCACTATCATGTGACCAGTACTGCTTGGCTCTTGTAAGGAGCAGAACAGGCCAAAAAGAGGGGGCTTTCTATCCTAGAGCACCAGAAGGTGCCATCCAAGTTCATTTTACAACTCCCCAAATATTCTGCACTCTGTTTCCTCAACCAAACAGACTCTGGGAGTTCTGGAAAGAATTAGTGTCTGTATGAAATTCCCTAGCCTTAACTCTAGGTTGATTTAGTTTCTAATTTGAACTGCCTTGAGCTGAGGTAGCAACACTGTAGGCTGATGAAATGAACTTCTTTCTTTTTCTTTTTTTTTTCTTTTTTCATTTTTAATTTATTTATTTATTTATATTTTTTATCAAATCTAGACCCGGGTCCCCCCTATCCCCCCACCCCACCAGAGCTCATGCATTCTGCCAAACATGCTTTTTATCTCTTTCTCAGTCTTTCTCAATATTCTCCATGTGGAAGTTGACTGTTTTGAGCAGAAGTTCACTGTTTCAGTTAGTTCTCTGATGCAGTCCTTTCTGTTGTTTTTGTTGTTGTTTCCAATATACATCACTCCCAACTGCTTTGGACAAAAGCTCAAGGGGCCATGCACAAGAAATACTTACAACTAGGTAATTGGCACTAGCATCCACAGATGAGGGATAGCATTCGTCGTTTGTTTTTCTGGGACTGTGTTACTTCACTCAGCCTGATGTCATCTAGCTCCAGACATTTTTCTTCAAAGCTCATGATGTCATCTTTCTTTACTGCTGCATAGAACTCCATTGTGTAGATGTACCACATTTTCTCTATCCACTCATCAGTTGAGGGGCATTGGGTTGGTTCCAGCTCCTTGCTATTGTGAAGAGAGCTGAAATAAACATAACTGTGCATTCATCTCTGTGGTGGGGTGAGTCTTGAGGGTACATGCCTAGGAATGGTATGGCTGGGTTGGGTGGCAAGTTCATTGCAAGTCTTCCAAGGGTTCTCCACACTTCTTTCCATAGTGGCTGCATGAGTTTACATTCCCACCAGCAGTGGATGAATGTTCCCCTTTCCCCACAACCTCTCCAGCACTTGTTATCATTTGTTTTCTTGATCTTAGCCAGTCTTACTGGAGTAAGAGTATATCTTAGAGTGGTTTTGATTTGCATTTCCTTAATGATTAGAGTTGTTGGACACTTCTTAAGGTGTTTCTCAGACATCTCTAATTCCTCACTTGTGAAGTCTCTGTTCAGCTCTTTGCTCCATTTATTGAGTGGGTCATTTGCTTTCTTTCTTCTTTGTTTTTTGAGTACTTTATATATTCTGGAAATCAATGCTTTGTCAGATGTTTCTGTGGTGAAGGTTTCCTCCCATTCTGTGGGATTTATCTTCTCTTCCTTGATTGTTTCTTTCGATGTACAGAAGCTTTTGAGTTCAATGAGGTCCCATTTGTCAATTGTTGACCTTAATTCTTGTGCAGCTGATGTCTGATTTAGGAAGTCTTTTCCTACGCCTATGTCTTGTAGTCTGCTGCCAACTTTTTCTTCTATCACCTTCAGAGTTTGGGCTTTCATGTTGAGGTCTTTGATTCATCTGGAGTTGACTTTTTTACAGGGCGAGAGGTTGGGGTTTAATTTCATTCTTCTACAAGTGGTGATCCAATTTTGCCAACACCACTTGCTGAAGATATTGTCTTTTCTCCATTGTGTCTTCTTGCCCCCCTTGTCAAATATGAGATGGATGAAATTGTATGTGCTCAGGTTTGGATCTTTGGTTTTGTTCCATTGGTCAACAGGTCTATTTTTGTGCCAGTACCAGGCTGTTTTTATGACTATAGCCCTGTAGTATATAGTTTGAAGTCTGGTATAGAGATTTCCTCCTGTGTAGCTCTTTTCGCTCAGGGTTTTTTTGTCTATTTGGGGTCTTTTGTTTTTCCAAATGAATTTAAGGACTTTTTTTCCAAGTCTGTGAAGAAACTCTTGGGGATTTTGATTTGGGATTGCGTTAAATCTATACAAGACTTTGGGTAGAATGGGCATTTTTACAATGTTAATTTTCCCAATCCATGAGCATGGGAGGTTTTTACATCTTCTGATGTCTTCTTCAATTTCTTTCTTTAAAGGTTTAAAATTTTGTTGTAGAGATCTTTGGTATCTTTGGTTAGGTTTGTTCCTAGGTATTTTATTGTTTTTGAGGCTATTGTGAGTGGGAAGGTCTCTTTGAATTCTTTCTCCAGGTGCTTGTTCTTGGTGTAAAGAAAGGTCATTGATTTTTTTAGGTTAATTTTGTATCCTGCCACTTTGCTGAAGCTGTTAATCATTTCTAGGAGTTTTTTGGTGGAGTTTTTAGCATCCCTTAAGTAAACAATCATATCATCAGCAAATAGGGATAGCTTGACTTCCTCTTTTCCAATTAGTACTCCTTTAATTTCCTTTTCTTGCCTTATTGCTCTAGCAAGTGTTTCAAGCACTATATTGAAGAGGAGTGGTGACAGGGGGCAGCCTTGCTGAGTTCCTACCTTTAAAGGGAATGTTTCTGTCATTTCCCCATTTAGGATGATATTGGCTGTGGGTTTCCTGTATATGTCTTTGATTACATTGAGGAATGATCCCCCCAATCTTTGTTTTTCTATTTCAACTAGGTAGTATGTATTAATCACTTTTCTGTTGCTGTGATAAAACCTCCATGACCAAGGGAACTTATAAGAGGAAGAGTTTATTTAATCTTATGATTGATGGTTCCAGGGAATTATAGTCCATTGTGGCAGGAGGCATGGTGAGCAGAAAGCCAAAATTCACATCTCTCGCAATGAGCACAGGAAGTCAAGAGAGAGAGAAACTGGAGACTGGTGAGGCTTGTTGAACTCACTAAGCCTGCCCCCAATGACTTACTTTCTCCAGCATGGCCACACCTTCTAAGACCCCCTCCCAGGGGACAAAATGTCTGAATACTTAAAGCCTATGGGGGACACTCTCATTCAAACCACCACATAGTGTATGGCCAGTGTCTTATTCAGCTATATTCTTTTTTTAATTAATTTATTTTTTATGCGTATGAATATACTGCCTGCATGTAGGTTGGTGCGCCCATGTTGTGCAATGCTGCAGAGGTCAGAAGAGGGTGTCAGATTCCCCTGGAACTGGAGTTAAAAATGGTTCTTAGTCACCATGTGGGTGCTAGGAATAGAGCCCTGGTCCTCTGCAAGAGCAGTCAGTGCTCTTAACCACTGAACCATCTCTCTAGCCCCTCAACTGTATTCTTACATGACTTATAGTGGCGTGTGTGTGCAGGTTAGAGGACAACTGGTCAGAGTCATTTCTTTCCTTCCTTGCTAATGGACCACCATGTTCACAAACAGAAAGAAAAGAGTAAAGTATTAAAAAGACAAAGTCATAATCTTGGCCAGCAGATATAAAATTACTCTGAGCCGGGTGTGGTGGTGCATGCCTTTAATCCTAGCACTTGGGAGGCAGGGGCAGACGGATCTTTGTGAGTTCAAGGCCAGCCTGGTCTACAGAGTGAGTTCCAGGACAGCTGGGGCTATAGGGAGACCCTGTCTCAAAAAGACCAAAAAAAAAAAAATATTACTCTGTCAAAATCTCTCTAAACATTTCCTTGTTTGATGTTATCTAAAAACTATGGATACACATGGGCCCATCCATGGGCCTTCCTTCAGTGCTACAAATCTAGTCCTCTAAGGTTTGGAAGTATCTTTCCTCATAACGAATAAAGTGGAAAATAAATTACATAAAATACCAAAAATAAAATAGTATCTCAAGATTTCGGCCATATACCGCTAAGTTCTTCGAGCAATATATTCTCCACATCTGTCCCCCATGAAATTCTTTTGAAATCATCAAATTGAAAATGTACTGAACTCCATGGATCTTCACTCAGCTCACCTGGAAAATGGTGTTAAACACTGTACCTACACATATTCGTGGATATATGAGCATTCCATGAGTAAATGTTTAGGGTTTCTGGCATGTTGCGGGACAGGAAAAGGTGGCTGTGATAGACACCGTGTAGCTGGGGGCATGAGGGTAAACAGGTGAAAAGACATTGACAACCATTTCAAGAAATAGGTTTTCAAAGACAAAAAAGGATTAGATGTGTTCAGTTTGCCTTTTGATCTTTTCCGTAGAGCTATAAATTCTTCAATGCACTCTTCTTACAGGGGTATCATGTGCCAAGGTTATACCAGCTATTAGATCGTGAAGAACCAGTAGCTCCACCACTTCTGTGTCTCACACACTGATCTCCTAGATAGCTTTAGCATCATAGAGTTCAATGCATCTTTTTTTATTTATGATTTTTAAAGCACTCTTGGATACTGGAGGATTAGAGGCACTGTAAAAATGTCTGAATTGCAGTATCATATCTTAGCCTTAAAATGTTAAATACTCTAACATACTGGATTTTCAATATAACCCAAGCAAACAAATCTTGAAGCTATCTTTCTTGTTAACTAAAAATGACAGAAATTTAAATTAATAACTAATATAACAATAAAGCTGCTAAAAGATAGGATTCATTGTGCATTAAGCACTGGGTTCTTTATTTAGGCCAGACGTGATTATGTGCTAATAGGATGAATGCTTTGCTAAGTGTATAAAAACTAAAATACTCTGTATATCACAGGGCCATATTACATTTTCAGGGCATTAGTTTGCTTCATTGTGCAATAAAATTACACTTTTAAAGTGAAATCTCAAGGAGAAATCAATGTGGTGAAGGAAACTCAGGATGCTTTCACCTTAGGTAAGAATCAGCATTTGTCTTATGTCTAACATCATATGATGCCTTTCCCTGGGCCTTTTAAAACAGACAAGAATTCTAGAAAAATCCCAACACATCTTGCCAAACATTCAAACATTTTTTTTTTCTATTCACTCGGGATTTTTCTTCAGAAGAAGCTTGCTTAATTCCTAACATATATAGTCAATGAATTAGTCATTGATTTGAACACAGGTGCTATCTTAAGTCAGAATAGTTTATCACTATATTGAAAAAATACATTAGACTGAATAGCTACAGTTTACAATTTTTCTTTTTTTTTATTATTTATTTTTGTATGTGTATGAATGTATTGTCTGCATGCAGGTCTGTGCACCCATGTCGTGCAATGCCGCAGAGGTCAGAAGAGGGTCTCGGATTCCCCTGGAACTGGAGTTCTCCTGGAATTGGAGTTACAGACGGTTCTTAGCCGCCATGTGGGCACTGGGGATCGAACCCGGGTCCTCTGTAAGAGCGTCGGTGCTCTTAACCGCTAGGCTATCTCTCCAGCCCCAGTTTACAATTTTTCAATGACTACATAGTCAATGATTCAGCAAATAGAAATATAGATATATATGTATATATACATACATATATATTCCTGTTTGGGTCAATAGAATCTATTTCATGTATTTGACTATTAAAAAACATGCTTGTTTCCATCCCATATTCTTTGTTTAGATGGTCAGGGAAGTAATCGGATACATAGTGGACATGGTTGTTCAAGGCCAGAGGCATAGAATTGGTTAACTTATGTTTCTTCCTTTCCTCTACCCATCCCACATCCAATCTATGACTAACCTGTCAGTTAAATTCTCAATCTATATTTCAAGTTTATTTACTTCCCTCTTTCTGCACAAAAGTCTGAATCCAAGCCTGTATTGCCTCTTGGCTAAGCTGTTAAATCACTTCCCAGTCTGAATTCAAGATGTCTCTGTCACACAACTATAGTCCACTCTGCATGTAGTAGCCAGGGGAATACTTTAGGAGTATAAACCAGGTCATATTATTCCACTGACGCAGCATTTTACATTAGAATAAATATGTTGATCTCTGGATCCCATCGCTCTGCTGTTCTCAATTCATACCCAGCTCTCTTTCACTGTGATCAACTTGTTGGCCTGTTTCCTTTTTTCAGGAATCCAAATTTCTTACCACTTAAGGGTCACTGTGCAATTTGTTTTGTTGGAATGTTTCTCCAAACTCCTTGCAATGTTAGCCAGTTCTTATCACTTTTTATTCTAATGTTTTCTTCTTGGAAAGATCTCTGAGGACCATATTCTATGTAGTGACCCCTCTAGTCACTTTCCATGCCATTGTTTTCTCTGCACCATTGAGCACAAGGAAATATCTCGCATAACTGCAGTGGTCTATTTCCCCGAACCAGAGGCTCCACGAGAACAGTGATTGGATCTGCTTTGTTGTTGCTGCAGCTCTGGGGGCAACACTGTGCCTGGCACTCAGCAGGTTTTCTAGACCTACCAAAGTGATCGATTGATTGGAAGGTATAGATTCTTATAGGATCTGTGGTGATGTATGAAGTGTTCCTCTGGCCATGGAAACATGAAGCATAAAAAGACAAATATTCAACCTATTTGCATTGTTTTAATGAGCCTTCACCAAAGACCACTTTTTAAAGAGCACATTCATTTAGAAATAATTGGTTTGTTAAAATCCTTTGAACCATCTCTAGAGGCTTGTGATTGACTGATGACATTTTGTGCACCTTTATAGAAATGTTCTTAATGCTCTTACATTCTCTCAAGGACTATTTCAGCAATATGTGTTACTATGTGCCATTTTGATTTTCATCTCATAAGGTACATAAATCAAAATGAATGTCATTATTATGGATGATAGACATTTTATCAATTCTTACTATCAGCATTAAAAATACTGTTTGGACAATTCCTCCTGGAGTCTGTTTAATGCTCTTGATAAGCTGAAGCCTAGTTTTGCCCCCTGACAAAATTTAATCTATGTAATTAGTGAAATGGATTCTTATGTACTCTTGTTTCAGTATACAAACAACATGGTTGATATGCTTTCCAAAACATAGGTTACAGTCAGGAAAACAACCTGAATTAATTACAGTCAAATTCACTAGCTTCCTCCTTAGATGTTTAAATAGACAAGTGAAATTGATACCTCAAATCAGGGAAGTGGGGATGAGAAGTTATTATGTCAAGAAAAATGACCTGGAGGGAAAAAAGCAATAATGAACAAACAACCACACACACACACACACACACACACACACACACACACACACACAGCTCCAAGAAGAATTAAGTCACAGAAAGCATTCTGGCGATCAATACATACATTTCATTTTTTCTTAATTGGGCATCCCGGAGTTTCTCTAACATGGTCAGCATTTCTCCAGTCTCTTTCTTTTTCTACTACTTCATCCAGAACATTCCTTTGAAGGTCAGCCTTCTTGGTGGAGTGATCCACAGAAATTTTAAATGTCAGAGATCAGAGACTAAAGAAGGAAGGAAGGAAGTGCATTATGTGTGCGCACATGAGAAATGGGGGGAGGGAAAGGCAGACTCCAGGAGGTGGGGAGTGGAGATTGATGTAGACTCCAGGGGTGGTGACTTCTAGGGCCAGAGGAAGCCCAGCCTGACCCAGAGAGACCTTTACAGTGAAGGCTGGTGGGACCCAGATCTCACCTATGAGAAAGACCATGTCAGAATACAGGGCCAAAATCTGCCCAAAGCACAGGACTGGACAGGGGCTAGAGCTTTTGACAGAGAAAGAGTGCTCAACAAAAAGGCCTGTTTAAGAGGAGAGGGAACCAGTACTGCTTAGCTGTTCCCCCTCATCTCTTATCCCCAGCTTCTTACACTGTTGAATTGACACAATTGTTTTCCAGAATTTGCATTCTCAGGAATCTTTGTGCTGTTGATGTCTCTCTGGTGTATTCCTCTTCCTCATCTGGTTCTCAGTGCCCTCCTCCACTCTCTCAAATTTCTATCTGTACTGCTGGGTGAATGACCAACAGTATCATCTGTTTTAGGCGTCTTTGTGTGACTTTTCATCACTCTTTTCTGTATATTTTTATTGAATTTTTGTGTGTTTCATATACAAAATCTTAATCATCTTTATGCCTCTGTCCCCATCTGCACCCTCCCCTGAGCCCTCCCACAGAATTTTCTGTTAAGGCCTATCAAGTCAAGTTAGTGTCTCCAGATGTCTCTCGGAGCAAATTTAGCAACTGAGGTCTAGTCACTCCCTTAAAGAAGATCTTCCTTGGGGCTGGAGAGATGGCTCAGTGGTTAAGAGTGCCAACTGCTCTTGCAGAGGACCTGGGTTTGATTCTCAGCACCCACATGGTGGATAAAAACCGTTTTAGGCCTTTAATCCCAGTACTTGAACTCTGTGAGTTCAAGGCCAGCCTGGTCTACATAGTGAGCTCCAGAACAGCTGGGACTAAAGGGAGACCCTGTCTCAAAAAGACAAAAAAAAGATCTTCCTCGCTTATCCGTAATCAGCAGCCCAGTAGTTCTTCCACTGAGATTGGGGCCTGTTGCCCATTTCCCCATTTCTATGCTGGGTTTTTGTCTTCTTGGGTCTTGTGCATGCTGACACCATTCTTAAAGGGGTGAGGAAAAGTGAGAATCAGGCAGAAAACATCACTACAATCTACTTGGTTTTGTTTATAAATGTATCACTCATTTTCAGAACAGTCTGTTTACTATCACATAAAACATGTATGTGGAGAATGTCTAGGAACAGAAGTTCATGGAAAGAAACTGTACCTGCAAAGACTGATTGATTGGAACTTCTGTGATTTTGAAGAAGTCGTCATGGTGCAGGCCCAGAGCCTAACTGCAAATTGTCTTGGGTGTCTTTAGCTCTTAAATGGTCATCTGTTGCTCACCTCTGTGTTAGCTTCCCTCTTTCTGTGATAAATCACTGACCAAAATAGGTCAGGATCTCCATGCAGGAACCTGAGTCAGAAACTCAAGTGGAGACCATGGTTTGCTCACTGGTTTGCTACTCAAGTCTGTACTCAGCCTGCTTTCTTACAAAAATCAGGACTATGGGGCTGGAGAGATGGCTCCTGGTTAAGAGCACTTGCTTTCTTCCAGAGGACCCAGGTTCCATTTCTAGCACTCACATGGTGGCTAACAACCAACCACCAGTAACTCCATTTCCAGGGAATTCAAAGCACTCCTCTGGCTTCTGTGGGCTTTGCCTGACACAGGTTTGCTTACGTACATGCAGGCAAAACCCTGAAACACGTAAAATAAATAAATACATAAGTAAATAAATAAATAAATAAATAAATAAAAATTAGGTCTACTTGCCTGGGGTGGCACCACCCACAGTGGGCTGGCCCCTCCTGCATTACTCAGCAATCAAGCTGATAACTGAAGTTTACCAGGACAGTAACCTAATATCCTGTGACTATTTGGCAAATATTTTTGGAATGTTTGAAGAGTCTGTAAGTTTCCACCAAGCCTAAGCGTGTCTTTAGGTAGCCTCTGAGGGCTGTAGCAGCAATCTTCCTGCATTGTTGGATCCCACCTGCTCTATGCTTCCACCAATGTATATGAACATTTTCTTGACGTATGACTTTCTTCATTTTCTTACTATAATATCTTCAAGGATTTGTTACCTCACTGGGACATGGAATTTAGAACAACCTGGATCTGGGTTCCTGGGCTGTGGTCTCTCATATTTGGTTCTAGAAAAATCTATCTCTTATTGCCTTTGATATGAGAACTGTGTTTTATTTTTTACATTAACATGTCCATTTATTTGTTAAAAAAATCAAAATTAATAAAACAAAGTCTCTGCCCTTGTAGGATGGAAAAACTTACACAGTCCTAATCTCATCCTTGTCTCTGACCTGACTCCTGATCAACATAGGTCAGAAACTTGATAGGTCTGTGAGGTCTGAAAATGTCGAGTTCCAGCCAGGCACAGTGCTTAGCTCATGTTCTGTCCTTCTGTCCTTGTCCAGGCATGGTGCTAGGGAGATGTGCCACTTCTGAACACAGATGAGCCTGAGACACCTTTGGTCATTCCCAACTGGATCCCTACCAGTCCTATGGATACAGTGATGGACACATCCTGGGGAAGCCCATGCTAGATACGTCTAGGAGAATCTTTCCCTCTTTTCAGCAGAATAATTACTAGCCAGCCTCTCATTCAAAAAAACAAAAAAAACCTTAGTAAATCCCACTAATAAATTTATCTTTCTTTTTGTTTTGTTTTTTTGAGACAGAGTCTCCCTTTAGTTCTAGCTGACCTGGTGCTTGCTCTGTAGACCAGGCTGGCCTTGAACTCACAGAGATCTGCCTGCCTCTGCCTCCCAAGTGCTGAGATTAAAGGTGTGTGCCACCATGCCTGGCTCTTTTTTTTTTTTTTTAATGTGTATGAGTATACTGTCTGCATGTAGGTAGGTGCACCCGTGTCGAGCAATGTTGCAGAGGTCAGAAGAGGGTGATGGATTCCCCTGGAACTGGAGTTAAAGATGGTTCTTAGCTGTCATGTGGATGCTGGGAATCAAACCTGGGTCCTCTGCAAGAGCAGTTGGTTCTCTTAACCAATGAGCCATCTCTCCAGCCCCTCTTTTGGTTTTTTTAAATCATGTTTTGTTAATATAAAATATGAGTCATTGAAACACTACACACAGATCTATGTACTCAGCATAAACACTTTACAAGTTAGTGTCTCCGCAACATTGTGATTATAGAGTTCTCATGCAGGCCGTTAATAAGGGCTTTGTTCTGCTGCTGGAGGCTTCTTGTCAGCACAAGCTGCCTGTGCCCTTCCAGGGGGTGTCGCCTCCACTCAGTCATGTGTGCCTAGCTGGTCTATCATGAATATAGTAGGTGCTTGAGAACAGGAGTCAGAATGCTCTTATACAAAGCACCACAGTGGGAACAGGCTGCCCTGTACTGCCAGAGGACACAGGGGTTTCTGGTGTTTTGAGCAATTTTAAGCTAAGTTAGGCTAATTTTTGCAGGACATACATGCTCTGCTTCAATTTCTTTGGTCATCAACCGTAACCCAGCTTGAAAGGCTTTTTCCAGCCCATAAAGCCTCCTAATACTCCCTCAAGTACAGCTTTGCTGTCATTTCCTGTCTGCCCCAAACCTAGGATATTTAAATATTCTTCTGGTATATAATCCTGTAGCTGACTGGCTATATATGCCATCAACGTGGCTTTTCCATAGCACAGACGATTATTCTTGCCTTTTGACGAGCCTATGTATTTTAGAATATAGGACTTTTCCTAAAAAATATAAGGAGATCTCTTTGGGCCCATCCTTAATGGATAATGAAACTGTTTCCTGGAAACGAATTCTTTTATCAGAAAGTGACCCTCATATACTAAAACCACTGAGTACAGATGGAGTTATGTTCATACACTTCTTTATTTTGTGAGCATGTCATGTCTACATATATGTAAGTGCACCTGTGTCACACAGTACCCACAGAGGTCAGAAGAGGGCATCAGATTCCCCGGGACTGGAGTTACCAATTAGCCACCATGTAAGTGCTGGGATTCAAACCTGTGTCTTCTGTAAGAACAGCCAGTACTCTTATCCACTTAGCCGTGTCTCCAGGCCCTTCCTCCCTCAGGTATCTATGGATCTCTAGCACCGTTCTTCTACCTTGGAAGAAAGTCACCTTGTTGGAAATTGCTAAATGTACTTGCAGATTACCACATCGACCTTTCTTTGTGCTCCTAATTGGATATGGCAGCCTTGAGAGAGTCCCTGAGGAGGCTCTGGTGCTGTCCCTATCCCTGCTCTCCTCTCATGGTTCTTCGTCCACCATGCTGCTGCCTCTCCTGTATTCTTCCAAGCTGTAGCCCTCCATCCTGGCACAGTCATTGGCCAGCCTGAGCAGGAGATGGAGGGAAGGTGGATAGTGAAGCCAGGATGCATCTTCCTCTGGCTCTCTTCTTAATGAGGTGCTTCTGATTGGCTTAATCCCAACAAAACGTCAGTCTTTCCCATGCACTCTCCTTAAGAGTCTCAACCATTCCCTTCCCTGAAGCTTCAGACCAAAGGGAGCACAGGAGCCGTTCCTCAATTAAAGCATCCACAAATCATTTGCATTGGAGTGTGCTATTTGTTTCCTATGCTTGCCAGTTAATTATTCTCATCCTGGTGCCCTGCTGAAAGTCCAAGACCCCTGAGATAAAGCTGGGGAGATGGGAAGGGATGACTTTACAGTGGTCTGCCCCAGGGCATTACTGCCTGGCATAACTCAGATTAATAAGCCTGTGGGATACTTTGCAAAAATATTTATCTCCTTTTGGTGTTGTCCTAATGTGATTTATGCCTAAAATCAGAAGGCAAATGAAGGGAGAAGGAGACCAATTTATCCTGGTCTATTTAGCTTTTCTATTAAGTAGTTATTGTGGTAGGTAGAACACAGGGGCAGAAAATAAATAAGCAAAATTATATTCTAATTAGTGATAAGGGCCCAGAAAACAATAAAGCTGAGCATAGAATCAGTTTACCCATTTGATGCACACATGGGAGGCTGCCTCAGAGAATGGGTTACTTTTGAGCAAATCCCTGAAACATGTGAGGGGTAATCGACTAAGGAGGGTTAAGGACTCCACAAGCCACCCTTTTCTCAATCAAGGGTGTGATTCCTCCTCCACCTAAAGACCCTTTGCAATTATGTAAAAATGTTTTGGGATGTCAGGTGACTGAGTGGGGGTCAGGAGTGGAGAAGGCATTCTGCTGGTAATCAGTTGATAGAGGCTAGTACCTCAACGTCCTACCTAGTACAATCAATGCTCAGGATAGCCACAGACAATGAAGAACTTATGAACTGTTCAAGCAAAAATGCCAATGGCATCCATGTGGAGGAACATTAGCAGAGACAAGGGCAAAGATCTTGAGGCCGGAGTAGCCCAACACATGCCTCGTGTGTACTTTTCTTCACTTAAATCAGAGTTCCGTGGACCTCACATCTTCATATCTTTCTGAGCCACCCTGCAGCCCAGTGACTCACATGCAGCTCAGGCTGTGTATCACCTTCCTGAGCTAGGCCTTCTGTTTAGGACTTGCAGCAGAGTAGAGCAAAAGAATACCATTCCAAGCACAGAGGTGGCTGTGCTTCAGGCCTGAGGGTGAATTATGATTATTATAAGGTGGGAAAGGCCAGTAGGAGAAATAAGGTCCTACACACTCTACATATGTGCAAAATAGCTCTGCCTGGAGAGTTTTGGGCAACAAAAACAACCCAGGTGAAGCTCTATAATATAAAGGCTCCAGAGCTCCATAAAGGAAAGACTCTCGTTCACTTCAGTAGGAATTTCTTTGAGGAAAGAAATTAGCTTACTCTTTTCATAGCTACTTTAGACCCTATGATCAATTTGGGGCCTGTACTTGTAGAGAAATGATGCATTTTTACAGATTCTCCTTCTCTCTATATATATGTTAATAATTCATTGAAAATGAGCTCATCTGGTCTCATTGCTGTATACTTCAAATATACTCAACAAATTTGCTCTTTCTCATCTTAGTACAAGTTTCCAAAGGATAAAAATATTAGACTGTACCATAATAAACTAAGCTTTTGAAAACAATATGCTTCCTATGTAATATTCACTTAATATAGTCCTCTGTGTATTTAAGCTATTCAGTTATTCTCCTTCTAACTTCTAAAATCTTACAAATATGTTAATAACGCTACTTTTTTTACCACCTTTGAATAAAAACAGGATTCATCACATTTTATTCTATAATTTATAGTATTGAAGATGCTTTTGGAAGAGACATGAAAAATGGCATCCAATACATCACATGACCCTCTAGCAAATAAACCATGGCACAACCAAACTCCAGCAAGAGATCCCAGAGAACAGGCATGGTGGTACAGCACCTATAAGTCCAGTTGTCCATTACCAGGTAGGTGAAAACAGGAAGATTTCAAATTTAAGGTCACCTTGGGAGATACTATATCCCCAGTAGTAGGGGTTCGGGCAAAGCCACCTTGCATGACTGGCTCTGTGTTCATTATCAAGATGATCTAGCTGGTTGTAAAGCAGGAAGAGGTCAAAATGGAGGCAAGTAAGAGTGGAAGTAAGGTCCTGAAAGGTTAGCTGGGAAAGTTTTCTCATGTAGTCAAGTCAAAGATATTTCTTCTCTTCTGATAGCTCCTTAGTGAGCAGCACTGTGATAACTCTTGAGAACTGGTTTATGAAAACTGAATTCTACCTATTTCCTTCTTCCAGCCCTGGAAGATATAAAAATGCATCTTCTTTTTTTTTTTTTTTTTTTTTTTTTTGGCTTTTTTCGAGACAGGGGTCTCACTGGTAGCCCCAGCTGGCCTGGAACTCACTCTGTAGACCAGGCTGGCCTTGAACTCACAAAGATCCGCCTGCCTCTGCCTCCCAAGTGCTAGGATTAAAGGCATGCGCCACCACGCATCTTCTATAGCACTGAAGAAGGAACAGTCTTGGCTCTTTGCATATGTAACCTGATCAATTCTTCCTATGGTGATTTGAATAAGAATGCCCCCCATAGCCTCCAAATAGACATGTTGTCTCCAGTTGTTAGGAGGTCTTAGAAGGTGCGGCCATGCTGGAGGAAGCATGTCACTGGAGGCAGGCTTAGAGAGTTCCAAACCCTTGACAGATCTCCAGTTGCCCTCTGCTTCCCATGCAGGCCTGAAGACTGAGCCTCTGCTTTTTGCTCCTGCTCCAGCACCTCCTTCCACCATGCCTCCCCGCGATGATGGACCCTAATTCCCCGCGAACCAGAAGCTCAAATAAACTCTTCCTTTTATTAGTCCCCTAGGATTTACAGCAACAGAAAAGTAACTAACAATACCCTTGGGAAGGAATATTTTAGACTTACTAGTTGGTACTCTAGCAGCAATTGTTCTAGGGACTTCTCTGCAGAGCGGAGACAACTGTAAACATGCTGGTCCAATATTTGGGGGCATTTGGGATCTGGAAATCTAAACCACTTCCTATGTTTACCTGTTCAATTGATGATGACCATGTGGCAGGACCAAAGCTTAAACCTTTGTTTTCAAAGGAATCAATAAAACCAACATTTGATTGTGCTTATCCTAAACAAAGAGAAACATGGCTTCACCGATGTCAAAGTTCTTCAAGAACACTTCATAGTTATCTTTATTTTTGAAATCTCCTTACAGTTAATTCATACTTATGGCATTCCCTTCCCTCCTTCGTTTGCTCTAGTTTTTAGTCCAGATCATCTGAATTAGATTATAAATCACTTAGACATTTCACTATTTATGTTCTCTTTTTTCATAACATATGTGATAGAGATGACTACAAATGCCTATGAAATGTGAGTTAAATAAGTGAGTTTGAACCCAGCCATGTACCTACCCAGCATCCTTACTATCCCAAGACATGATGGATAAACATTATTAATAATTTAAGACAGAGAACTTGTAGGTCCTCTAGTTCTCTTTTGATTAATATCAAATTTTGTGGGTAGCCAGCTTTTAAAATGAAATACAATAAAGCACTTATATGACCATAGACCCCTTTTTCATAAGATGTGATGATTCATAACCATGGCGTGGAACATGCATCTTTTGGCATGAATATTATACTTCCCTTTGATGGAGAGTACATGCTTCTGTAATCCCTATAGGCCAGTGACAGTTACTCATAAATACTAAATTATAGAAGGACTTCTGTCCTAATTATATGCACAATTTCATAAATACTTTTCTGCTCTCAGTGGAATAAATTGAGATATTAGGGTCCAATTCATGGACTTTTAAGAGAATATCCTTAAAACTGTATTATCTGGGCATGAAATGCCACATTTGTGAGGACAAAATGTCTAATTCCTTTATCCCTGATAAAAATCTTGCCTCTTCCTGAGCCCATGGTCTGTGGTAACCCTGTCCATAAAAACAGCTAAGAACATCAGAGCACACTGGATGAACAAAGGTTCAGAATAATGCTCAGAGTGGAGATGGTCCTTAAACAAAAGACATGCTAGTTCTATCATTCTGCCTAGGATCCAGCCTTGACCAGACCATGTAGCCAGAGACACAACAACAGGAGTCTTTGCATATCAGACATAATCCTTGGTAGGAATTGTCAGATGCCCACTTAAGCTGAATAGGGCTTAGTCTGGGGCCTTGAGTTCATAAGGTCAAGTGCAGATCAGCTAGCATTCATCATCGATTATAGATCATTTAGCATGCTGAATAGTGCAAAAACACTGTTGCCCATGTCAACTCAGCCCCAAAGATGGAGGTTAGTAGGGAGAGCTTCAGCCCAATGACATGGAGTCATATGAGAATGTGTCCTAATAGCAGCAGAAGTGAGAACAGGGTGAACCCATGAACTGGTTCAGGTGGAGGAGATAGGCAAAGTAATATACGTGACTTTAATGCATATGTGAGGGAAAGCCTGTCTACATTCTCCATATCTAAATACTGAAGCTACCCTGTTCTTTGTGTTTTATGTTAGCCTTGCACACACATTACTTATCAGTTCTTGTTAGGCTATCAGTAAGCTACTTCCAAATCAGTCTCCCAACATAAGACAAATTCTACCAGCAGGTAGCTTCCCAGTTCATTTGTTCAGTTTCCTAAAAAGCTCTTGGTCATCAAATCCTTATAGGTCAACCTTGTCATAGATATGGTCAATTTTTTTGCTTGTGTATCTTTATTCTTGTTTAAATTTTTATTTGAGCTTTTGTAATTTTATAGAACAGTTCTTAGTCAGGTTTAGACCCCCTCTCCCATGCATGCCCCTCCAAGCCCCAGCATGCCGCATGTATTCTGCCCTACATAGTAAGTCCTAACCAGTTAAGCATTTGTACCCAGATGTTCTTAAAGGCAAATTCATCCAATGGAGTTTAGTCAATCCATCTAGAGATCTTAAGCAAGACATATTCTGTCTTACCCCATAGCAATCATTTTCCAATAGCTCTCAGTCTAGGACCAGCCCTTTACCCATTTCTCTCCTCCCTGGGGCCTGTAATTGAGTTGGCATATGTCCTGTGCTCAATGCTGCCATTTCCACAAGTTCACATGTGTAAGCTTCCAGGGGCCTGAAATCCTCTGCTCCCCTGTGCTCATGAACCAGCCCTGGATTTTACAGTCTTTCCACCCCTTCTTCCTCAATGGTCCCTGAGCAATGCATTGTGGGTGGGTGAGGTTCAATATTGGAGTCCTACCCAGGGATACACACTCTGCAGTCTCTTATTATTTAACATATGGCCAGTTGTGGCCTTCTGTGTGCATTGGATTCTGCCGTATAAGGAAACTTCAGTGATGAAGGCTGAGGGATGCATTTTTTTCCCTCTCCGTCCCTAGTCCCACTATGTTCCATGAGCCTTAGGTGTGGAGGTTCAACAGTCGATGTGTGACTTAGGACTTGGCATCTCTCAGATATATATTCTCTGTGTCTGACCAGTTGTGGAACTCTACAGTAGCCTCCATCTTTGCCAAAAAGAAGCTTCCTTGATGAGTGGTATATACTTGTCTGTAAATATAAGGATCCATGTTTAGCTTATGGTAAAAAAAAATTGTCTAGAAATATGACAGAGTTAGAGTTTTCTCTAGAATCTATGTCTCTAACCATAGATATTTGGTTAAGTTTACAGGGTCACCTATAAGTTCATTCCCATTGATAGGGCTTTAAGTTCAATTAAGTAGTTCTTGATTACCCCCACCCCCACCCCAGATAACAGTGCCACTACTTCACTGATAGGGGGAGCTTGCTGTGTTGGTTGTTATGTTTATTGGGCTTTAGGGCTGAGTTGGACCAATAATTGATCTTTTCCCTTAGGAGCTTGCATATTATCATCTAGGATTTTGAGAACTAACCTTAAGGTAGAAAACTTCCAGGTCAGTTCCTGCTCCATTGCTCCAAGGCCTCTTCCTGAAGTATGCCCTGTCTTGAGCAGTAGGGTCTTATCTATAATTCTGAGAGAGAACCAGGAGCTTTTGCAGTAGCCCATGTTATTGTGGGCGTCTCCTGGACCACTCTCATCATCACTCAAAGGGAGGTCTCTTCTGTCTGGCATGTATTCGGTGCCAAACAGCTCCTGTGTGTGTGGGAGGGGGGGGTGTGCACGCGAGTGCATGCACATTAATGTTTAGACACTGTATGTGAATTTCTCATGGGTTCACGGGAGCATCCTACTTCCTTCTGGATTCCCTGGCCCCCAAGATTCATTCATCTCTACTGTTTTTCCTTCCATCTGACCTCCTTGCTCTCAACTCGGTCCCAGTGCCCCCACTATGTCCACCCCCTCATACCACTTGTCTCCTACCATGTCCCCTCTCCTGACTTCCTTTCCACCACATACACCCTGGTCCCCTGCATGTCCCTCCCTCCTCTCTTCCTAGCCAAATTATCCCAGTTTCTCCACCTCCCCCCTGGAAGCATCTGTTCCCTACTATCCCCCTCTTTCCAGTTCTTCTTTTCCTTTACCTCCATGGCTCCTTTCCAGTTTTCTGGCTTCTGCTGTTACATCAGGATATATACTCAATTGAAAGGGATTGGTGCTACAATCTGAAAATGAGGGAGACCATAGGTATGGCCATTTTACTGAAATCTGTAAAAACATACACAGACATGGTACATGATTTATTTATCACAGAAAAAATGAATTCCAGGCTGAGAACACACCAGGTCTCTCATAGTCCTTTATGGACAGTTTCTGAAAGAATCTTTTAGTTCACCATGTTTGATGAACTTACAATAAACTCTATTTGTGGCTAGATTTTGGTTATGTTTTCCATGTTTTATAAATAAGAGAAATAATTGCAATATTGGAATTTTTAATGAAACAAACACCAAAGCAGCCTAATTAAAGAAGGTTAATTAACATAGCACTAAAGCAACTGAAGCACAGAGTGCAGGTTTCTGTTTAGGAATTCAAGATACAACAATTAGCTGGTTAATTTGACAGGTAACCAGAATATAGCATAGGAAGGCACAAGCCCATTCCTTTGACATTCATGGAGTTACTTTAAACGATTTTCATGAGTATTCATTTGTTAAAATTTCTTTTGCAGGTTGCTTTGGAAACCAAATAGTTGAGTCAGATTCAAAGATCCATTTAATGTAGTCTGACTCTATCCTGTTATCCTACAAAACACATCTTTTGGTTAATTCTTGATTTAGTAACCAACTAGGAAGGCATTTAATTACTATCTTTCTGAAGAAATAGCATGTAAAATTGTTCTCAATGAATGGAGAGATCCTTCATTTCCTAATGAATAGGTTCTGAAAACAGAGTTAAAAAAAATTCACCTAGAGCCAGGTGCGGTAGAGTATGCCTTTAATCCCAGCTCAAAAACACCAAAAGAGCCGGGCATGGTGGCGCACGCCTTTAATCCTAGCACTTGGGAGGCAGAGGCAGGTGGATCTTTGTGAGTTCAAGGCCAGCCTGGTATAAACAGTGAGTTCCAGGACAGCTGGGGCTATGGAGAGACCCTGTCTCGAAAAGACCAAAAAAAAAAAAAACCCCAAAACAAACAAAAAAAACACAAAAAAACAAAAACACCAAAAGAAAAAAAACCCTAGAAGTGATTAAAAAGTACCACCAATTACAAAACTTTCCGGAAATATATTTGGTAAATAGTCCAAGAATCTGCATTTTAATAAGTATACATTAATCATTTCTTAAATGTGGTCCACAGAATATAATTAAACATATTTATCCCTATGAACCAATGACATAGTAAACACTTGCCAATGTGCCCCTCCTTGCAAATTTATAATAGTAAATTAAGTGCATTGGTCTCATACAATGGAGAGGCCTGGGACCCAAAGCTTTTCACTCTACATTGTGACTGATCTCACAAAGTTAAGTAAAAAGAAAAATCACATCTTGAAATTACATCACCTTAAGTTTAATCTTTCCTATTTATACATTTCCAGACTCCTAAGTTTGAAATCTAATCTTCCTTAATCATGTGCTTCTTTTTCATATAGGGGAGTAAATATACTGCTTCTCTGTGTCTATCCAGAACAGGTTACTGATGAGCCTTCAAACCATTCTTATGAAATTTTAAAACCCATTACACCAACTCACAGACCCAGAGGACCTCCGAAAACATAAAAGCAGGAGAAAACTGTTATTTCAAAAACTGGATCTCACACAGCCTTACACTTACCTGGTGGGGTACCAGGGAGGTAAGTGTATATACATTTTTCTGCAATACCAAGTTGACTTGACAAATCAGGTAGAAAAAATTTATGTTCATATTAAAGTCTGAGTGGAACGGAGGAGGGCACGAGATGTGACTTTATTTTGCAACATGAAAATCAGACTACAAAGGAAATTCCTGTTTGCATAGGTATCATAGGATCATCAATTAAATACCCTAGGGAACATTTTCATTCTCTTCTGTCACTCAGGGCACAACTCTAGAACTGGGAATCACTGCTTACTTTCTCATTTTGCAGAAGAAAGACACTGAGGCCATGATTTCTCAAGGTAACTAGTGAGAAGTGTCAGACCCAGCTATCATTTCTACACATGCCTCCCACGTTGACGGTCCATGTTCCACCTCCCCTGTTGCAACTGTTAACTTGGGAAAGGCAGTTCTTCGGATTCTTTACAAGCTTGAGATGCAGTATTTGTTTATATATATATTAATATTACATAATAAGGTGTATAGTAATTATTAGTATCGTAATAATATAATCTCTATTGAATAGATATAGTATATTGTCATATTTCCCCTTTCATAGCAAACAAGAGAGGCAGAATATGACAGAATTATGGAAGTAAACACAATAGCTTTCTGAAGTATGTCTGTGTGTGTAGTATGTGCATGTGTGTGCATGTGTGTGCATGTGTGTGTATGTGTACGTTATGTGTTTATATATAAATATCATGAGACTAGGTTTCTTGCATTAGGGTGAGAGAAATATATCACAAAATAGTGATGTTCAAAATCCTTGAATATACTTTTCCTTATTTTTCATTTTTTGTGCCATATAATAATACTTGTTAAAATACAAGTGTTGCTCACCTAACCTCAGCCTTTACCTTGGAAAAATCATGCCTTCTTAAGTGTTCCCATCATTCATGTGAAAATACAGCTAAACATCCTTCCACTCACAGCTGCCTGAAGTAATGGATTATGCCTTTGAACTTGCCCGTAAACTTCACGGTCCTGGTATAAATATCGAACTTGTCAAACTTGCCTTCCAAGGAAGCCCCTTAATGAAAGGCTTATCTGTTTGAGGAGTAAGTTAATGCTTCTACTTCGCCTGAAAGTCCCATCCTGAGAAATTTTAGTTTGTAGAGAAGTTCCTGCCAGCTATCAGGGTCATCTGTGGCCGGGCCCAGAGGCTGCCTTTACTCACATTTCGGCCCGCCGTGCTCCCCACCTTCTACAAAGCCTCAAGCTGTCTCATGAACTTTGCGCCTTTCTCTACTTTCCCCTTCCCTTTGAATCGGGGCACCAGAGGATCAAAGAAGCCTACATGCGAAAGGTACTATGAAAAGAAATTGGTAAGTGTTTGGAAAGATTTCCCAGGGACCTAAGGAGCGCCAGTACTGTAACGCAAATAGTTGACAAAATACTGCCTGGCTGGCTCATTTCCAGGGGCCAAGGGCAATCTTTCTGTGTCTTATTGTAAGGGAATGGCTAGCAGTTTCTCCTTTTCTAAGAAATACGACTATATACAGGGAAATCCCTGGAACAAGGTATTTGTAACTTAATAGCAATCACCAATGCTTTTCAGTGTCGAGTTTCAGGGAGTGAAGCATATTTTTTAAAGATTGCAACCAGAATTGATATTATTCAAAATATGAAGAATGGCTTTAGTGTGGATGCCTTACACATTCATTCCTTGCAAGAGTTTATACTCAAATCATGTTTCTATAACAAAATACTTGCTGCATTCCCAGACGTGCTGTAAAATTCTTAACAATCCCCACTAGGTACTGGCCACTTGGGCCACGTGAAGGACGGTCAGCGTCTTTGTTTTCTTCACAGGTAGTTGAGGAAGGAGCTAATGAGAACCTTCTGGCCTTCTTTAGACACAAAAATTTGTGATCTCAAGTTTCCCAAGCATGCCCCAGAGAAGTGCTATGTGTTTTAATGTGCACAGTACTATGAAGGAGAAACACAGGGACCAATTGTGGACCATCAGAGCAACTCCTCTGAACAAATGTTTCTACCTGCCCCTAATAAAGACGTCAGACCTGTTGTTCCTTTCTCTTTCTTTTCCTTTTTTTTTTTTCCTTGTTAACCACTCCCAGATCTGTGGCCAGCTGCATTGTAGTTAAATTTCAAAATACTCATTTGGCAGCTTTGTACTGTAATGTTTATAAAGCCCATGGCACAAGGTGGAAAGTGACAGGCACAGATATTCACTTTAAAGGAAGCATAAAATGAACAAAATGCATTGCCAAATGCAAGACTAGTATTAACCACATTCGTATGAGCTGTGTATTTGCTCCAATAAACAGTTGTGCCAGATGTAAAATTAGCCTGTAAAACTTGCCTTCACTTTACCATTCACTATTGCTCTGTTCAAATACCAATGAACAAAGTGGTATCTTTCTTTAAAAAGCAAGTTAAAGCAGTATGTGATCGAAACCACTTAGAGTTCATGTATATTCATGATATACATATGTGCTGATACATAGGATACCACTAATGTATTTCACTGCCTATAATATATAATTTCGTATGTGAATGCTTGTGTTTAAATATAGCTGTCATGATTCATGTTATTGAGGAAATCAAATGACACTGTCATTTCCAATTTGACTTGTATCAGATATTAAAGGAAATTTAAAAGCCCGTGTTCCCCAAACTTGTCACAAAATGCTGCTTGATATAGAGCTGATGACGTCTATAGAGAAGCTCTGGGATGTTTATTCAGCCAGTGCCCTCTACCCATTCATCAGATGGAGGCATCTGGATTTTTCCAGGGGACCACACCTGCTGACCAAGTCAACTGTCCTCAAGTGAGAATCATCATAGAAGCTGGGTCTAGATAAGTAGGTCACTTTGTACTTGTATTAGTCACTTTTCTGTTGCTGTGATATAACCACCATGACCAAGAGAACTTATAAAAGGAAGAGTTTATTTGAGCTTACAATTGACAGTTCCAGGAAATCAGAGTCCATTGTGGCGGGGGGCATGGTGGCTGGGGCTGGAGCAGCAAGCCAACGTTCACATCTCCCAATGAGCACAGGAAGCAGAGAGAGAGAGAGACTGGAGACCGCGGGCTTGTTAAACTCACTAAGCCCGCCCCCAGTGACGTACTTCCTCCAGCACGGCCACACCTTCTAAGACCTCCAAGAACAGTGCCACCAACTGGAGACAAAATGTCTGAATACTTAAAGCCTATCGGGGCCACTCATTCAAACCACCACAGTACTCAATGTCTGCAGTAATATATCCAACATGCTGTGTGAAACAAATCAGGGCTATGAGCTGTGGTATAGATTTTTTTTTCCTGTCAGTACTGGGGATTGAACCTAGGGTCTCATACATAGTAGGCAAGCAATCACTGAACTACAGTCCCAGCTCTGGTGCAGAATCATATTAGAAACTTTGGGAAGCCATGTGTAGTGGAACATGCTGGTAATATCAGCACTTGGACATGGAGGGACAAAGATCTTGAGTTTCAAGTCCAGCTTGGGAAGCTTCAGAAAGAAAGAAGAAAAAGAAAGGAACAAAAAAAGGAAGGAGAGAACTTATAGAAAATAAGGTGTTTGCCTCATTAAACATAAAGCTGTGAATGCATTTTCCTGTTACAGATAGAGGTCTTTGAAGGAGCTTCACCCAAAGATGGAGCTGACTCAGGGAAAACAGAATTAAAGAATGGGGCAGTTAATCCTTGAGGACATTATTGAAACAGCTGGCACTGAATGTTCCTGAAGTTGGTCTTTCCTTGGTCTTTATAATTCAGTTGATAAATTACTTTCTTTGCATAAGTAGTATGCATTGTGAAGTTTCATATTCATAATGGAAAATATACTGATTAAAACATCTTCATTGAGTATATTCTAGCCCATATTCTCAAAGTAATCTGTCAGACTGACATTATCTTCTTGATCATATTCTAAGTATCTAAAGTTCAAAGGAGATAAGTAAGTTATCTCATTTGCCCAAGACACTCAATTATGAAGTCATGATTCTAAAACCTATATTTTTAGTATATGTAAACCTGGGGTTTAAATGTGTGTTTAAATGTAAATATCTTTGGAAGGAGAAATAATTTATTCAAGTTATAAATAATTTAAATCTCATTTAAATGAAAGACCTACGTGTACTTTCAGTTTAGACATGAACTTCAAAGGAACAAGAATGTCAAGGAAGGCCAGATGTATCTGTACAAGGACCACTGCAGAAAGCCATTAGTAAAAGCTGACAATCTCTGAGGACACATATATGAACTGATGTCATTCTCCATCAAACCTCATGAGTTACAGCCTATTCTTACAGGCATTGTGAATACCAAGGTACACACACAGGGCCATCATAGTATGTCCAAAGTTGCAGTCTCTAGATGTAGGCAGCCTCCCACCTCTGATTCTTACCTCGATGCATACAAATAGAAGGCAAGTATGCATTACCTATTCCAATAAATCCTCAATTGCTTTCACAATCAATTCCTCAAGAATCATAGTTTCCAAAAGATGGGGAGTGGGGGTGGGGAGAGACATGATCAAACAAATGTATTTGTTTGACACCTTTAAGGAGAATTTGCTGCTGCATAGAAATGCAGTGAAAATGATGGCTTCTCACTAAGCTATCTATAGACAGGTGGAAATGTGCTAGACGAGCCAAGCTGGCATAGCCATTACTACTGAGAACACCATTTTAACTCTGAAATCTGAAGGTCTTTACATGTTAGGAAAGAAGGAGGGAAAAATATTTCTTTTGTGTTCTGTCAGAGATGTTATTGGTTGTTTCATGATTATAGACACAGTTCTACCAAATCTGCAGTATTCAGCAGGGGCACTCATAATCAACCATTTACCTTATTCTTGAGAACTTAGATTCTAAGTTCTGAAAAGAGAAGAAACAAAACTGAACTATGGAAAGGCATATTCACAGATGACATACCTGCACTGTGATCTTCAAACCTTCCAAGAGCTTGCTGATAAGGGCAGGGGGAAAGGTCACCTTAAATACCCCTTTAAGCCTTATGGATTGGAGTGGTCCATTTTAAATGGTCCATGGCTTTTAGACAGCTATAAAAATAGCTTTGTCTAAAAGAAGTCTTTAGATGGTTCTGTATGACCCTACCCTAATTTCCCAGAGACATTGGGCTGTCTTCTCTTTTGTGGCAGAGGTCACACAGAGAATATCTTAAAAGAAGATGAAAGAGACTGAAGAAATGAAGGAAATGCAATTCTTTCAAAGCCTACCATAAAGCTACCTCCATGTGCTAAGAATAATATTGCATTCTAGATGTCTGCTACTGCCAAGGCTTTGATTATAGTAACTTTAGAGGAGCATATATATGGTCATTTTAGCTTTGTAGCTCAGCCTGGCTTGTTAGACCTCAGATACAACCAAGCAAGGCTTTCCTTCACATCTAACCAAAAAGATAAATAAAAGGAGGACTAGTCCAACTCATTTGTTTATGAACATTTTTATCAATATACTTTATTTAATGGACTTTGTTATTCACAGGAGTGGACAGGCAGGTCCTAAAGAAACATGGCTTGAATTTGTTTTTGCTACTTCTTCTTATAACTGAATTTTAATGTGTTTCATACATAATTTTCAGTCTTTTGGGGGGGTTCTTTTTGGGATAGGGTCTCCCTGTAGCCCCAGCTGTCTTAGAACTCACTATGTAGACCAAGCTGGCCTTAAACTCACGGAGATCTGTCTGCCTCTGCCTCCCAAGTGTTGGGATTAAAGGCGTGCTGCACCATATAGGGCTTTTCAGTCGGTCTTAATCTCATTATATCACTTCATCATTGGTACCATCCTATAGCCCACCCCAACTCCCAGAGTTCACACCTTCTGTCACCCATGCTGGGGTCCATTGCACGAAGTTCCTCTCCCCACTCATTACTCGATGCTAGCGCATCCCCTGAGCTCTAGGCAGCCAATAGGAGGTCTCTTTTCTTTTTTGTTTTTTAATTTTATTTATTTCTGTATGTGTATGAATGTACTGTCTGCATGCAAGTTTGTGCACCTGTGTCATGCAATGCCCCGGAGGTCAGAAGAGGGTGTCAGATTCCCCTGGAACTGGAGTTCTCCTGGAATTGGAGGTCTCTTTTCTAAAGAAGGCCACATCTTCCTCACCCAACTGCCATGTGTTGCCAATATTCCCTCAGCCAAGGTTGGGCTCTGCTACCCATTTCTGTAGTTGTGTGTTGGGATTTGATTAAGCTGAGCTTGCATGGGTCTTGTCCATGTTGATACCAATATGAACAGGGTCCCAGGAGCTTGTAGGATTCATTTCCATTTGGTCTAGCATCACCTCTCTGGCTCTTACAATCTTTCCATTCCCTCTTCTGCAATATTCCCTGAGCCCTGGGTGAGTAAAGCCTGTCCATGGAGCCACACTCTGCAGACTCCTAATCTTCATGGTTTGGCCATTCAGGCCCTTTTGGGTTCCCAGTCTCCTGTTGCATGGAGGAGCTTCCTTAATGAGAGTTAAGAGGTAGTTAGTACCTTCTTTGGTCCTTGTTCTATGACACATGGGTCTTATGTGTAGAGGTTGCATTGTAGATGTGTCACCTAGGCATGAGCCAGTCACAGATCATGTCTGTGTGTGTCCAGTTGTGGGACTCTGTACTACTCTCATCTGGAGCAAAAGAAGCTTCTATTCTGTGTAGTGACTGGGATATTTGTCAGTGAATATAAGGACATTTCTTTTGTAGTTACTAAAATGTTACCTTAGCCTACCAATGTATATAGGTTGTGGGATTGTCTAAGATCTACTATGACCTCTCCAGTTGTGTGTCTCTGGCTATGTTAATAATACCACACATAATGATACCAAGTGCTGGAGAGGTTGTGCAGAAAGAGGAACATTCATCCACTGCTGGTGGGAATGTAAACTCCTACAGCCACTATGGAAAGCAGTGTAGAGAACCCTTGGGAGACTTGGAATGAACTTGCCACCCGACCCAGCCATACCACTCCTAGGCATGTACCCACACGACTCACCCCTCCGCAGAGATACATGCATGGCCATGTTTATTTCAGCTCTCTTCCCAATAGCAAGGAGCTGGAACCAACCCAAATGCCCCTCAAATGATGAGTGGATAGAGAAAATGTGGTACATCTATACAATGGAGTTCTATGCATCAATAAAGAAAGATGACATCATGAGCTTTGCAGGAAAATGGCTGGAGCTAGAGGACATCATGCTAAGTGAAGTAACACGGTCCCAGAAAAACAAACGACGAATGGTATCCCTCATCTGTGGATGCTAGTGCCAATTACCTAGTTGTAAGTATTTCTTGTGCACGGCCCCTTGAGCTTTTGTCCATGCAGTTGGGAGTGATGCATATTGGAAACGACAACAAAAACAACAACAGCAACAACAACAGAAAGGACTGCATCAAAGAACTGACTGAAACAGTGAACTTCTGCTCAAATCAGTCAACTTCCACATGGAGAATTTTGAGAAAGACTGAGAAAGAGATGAAAAGCATGTTTGGCAGAATACATGAGCTCTGGTGGGGTGGGGGGATAGGGTGGGGGTCACCGGTCTAGATTTGATAAAAATATATATATGAATAAATAAAAATATATATGAATAAATAAAAAAAGAAAAAAAAAGAAAAAAACAATACCACACATAGTTTCCTCCCTTTGAGTGGGCTTTAGGTCCAATTATTGCACCAATGTCTTATGTTGTGCTGGTCATTGATGTGTATATTTGGTCTTGAGGCTGATGTTTGACCATCTATTGATGATATCCCTTTGTGGCTTGCATAGTGCTCTCCACAGCTATGAGAGCTAGCCTTCAGGGGTGGTGGCTTCCAGGTGAGATCCAGCTCCATTGCTCAAGATCCAGTCTCCAAAGCATGACCTGTCTTCAGCAACATTGTGTTACCTTCAGGTTCTGGGAGGCAGTCAAGGGCTGTGGCAATAGCTTGTGAAATTTTGGGAGTCTCTTGTACTACCCTTGCCAACAATTCAAAGGAAGGTTTCTCTTGTCTGGTACTGTTTTTTGATATGCAGCCTTCATCTTTGCATGTGGATTAATGTAAAGGTATTGTATATGTCAGTAGATTGTTAGACTAATATGATTCTCCCAGTTTTTTACCCTACAAGACATTAATTATCTCTCCTCTCTCCCTTAACTGCCTAGCCCTCCCTCCATATCTTCTCCATTCCGTCACCATTTAGTTTCCCCATTTCCCTTGATGCTGCCAGGCTCCTGTGATCCCACTTCTCTTGGGCTCCTTTTCTTCCCCTTTATCTACACCCCCTTTCCTTCTGTAATCCTTCCTCTTCCTTCCATTTAGATACCTTGGTTTTATCCATTCCTCCCTTCGTAACCCCTGTCACCTACCAGCCTCCTGTCTCAGGTCCCCTCTTTCCCTTTCCCTTCCTGGTTCCTTTCCATTTACCTGATTCCGCAGTTACACCTGATATATACTTACTTAGAAGGATTTGGTGCTAGGATACACAAATGATGGACAACATACATCATTTGCTTTTGTGAGTCTGTGTCACTTCACTTAACATAATAGCTTCTAGTTGCATCCATTTACCTGCAAATTTCATGATGTCATCTTTATTTAAAGATGCATAGAACTACATCGTGATAATGTACCACATTTTCATTATCCACTCATTGGCTAAGGGACAATTAGGTTTCTTCCAGCTCTTTGCTATTGTGAAAAGAGGAGCAATAAACATGAATGTACAAATATGTCTGCAATAGGATGAATCCTTTGGGTGTACACCCAGGTGTAGTATGACTGGATCAAATTGTAGGTTCACTTTTAGTCTTTTAAGAGTTCTCCACACTGCTTTCCATAGGGATTGCATGAGTATGAAATCCTACCAGCAGTGAATAAGCATTCCCCTTTCCCCACAACCTCTCCAGCATTTGGTTTCATTTGTTTTCTTGATCACAGCTAGTCTTAATGGGGCAAGATGAAATCTTAAAGTAGTTTTAATCCAATTTCCTTAATTACTAACAATGTCGAACACTTTTCAAGATGTTTCTTAGCCATCTTTACTTCTTCTCTTGAGAAGTCTCTGTTCAGATTTTTAGCCCACATTTTAAATTGGGTCATTTGTTTTCTTGGTCCTTTGCTTTTGAGTAACGTATGTACTCTGGGTGTTAAACCTCTGTCAGATGTGTCACTGGTGAAGATTTTCTCCCACTCTGTGGGTTTTCTCTTCACTTCTTTGATTGTTTCTTTTGCTGTGCCAAAGGCTCTTAGTTTAATGAGGTCCCACTCATTCATTGATTGTTGACCTTAGTTCCTGCGCAACTGCTGTCTTATTTAGAAAATCTCTTCCTACAGCTATATCTTATTTTTTTTTAGATTTTTGCCAATGTTTTCTTCTAACATTTTCAGAGTTTCAGGTTTCACACTGAGGTCTTTGATCCATTTAGAGTTTATTTCTGTGCAAGGTGAAAGGTAGGAGTTTAGGTTCATTCTTCTGAAGTTTGTGATCTAGTTTTGCCATCACCATTTGCTGAAGATACTGCCTTTTCCCCATTGAGTCTTCTTGGCCCCTTTGTCAAATATCAGGTGGCTTAAATTGTGTGTACTCAAGTTTGGGTCTTCAACTTTGTTCCACCAATCTACTCATCGATTTCTGTGCCAGTACCATGCTGTTTTTATGACTATAACTCTGTAATATAGTTTGAAATCTGGTATAGTAATCCCCTTTATTATTCTTCAAGCTCAGGGCTGCTTTGGCTATCCAGGGTCTTTTCTGTTTCCATATGAATTTTAGGAATTTTTTTCTAATTCTGTGAAGAAAGTCATTGTGATTTTTATTGGGATTGGATTGACTCTATATATTAGTTTTGGTAGGATGGTCATTTCTACTATATTTATTCTTCCATTCCATGAGCATGGGAGGTCCTTCCATCTTCTGGTGTCTTCCTCGATCTCCTTCTTTAAAGATTTTAAATTTTCATTGCAGAGGTCTTTAATGTTTTTGGTCAGGTTTGTTCTGAGATATCTTTCGAGGCCATTGTGAATGGGAGGGTTTCCATGTATTCCTTCTCCAATTGCTTGTTATTGGCATATAGAAAGGCTACTGACTTTTCTCAATTAATTTTGTAACCTGCTACATTACAGAAACTGTTAATTGTTTCTAGGAGTTTTCTGGTGGAAGTTTTAGCTTCCCTTAAGTATAATATCATATCATCTGCAAAAAGGATAGTTTGACCCTTTTCTTTTCCAATTAGTATTCCTTTAATTTTCTTGTCTTGTCTTATTGCCCTAGCAGGAATTTCAAGCTCTATATTGAAAAAGAGTGGAGATGGGGGGCAGTTTTGCTGGATTCCTGACTTTAAGGGTAATGCTTCTAATTTTTCTCTAGTTAGAATGAGGTTGACTGTGGGTTTGTTGTATATAGGGTTAATTATGTTGAGGTATATTCCCTCTAATTCCATTCCTCTAGGTATTTAAACATAAATGCATGTTGACTGTGGGTTTGTTGTATATAACTTTAATTATGTTGTATATAGCTATAATTTAAAAAAAATTTTTTTATTAATTTTATTTCTGTATGTGTATGAATGTACTGTCTGCATGCAAGTTTGTGCACCCATGTCGTGCAATGCCTCGGAGGTCAGAAGAGGGTGTCGGATTCCCCTGGAACTGGAGTTCTCCTGGAATTGGAGTTTCAGATGGTTCTCAGCCACCATGTGGGTGCTGGGTGCTGGGGATCGAACTCAGGTCCTCTGTAGGAGCGGTCGGTGCTCTTAACTGCTAGGCCATCTCTCCAGTCCCTATAGCTATAATTATATTCCCTCCAATCTCATTCCTTCTAGGGCTTTAAACATAAAGGCATGTTGAATTTTATCAAAGGCTTTTACCCATCAATTGAGATGACCATGTGATTTTTTTGTCTTTGAGTCCATTTATATGATTTATGACATTTATTTATTTGCATATGTTGAACCATCCCTGCATCTCTGGAATAAATTTGACTTGATCATGGTAGATGACTTTTTTGATGTGCGCCTATATACAGTTTGCAAGCATTATGTTGAGAATTTTTGCATCTGTATTCATTAAGAATATGGGTCTATAGTTTTCTTTTTTGGTTGTATATTTGTCTGATTTTGGTATTAGAGTGATGCTGGCTTCATAAAAAGAGTTTGGGAGATTTCCCTCTGTTTCTATGCTTTCGAATAGCTTAAGTAATACTGGTTGTACATCCTCTTTAAATGTCTGGTAGAATTCTGCTGTAAATCCATCTGGGCCTGGGCATTTTTTAGTTGGGAAGTTTTGTATTACTGTTTCAATTTCCTTAAATATTATGGATCTGTTTAAACTGTTGATCTCTTTTTGGTTATGCTTTGGTGATTCCCATGATTTCAGATATTCATCCATTTCTTTTAGGTTTTCAAATTTAGTAGAGCATTGGTTTGTAAGTACTCCCATATAATGCTCTGGATCTTTTTGTTGTCTATTGTGATGTTCCCCTTTCATTGATTTAAAAAAAAATCCCATTTCATTATTTTGTAAGAGCATGAAATCAGTATCCCAAAGAAAAAATCATTAATTTAAAAACAAATACAGGATTTTCTACCACTGTCTTCTAAAATTGTGAAATCACAGCCTAGAATTTCATCCTGTTGATTTTATATTGAGAGTTTTTCAAATATGAAGAAATACATTTCAAAGTTCAAAATGTATTTTCCCATTTCATGAATGTTAAAAAGAAATTGAAAATGTGGGTATTCAAATCCAAATAAAAGGACTTCCTTATTAAGCAACACACTTAAATCAGCCTGAATGTTCCCAGAAATGCATCCTCTTCAAGCCACTTCTCAGGGAGTAGCTTGTTCTTTAAAGTGAGTTTCAAATGTTACATGGTAAGTTGAACTTTGCTGGTGCCTTATTCTCACCCCCCTCCCCAAGTGGAAGCAGAAAAGGACTCAGTGCTATGGCGGGGGGGGGGGCGGGAGTCCTGGTGTTCAGTAGAGCCACCTTGACACAACAAGCAATGTCCTTTTACAAACTATGTGATAGAATGTCACTCAGAGCAATGAGGGAAAATGGTCCCAACCACCCTTCACTTCCTCTTTATGAATTTTAGTTCTCCTTCATTTGACTAGGTAATGGAGGACAGGCTGTAATTGTATTCAACTCAGTGCATCTCAGGTCTGAAGCCATTAGCCAACTATTGCTTCTTGGCACTATAAATTTCGCTACCCTTAAAATGGGTGTTCTTGACTTTTTAAAATGTGAATTTAAGAATTTGCCTAATACTCTTAGAAAATAAAGATTAATAAAACTTTGCCTTACATAAGATAAATGAAGCATGGATAATTATATTCACTTTAATAATTTGCCTGTATAATAGCCTTCCATAAAAATAAATCAAAAGTACTTACATTTGATTACTAATAGGCTTCTCTATGCATGGCATACAATAAAATGTAACTTGCTTAAAAATCAATACATTCATGAGAACCAATTCTGAAATATCAAACAAATAATATAATAAGTGAGGAATATTCTTGAGATATTTCTGGCCACATATATTTTGGCCAAAATATTTTCTATGCTTATTTTTTTGATACTTCTTCACTAGAAAGAAGGGAAAGAAATAGGAAATTTTATATTATATATCACCTTTTAAAAGTACTAATCATAATAATAAATAAATACCTATCTTAGATAATCTACTTTCATTTTTCTTACAAAGTATGAATCTAACCATATTACCTATTCATTATATAAGTATCTAATGAATCATATTGTCTTTGATATATATGTAATAAGTCACACTCTTCATCTTCATATATGTAAGTCTTTAAAAATATTTTTATTTATTATTTTTATTTTATGTGTATTGGTGTATTGCTTGTATGTGTGTAGGTGCACCTATGTTGTACAATGCCTGCAGAGTCAGAAGAGGGTGTTGGACTCCCCTGGAACTGGAGTTATGGAAGGTTGTTAGCTGCTATGTGGGTGCTGGGAATTGAACCAAGGTCCTCTGCAAGAGCAGCCAGTCCTCTTAACCCCTGAACCATCTCTAAGCTCCCAGTTTTTTCTTTTTTTTTTTTTTTTTTTTTTTTTTTTTTTTTTTTTTTGTCTTTTTGAGACAGGGTCTTCCTGTAGCCCCAGCTGGCCTGGAACTGCTATGTAGTGCAAGCTGGTCTTGAACTCACAGGGATCCACCTGCCTTTGTGCCACCTCATATATGTAACAGTGTTAGGAGCATACTTTAAAGATATATGAAAAATATTAAGATATGGTCTGCATTTACATTTGGTAAGCAGTATTATAGTCTTAGATTTTTTTTTTTTTTTGGTTCTAAACTGATCACCTATTTTTGGAAGTTTCATGGGGACTTTTTAAAGTCAGCCAGAAAACACTGACAGATGTTCAGGTTTTTAAGAATTCAACATTCAAGAACAGGTTATATTAACTTCACACAGCTTTGAATATTCTATCATCTTTTGTAAGAGTTTTTGGCAATTTCTACTGTCTTTTAATTACAGGGAACTTGCTGTATATACAATGAACTTTCATTTTGATTGTGTATTCTATCATGATTTTATTGGGAAAACATTGAATTTTAATCTTTAGTGAAAATTCAACTTCAAGGGGAACCACCATTGCCAAAAATCTAATTCAGGTGACAAGAGAAGGAGAGTCGCCTCTATGCACAGATGATCTCACATATGTGCTTCTCAGAGATCCCTGCTTGGGGACCTTATACCACTAACAGTACTTTATAAATAAATAAATAAATAAATAAATAAATAAATAAATAAATAAATAAAATAAATAAAACTAGTACTTGTACTAGATCTGTTTTCTGAACCCCTTTCCCCCCATATTTATTAATTAAAAGTCTACGAATTCTTCAAGGGTTTTGTCTCCCCTGGCAGAATCACTTGTCTCTCCTGAGACCTCCTTTAAGTGCATTTTATTACATGGTTATGCATGCATCAGTCTTATTTATTCTACAAATTATGAGTGAAGCACGCATGTAGGCCCACGCTTCGTCATCCGTACCCTGCTGGCTTCCTGTGCCAGTGCCGTGTGCATTCCTGCATTGTTCCAAGAGCCTCCTCAAAATTCACTCAGTACAAAGTTTAGATACTAGGACTGGCTGTGTTTTAGTGAATTAGCCGTATTTCAATGTCATCAAGCATAGGAATTAATGATATTTCTAATCCATGTCATATATTTCTGGAAAAGAATGTGGAAAATATTTAGTGATAGCTCTGGGTCATACTTTCAAGGTGGTGGTATCCAATAACTTAAGGCAGCACTCTAAGATGGCTCCTAGTGCATACCTAGCTTCCATTTAGGAAATAATATGTATGTATGTGTGTGTGTGTGTGTGCATGTGTGTGTTCATGTGTGTATATGTGTGTGTCTGTGTGCATGTGTGTGTGCATGTGTGTACGTGTGTGGGTCGGTGTGTGTGTGTGTGTCTGTGTCTTGAAAGTTGCTGAAGGCCATGTGTAAGTTCCTATTGTAGTCATCTCCGCAAACAGCAGTCAGCCATTTCAGTTTCTGGGTCTTCCTCATGCTGGTACAACTGCAATCCTCAGCTACTTTGAATTCTTCAGCTGCTTCCATCTGGCTGCTGTTCCCACATCCTTCCATATCCTCCAGGTCACAAAGATGGATTACCCAGAAAGTATACAAGGAAAGAGAGCTTCCAGTCCAGTTATTTTCAGATCCAGATCCACGAAGACCATACCAGAGAATCAGCAGAGCCCTCCTGCACACCCAAAGTGCCCAGGTTCCAGTCCAGGCCGAGCCTTTGTATTAGCTGTGTAATAACAGATCTTCCTCTTGGCTATTAAGACTGGAAAAAAAATATGTAAAAGCTTTCAACAAGACCTGTAAAGAGTAAGCTACTCTAATTGGTCTATTACCACAAATTCTCCTATAAATGTAGACAATACTTAGGGCTGGGGAGGGGCATAGACTCAAACTGAATAGATCACTGACTGAGATTATAATACTGATTAACACAGTAACCATTACTTTCATTGACTCTAAGTTATACTCTAAGTATGAATGAAAGGAAGGCTTTTTTTTTCTTAGTAGGCAGAAATGAGAACACTAAGTAGAAATTAAAGTGAGTCATAGAAATCTATTTTTAAATTAGTGTTGTTATCTGAGCGTGTGAGTTATAAAAAGACTATAGGTGCTACCCATCTAATCACAATAGAGTATAGCAAGATGTTAATTGGGAATACAGTAGGTGGCATCTACAGGGTACAATCCCAGAGGAATGTCCATTTCTCAAACAAGACTAGAGGGAGAAGATGTGGCTAATCTAGGAAGCAGGAAGACCTCTTTCTTTAGGCCAAGAAATAAGAAATAAATTGACTGCCCAGAAACATCCATAATCAGCAAAGCTGGAAATGATACTTGGAGGGAGGATTTTTGAGGAGGTAAGCTGTATAGGTAAGAAAAAAAAAAAACAACTTGGAACTTGGAGGCATATTCAAGAGCTGAGACTTGAGTGGGACACTATGCAGAGCCTTTAGGATTTAAGCAAGGGACTTATAATAAAATGAATAAAATTACATTGAAATTCTGTATTCAGCCACTCTATTTCCCTTCTCAATGGGCAGCTTACCTATTTGTCACTTTTTTCTTCTTCCCTCCTCCCTCTATACATATGTACGTAGGTATACACATAGATCATTGATTGCATAGAACATGCATAAAACAGAGGAAATGAGAATCATTTGTAATTAATAAGGACAGCTATTTACAACGTTCGTTGTGTTTTGTTTTGTTTTTTGTTTTTTTTTTTAGTGAAAAGAACACTACATTGATTTTTGTTACTCCTCTGCTGTTGTATAAATTTCAACCCTTGCTTAAGTCATGATTTTTACACAAAGGCAAACCTCCTTCAAATTTTTGAACCTCCAAGGGAGCCATTACTAAAAGGAACTGAGGGAAAAAGAATGTCTTAATACAACAATGCATTGGTATAGAAACAGGAAGCATCCCACAGGTATTTCCAGTGAAACTTCATCCAGCCTGGACTTGTTTTGCCATCTCTCTTAGCCGTCCTCCCCAGCATACACATGTACATGTTTCAGATAAAGCATCTGTAAAACATTTGGTCACCAGGACATTCAAACATATTGAGTCAAGTGACTGCCAGGAAGCTTGATTTTGAACTCTCATATTCTATCAGAAAACCTTGTGATCATTCTGTGATGATGAAGAGAAACAGAAGGATTTAGGACCACAAAATGAGGTCGTCTTTAAATCTTAAGTCACTTCTCACTCTAGTTTGAAATATGATGGTAAAGAGATGCAAATGGATTCCTTTACAATGGCTAGAGTGGCTTCTGGCAAATGTATAAGGTGGTGGGGGTGGATATTTAAAACTGTTCAGTTTCTGTTTCATGCTATTTTCTTTTTTTATTTTCTTTATTTATTTCTGTATGTGTATGAATGTACTGTCTGCATGTAGGTTTGTGCAACCGTGTCATGCAATTCATGCTATTTTCAAAAGGATGGAAAAATTTCCTTTGAAAAGGAAGGGAAAAATCAAATACGGTTTATATGCATACAATTTTTAGTCTCAAACTTGGGTGTTGCAATGTGTATAAACCCATGGGCTAGAAGAGGAGGGGCCCAGGAGCCTCTCACTCTCCATACCACCTCCCCACCTTGCCTTCACCTCCACTGAGAGCAGCAGGAGCCCCTCACTCTCTCAGAGCAAAACCCATGCATATAAAATATGAAGAATGGCACTGATTCTATATTAAAATATTCTTTATTTTTAGCATTTATCATAAAATCCACTCCTGAAATCTATTTTTGTGTGTATATTTATAGAGGCTTTTAAAGCTCTATGATCCAACCAAGTTCTATCACCCTTATTTGTGTATAAAATTTGATATTATTTAAGCTTGATTCTCTAAGCATAGTTCTTAGGAGCTGTCTAACTTATGCTATGTTGTCTAGCCTATGCTACTTTACTTTGTAAACACTCTCACTATTTTCATGGATTTTCTAATCAACAAGAAATGCCTGAAGAGTAGATTTAATTATCCAGTCTTTTGTTTCCCACTCATTTACTCCGTTACATGGAACATCAGTATAAAGTGCATCAAGAGATAAACATGCAACTGCATTTTCTAAACTAAGGAAGATGGATCTGGAATCCTGCCTGGTGATCTTTGCAATCCTCAGTCTCTTTCCTCAATAATTGTCTTGTACTCCAAGGCAGCTCTGTAAAAATGTAGAACCCCTTTGAAAAACCCTAATCGACTTTAACCCACTCACTCCACTAATGAGGACCTCAAATCTCATATGTAAAGAAAACAACTGATTCCTATAACATCAGAGAGACAGTGCCAACAGCAGTAAGTTTGACTCTGGAATCTTCACACCAAATCTCGGATCTTTCAAGCAGAACCTTTAGCTCTAATTCTTTTTAGTCCTTCCCCTCATTCAAATCAAGTTGGAAGTTTGACATAGGATAAATATTTATTAATTAGCTGGGTCTATTTAGCAAGCCATGCAGAGTTGAGGGAATTGTTAATGATGGAAAGTGAAGATTTAAGTAAACAACCAGGGTATAGAGTGATGGAACGAAGAGATTAAACCTAGCATGGGCGAGGTGGGCCGATTGTAAATATTGCCTACTATTATGATGTATTAAATTCCAAACCAAACAAGTTCTGAGACACTACATTTCTCATTCTGAGCTAGTTCTTTTTAATATGACTTAATTGTACATGTGAACTAACAAGAATGCCAGTAATATAAGACATACCCCCATCAAAAATTAAAGCACATTTTCACGTTCAGTATGCATGCCTTTCTTGATTATTCTTGAATTGTATCTTCTCATTAACACTAACAATCAAGGACAAATGCAGGAATTAGCTGAAGGGAGAGCACCACATGTCCTAATAAATATCTTTTGTAACAAAGACCACACTTCGAGTTAACTCATTGAAAAGTAGGAATTGTTGGAGCTGGAGAGATAGTCTAGCGGTTAAGAGCAACGACTGCTTTTGCAGAGGACCCGGGTTCGATCCCCAGCACCCACATGGCAGCTAAGAACCGTCTGTAACTCCAGGTCCAGGAGAACTCCAGTTCCAGGGGAATCCGACACCCTCTTCTGACCTCCACAGCATTGCACGACACGGGTGCACACACCTACATGCAGATAGTACACTCATACACATACAAAAAAAAATTAAATTAAAAAAAAAAGAAAAGTAGGAATCGTAGACAACTGCCATCATGTTTCACCAAAAAAGCAGTGTGCAGGTTCTGTACAGCTGAATCCGAGTACTTCACTTTCAAGAAGTCAAACTTAAATATACAAAAAATCAGCTCTAAATGCAATGATGGAAATTATTTTTGCCCCAAACAATTGTTTTATAGCTAACCTCCTCAGGTGTCATAATTGCAACTATTCTATAATCACTACGGCTCCATTTGGGACTCAGTTTAAATTATTACGAGTGGGGCCATGTGTTTCAGATTTTCAAGGGGAGTTCTGATTTCCAGGGCAGCCCTGATTGCCAATATCCTGTCCCATTATTAGGCCATGTGTTCCATGATTTTTCAAAAATTTGGGTTAAAAACTCACTTGAATCCCACTTGCTTTGTCTTGGTCACAGATCGCCATTCCCATTCTTCCATCTTGGAAGTTCACTCAAGACAGTTTACTCCAGGATGTGATGCTTCCCCAGGGATGGTTGCGAGGAAACCTTAGACATTGCGATTCCTTGTGGGGAAATATGAGGCATCTCTTGCAAACTACAGCAACCTTAGAGACTACGAATTCCACAGGGTAGGACAAGCACACAGACTTGCTTTCAATCTAGTGTTTGCCCTTGTCCCAAGCTAAGTCGTTAGGCTTTGGTCTTTCATTGACCCAAATCTCTGGGACGGTGCTAGTGTGTGTTTGGGTTCCCCACGGGGAGGCTTATTAGTGCTTCCCTCCCTCGGTTCTCTTGTTTAAATTGCATAAAAGGGTGCAGATTCCAACCCCTATGTTTGATGAATGTAGTGCAGATGGAAAGCATAAGAGAGGTCAGAGTCCGATGCCTTTGGGCTAAAGTTGTCCTATTTTCTTGAAAGTATAAAAGATGACTTACAATATATAAAACCATTGTTCATGTGGAACAGGTTAAACTCACAGAACTTCCTCAGTAAATAACAGAACTTATACCTGGGAAGAATCTTATTTAGTAGTTCAGGTGACTTTAAAACCTGTTCAGCCTCCCACATGTCATAAACAATATCAGGAAGTGGAAAATATGATGGAAATATGATGGCATCTGTTTTTGTTAATGCATGAGCGTGGGTGGGTGTCATTATCTTGAATCCACTTAGAAACTGATGAATATAAATATATTGTAGGTAAATGAATCAAATACAATATTTTTCTCATGTGTAGAGTGTGTGGTCTGCATACCTGTTTGTGTGCTCACATTTGTGTGGGGTGTGCATGCATATGTGTACAGAGGCCTGAAGCTGATGCCAGATGTCTTCCTTAATTGTTCTTCACCTTAGTCTTTGAGGTGAGGTCTCTGAATTGAGCCCAGAGCTTACTGATACGGATCATCGTTTAGCTGCACAGCTAGCTCTGAAGATTTCCTGCCTCTGTCACCCTAGCACTTGAATTACAGGCAGGCTGCCACACTCACCTGCCATTAACAGAGAGGGATTCACTGGAGATGTGAAGTCCAGTCCTCATACTTCCCAGGCAAGTGCTTCCCTACTAAGTCCTCTCCAGCACAAAATATAGTTTTATGCATGTATGTTTACATGCACATGGATTTGTGTATGTGTGTGTGTGCATGTTTGTTGGGATGTGTGCACATTGGAGGCCTGTGAAGAACCTTGGGTTCTTCTGGAATCAGCCTGGAACTCGCCCAGTAGGCCAGGCTGGCTGGCCAGAAAGCCCCAGAGGTCCTTCTATCTCTACCTCTATCTCTACCTCTATCTTTACCTCTATCTCTACTTCTATCTCTACCTACTCATTGCTGGGGTTACAACACTGTGGTACCATCATCATTTTTACAGTAATTTTAGGCATTGAACTCTAGTCATTATTCTTGCAAGCCAAATGCTTAATCAAGTGAACTGTCCCTCTAGCATTTTAATACGTACGTTTATTTCTTCTCATTTGTTTTTAAACTCCACCTGACAAGTGAATGGGGGAGTCAACAATATTAATGTGCAAAACTTTATTTGATTTGGGATATAAATATATAAATATAATGTTCAAAAGTTTATTTGATTTGGAATTTATTTTAGAACTTACCATGGCTTTTTTCTTCATCTGATAGAGGTATCGGGTTGGAGTTGTGGGGATGAATGGTCACTTCCTCAGTCAATTGGACATCCTTGAAGTGCTACAGAATCCTCGTACCTTTTCAACAAACTTCCACAGTGGTTTCATGATCAAAAAGCTTTATAACCCATAGATGAGATTTATCTTGGGCCTTGGCTATGCAGCTGGTTACACAGCTGGGAAACTGGACCATAGAACAGTTAATCAATTCATTTGGCCTTTTCCACGATTGTCAGTAATTGCTCCAGCTGTCCTGATGTACAGTGATCAATATTCATGGTAAAGATGGCAGAAATGGACACGGATGCCCCCTTTGTCCTTTTTATTTCACACACGTGGACCTGGCCTTCTATAAATGGAGTAATTCATTCAATAGGCAGCACCTGGCTTCTAATATTCCCACCCTGGAATGCCACAGCCTCAAATAACTGTTAAAACAGGCAAAACACCCCCCCAGCACCTGGATGTCTTCATAAGTGCAAAGAATAGCTTGGAAAGGGTGGTTGGGTGGGTGGATGTTTATATGGAGAAGAATGCAAAGTGCCAGTGGTCCAGCATGCAGTGTGGGATACACAAAGATGCATCCTAGCAGAATTAGTAAACTCCTTGAACTTATCAGAAAAATAGAATGTTGGAATTCTAAGTATGACTAGGAAAGCTGGTTCTAAGGGAATGGCCAAAGAGAAGACTCCCCAACACTGAAGGACAATGAGGTTTCATGTTGATAATTGAAAAAAAGTTAGGGTTCAGTTCCTGTTAATACAACAGAGCCTAAGTCTTGAGCCAGAATGCCACTAGTCCTAGAGCCCGAGAGTGATCATAGGGATTCAAGCTCTGGTGTGACTTCTTAAGGGATTTAGAAGAGAAATCTATTCTTTTCACTTGCTTTTATTTTTCTAGCTCAAAATGATTTCAAACTCCTTTCAAGTTTTGGATTCCTTGAAATTGGTAGCAAGCATCATTTAAATTCTAGATCTTATGTTTGCAAATCAGTTCACTGACTGTGTTTCATCTTTTAAATTAATGTCAATATTAGTAATACTCCCTGTACCTGAGTCCTTGAAATGATGTGGTCCTTTGCCACATGTAACTCCATCTGGAACCATAGGGAGAACAGGGATTCTGAGCTTATCATGTCAAATAAAATTTGAGGTTGGAGAATCTTATAAATATTAATTGCAAAGACGATGTTGGTACTTAATTCTATGTGAGACAATATTAAAGGTTCAGTTATTTAATTCTTTAGGTACAGGAAAAGTTCATGGACATTTCCATGGTGCATAGGAGGAAACTGAATTCAAAGAGATTACTTTGTGAATGTTACATTTCAAGTGAGCGAAATTATGGTTGAAACTTATGTGTGAGTTATATGTCCAATAAGGATTGTTGTTGTTACTATTTGCTTTTTATTTTTTGAGACAAGGTCATATTATGTAGTTCCAGCTCGGCCACACCTGGTTAAGCTAATATTTTTAATATTTATCTAATAATATTACTTATTAAAAACTTGAAGACATCTATACACAGAACTGTGTGTGTATGTGTGTTGCACAGAACGTGTCTAGCCTAAAGTAAGAAAATATTTCATGGAGAAATAGACTGTACAGGTGCATGCAGGTAGCAATGCTTCTCTCTACCTGGCTATGTTCACAGTGGTTCTTGTGCTGGATAGCTTTAGTGTCAACTTGACACACCTAGGTTAAGAGAACCTCAATTGGGGAAATTGGCTCCATTAGACTGGCCTGTGGCCACATCTATGGAGTATTTTATTGATTGTTAAGCAATGTGGGAGGGCCCAGCCTATTATGGGTGGCACCACCCCTGGGCAGGTTGTTATGTACAGTATAAGAAAGCAGGCTGACCATGGGCTAGGGGAGCAAGCCAGTAAGCAGCATTCTTCTATGGCCTGTGCTTCAGCTCCTGCCTCCAGGTTCCTGCACTGAGTTCCTACGTTGGGTTCCCTGAGTGATGAACTGTGACCCAGGAGATGTGAGCTGAAAAAATCTTTTCCTCCCCAAGTTGGTAATGGTCAGTGTGTTTTGTCATAGCAATGGAAAGGAAACTAGAATAGTTCTGAGGTGTATGAACATCTGTTTAGGTACATAAACTTCACCTCTGACAAAGAATCTTTGTAGGACAACTTCTGATGATCTATCAATGTCAAATTTCTTTCCGGTGCTATTTTTCAAAGTATTTTATTTATTATTTTTATTATATGTGTATGAGTGTATTTCCTGCATGTATGCAAGTGCACTCTTGTAATGCAATGCCTACAGAGGTCAGAAGAGAGCATAGGATTCCCTGCAACTGGAGTTATGCTGCCACTTGGGTGCTGGAATGGAACCTGGGTTCTCTGCAAGAGCAGCCAGTGCTCCTAACTGCTGAGCCATCTCTCCAGCCCCTCCTGTATTAATTTTTAAGACCCTTTTACTCTTTACAATGAGACACAGATACAAAGGCAAGATGGAACATCTAGCTAGTGGTTTGTGCTGGTTACTTTAGTTATCAACTTGGCACACCTCGCTAGAGGGAACCTCAGCTGAAGAATATTCCCCATTGGATTCACTTGTGGCCACGTCTGTGGGATATTTTCTTGATTGTTGAGTGAAGTGGGAGGACCCAACTCACTAGGTAGGTTATCCCGTATCATATAAGGAAGCAGGCTAAGCATAGGCCAGGGGAATAAGACAGCAAGCAACACTCCTCCATGGTCTGTGCTCCAGGTTGCTGCCCTGAGTTCTTACCTTGGCTTGACTTGATGAACTGTTCTGTAAGCCAAATAAACGCTTTCCTCCCCAAGTTGGTTTTGGTCAGTGTTTTCATGACAGCAATAGAAAGTTGAGACATTCATTTTGAAAATGTCTACCATTTAAGAGGAATCAGAATAACATCATACAGAAGTGGAGGGAATGTGAAAATGAAGCTCTGCTTGTCCACCTGAGGGCGCTGTTAAGCTTGTGGCAACCGATTTTATTTGTAATCTGGTGACTTTACTGAATTAGATTTTTTTCTAATGAAGACTACCCACTTGGTAGAAAAGTTGGATGTTCTTTAGACTAATTCTTCTATACAAATCAAACGTCATGCAAAACTAATCTGTTGAGTAACTAGAGTAGAACAATCAGATTGCCATTAAAATGTGCATGGCATTACAAGAGTCCACTGGACCATGTTCCCAACCCTGAGTGGTTATGAGCTATTGACTGTCCAGAAACATATCTGTCTTTCTGTCTATGACACATCTACCATATCTTTTCCTTGAGAAGAAAGACTAGTTTCATTTGGAAGTTATTACCTTTTAGACAACCAAATCCTGCCCCTAGATGCCTAATATTTAGTTTGCCTTTGAAGCATGATAGTTAGTTATTTCCCCATCTGCATGATTATTTTTTTTAAAAAGCTTCTTAAACCCTTCTAGTTATGACAGAGACCAAGATTCCACAATGTAAATGTGCCTCATTAATCAACTCCATTATTTAGGGGAGTAATGAATATTTTGCTATTTGACATCTGGCAGTGATTTACGGTAACAGGAATTCCTAGTTTACAAAGGTGCACATGTATGATTTGATTTCTTTTGGTGTATTTAAAAAATTCCCCTACTGCTTTTCTTGGCAAAAAAAAATTTAACAGTAGGAGCAAAGGAGCTATCAGAATGGGGTTAGAAGTAAAAACTGCGTGTAGATTTATAAGTAACTAGCCAGCTTAGAGCAAAATGTTGTGTGAGCTATCTAATGTGTAAAATCTGGTGTTTGTGTAGCTTTGGAGCTGGCTCAATACCAGTTACTTGTGAGTGATATCTAAACATAAAATAATTTCTGCATAAACTTTGGGTTGGTAAAAATGTAAGCACTATATTTTTGTGTAGTCTGAAAGAAGGTATTCTTTGAAATAGATTATTAGTATAGGGCAGGATTCTGCCCACTAGAATTTGGTGAATTTTCCTTCTTATTTCTTTCATTACTTTTTAAATTCTTTTCTTGGAAGTCTAATTAAGAAGTTGGGTCTTTACCAAAAAGTTAGCATGTACTTGTAAAAATCTTGATATGTGATATACCAACTAAAATGAAGTTTGTGATTTACTTTCAGTTGACTTTGCTACTGTGCAATAAGAGTTTTAAAGAATGCCTACTCATTAGGAATGTGTAGTCTCCAGCCAAGCTATTACTGCACAGGCAGGCTTCTTGGCAATATTACCTTACAAATAACACGATGCTATGTTAATGATTAAATATATAGGAGAAAAAAGTCACTCAGCTGGAGGCGGAAAGAAAAATGAGATTAGAAAAGATTTTCAAATCATGAGAATTAAGCATTAATGGGTAGCTGTTTAGATTTAAGAAATGCAATACTGTCTTCTACAGTGGGCTATGAAATTAGGAATTTATTCCTTTTAACAATTTCCACATGTAATGAATCAACGTGTCGACGTGCAGTTATGGTGCTTTTCCAAAGGGCTCTTCCAAGGTTTTGTGTGTGTGTGTGTGTGTGTGTGTGTGTGTGTGTGTGTGATCATACCTTTTCATAATCCTCTTGGTAGATCCCTGTGTAGTTGTCCTTAGTCACCTTGACATCTAGATAAGAGCCAGTCAATCTAGAGACTACAGTAAGAATGGACACATTGGGTACATGAAAATGGCTTATAGTCAGCTACAGTGGTTTTTCTCTTCTAGTTTTTTTTTTTTTTAATTTCTGTATGTGTATGAATGTACTGTCTGCATGCAGGTCTGTGCACCCGTGTCGTGCAATGCCTTGGAGGTCAGAAGAGGGCGTCGAATTCCCCTGGAACTGGAGTTCTCCTGGAATTGGAGTTTCAGACGGTTCTCGGCCGCCATGTGGGTGCTGGGGATCGAACCCGGGTCCTTTGTAAGAGCAGTCGGCACTCTTAACCGCTAGGCCATCTCTCCAGCCCCTCTCTTCTAGTTTCTATCTACCTCCTTGGGAATGGAGCTGGAAAAATCCTTCCCAGAGGTTAGAGCTCCTGGGAAAAAATGTTGGACTTTCTGCTCTATCAGTAGTGACACCTCTCCTATTGTGATAGAATCTCATTGGTATGCCTTATCAGAAAAGTCACGTGTAGTTCCCTTAACTGAGAATCCTAGGAATACAGCTGGCCAGAAGCTCAGTGGAATTTGGGACCCATGTCTCATCATGAATTAGTTACTTGCCCAATAATTCTGTCTATCCTCTGCATTGACTTCATCTCTAAGCCCCAACTTTATTATTCTTAAATGTACACACATTTATGTCTTGCTAAAATATAGATATTCATGATACACAACCCTTCCATTGCCAATGGGATGGATGCTTAGCCCTGAATGCTAGAATAATAGCTCTACTGTCATGAGAATTCTTAATAAGATTTGTTGCAAAAGTTAAAGTTAACTTTTCTTAAATACTCTAAAGTTATTGCTAAGATAATTATAGTCTATTATCTTTTAAAATGATTTATATATTGAACATTTAAAAAATAGTTTGGACCCCACCCTAAAGGCATTTAATTTTTAAATGTTATTTTTTCTTAAAATATACTCACAGATTATGTATTTTTATTATACCTTCATTTGACTCTCAGCCTTTTAGATAAGAAGATAATTAGCTGACACAAGAAAATAAATTGAAATAAGAATGTATCTTTTAATTGTTTAAAAACAGTAGCATTGAGCCTGGTTTTAAACTTTTTAGCATTAAGAAGCTCAAAGTAGGGAGCTAGAACATATTTTAGTTAAACTGGTTGAAGTGTAACTTAAATTATACATAAATGTTTCTCTCTGTATCCTTCATCCAGACTGCAGACATTAAGAAAGGGTTTACTTATAAAATGTCAGACCTCATCCAACAGAAGAGGAAAGAAGTTTTGCTTAAAGTCCTGGAATTCAGTTTTACTTGTACTAAGTAACATGATCTAGTCCAATCTCTCTTAATTGATTTCCCCCCATCAAAGTTTGTCTTTAATACTATAGCAAGCAACTGAGTAAATGAATCAATGTTTTTAGAGATCTTTAAGCTTTATAGAATAGGTCAAATGTGAATGATTCAACACATAGTTTTTAGAAAAAAAAGTTAATTTGGTTGAATTACAATGATAAAGATATTAAACTTTCTACTACTTACAGATTTATTTTCAGTTTAAGATGTTTTACTTTGCTATACAAAGGCGAACATAAAGATTAAAACCAAAAACTTTGATTCTCTTTCTACATCCTAATGGTTTTACTATAAGTCCCTCCGCAGTTCACTGCCTTCTCAAAACACTGCCAGCCCCTGTGTAGACACAGAAGACATAGCTAGATGTTTACCTTATCGCACACCTAATCAGATTAACTCCAAGTATAAAATAGATAATCATCATTTAGGAATACAACCCAGCATATATCTGATCTTAAATAGTATGTAACTTTAAAAAAAATCTCCAAAACTCAGTCAAGTAGAAACTCAGTAGTAATTATAATACTATATCATGTTTTAAAATTTTATATTTTTTTCAGACTGCTCTGAAACACATTGTCTTATTTATTGTCTAATTGGAGCAATATAGTCTTCTCTACTGACTCGGTTACCTTTTCAATGAAAAGGCAATGCTTTCCAAGGCAAGTTGAGCCATTTCCTAAGACTAATCTACAGTTTAGTTAAAAAAAAAATGCCTGTGTGTGTGTGTGTGTGTGTGTGTGTGTGTGTGTGTGTGTGTGTGTGTGTGTGTTTGGAGGGGTAGATTACTGTGTGGGGGTGCATGCACATGTATGAATATTCATGAAGAGGTTACAGGAGAACCTCAGGAACATTGTCCACCTCCTTTGAGACAGGGTCTCTTATTAACCCAGAGCTCACCAACTGGGCTAGAAGGATGGAGGTGAGCAGCTATCTCCAGGGATTCTCCTGTTTCACCTTCCCCAGCACTGGGGTTAAAGTGCATGTTGCCATGTCTAGTGTCTGTACACAGGTCCTGAAGATCAAACTCAAGTTGTAATGATTACATATCTGACCTATCTCTCCAGCACAGTTCCGTAGGTGTATCTTTGTGAGTATTTGTAAATATTTTGATTCACATGGATATATGATAGGAATTGAAGAAGTTTCAACAATAATATTATGTAATTTATTTCACATAAATAACCAGTTGTACCCTTCTATTGTTAAGAAATAAGCACTGGTACCTAAGAAACCACTGTAGAGATTTTGCTAGAAGGAAATATATAAAATACTCATGTAAACAGAAAAGGAAGAAACAAGTTAATCTAAAAATGATAAGAAGTATTAATTAATTAGTATTCTTTTTTTATTTTTTTAATTTTATTTATTTTTGTATGTGTATGAATGTACTGTCTGCATGTAGGTCTGTGCACCCGTGTCATGCAATGCCGCGGAGGTCAGAAGAGGGTCTTAGATTCCCCTGGAACAGGAGTTCTCCTGGAATTGGAGTTACAGATGGTTCTTAGCTAAGCAGAGGTTCTATAATATTACATTTCAAGGAAGAATCACTTCCAATTCCATTATGTGGAACTGATCAGTAATTGATCAAAACAGGAGCAAAATCCATCATTTCAGTTCCTGACACCAAAACACTTTGGTCATATCTAGAAGTCCTGTAAGCTACCATCCAATCAAAGACATCAAGAGCTTGGCATGGAACACTTACTAGTAGTTGTCAGTACTGGGTGTCACAAAGGACTGGACATCTCCAGGGCTGATATTAGTCTCCAAATATGATTAATAACTTTAGTGAATTCAGTGGTCTCTAAGCTTCCAGTTGGCACACTGACTCTTAGTTATCTGAGAATATAACTCCAGTATAACTGGCCCATATGAACTGCTCCCTTCCATAAACTAAAATTAGCTTCTAGACAGAAGTACTCCTCTTTGAAGGACAAGCAGTATTATATTAATTAATTAATTAATTAATTAAATCATTCATTCATTCATTCACTTATTGCCCCAAGAAGTATTCATTGAGCATCCTTCCCTTCAGGTCAGTAGTGCCCAGATAGTTATGCAGGCTTGCCTTATGGGCATAGGCTGTTCTATGCTGAAGGCATCTTACCTGCCCACATCTGAACTTTAGCCTTAGAGGAAGGCAAGAACTTAGACTGTAAACCACTTACTTACATGATGTAGCACAGACTAATGTGCTTGATGGGTCCTCAGTCAACTCCAACTCACTCAGGCCTGTCCCAATTTGACTTTAACTTCCTTTTGATAATTTGCCGGGGAGTCTTCCAATATTTTCTTATCTAGCATTGAGAATGCCACAGATAATCATTTGTGTTCCTTTAGTTGCCCACCCATTAATATGATTTATGGGTAGAAGGAAAAAATATTAGCTGCTGAGTCTTCAAATGTTTTATTCACTAAAACTAAAGAAATAACTACTATCTGAATCCTTGGCATACTAAGATCTCAATTAATATAGCATTTCAACCAATTCATCTGTCTTTTCCTCGATGGTTGTACTTCCTACTGGCCAAGCAAACAAAGATCCTCCTCTTTATAACCTTAATTTACTAATGTAATTATAATGAAGGAATCTTCCTTATCAAATGGACAGGATTTAGAATCATCATGAAAACATACTCTGGGTTTGTTCTAGAGGTATCTCCAAGAGTTTAACTGAAAAAGGAAGATGTCCCTGAATGCAGCTGGAGTCCTGGACTAAAGGAAAAGGCGAAAATGGGCTGGGCATGGTGGTGCACACTGTTAATCCCAGCACTGGTGGATCTCTGTGAGATCAAGGCCAGCCTGGTCTACATAGTGAGTTCCGGGTCAGCTGGGGCTATAGGGAGACCCTGTCTCAAAAAGATAAAATAAAATTAAAAATATACATATAAAAAAGGAGAAAGCGAGCCAAACAGCAGCAGTCCTCTATCCCTGCTTCCTGAACTCAGATGCGGTGTGATCAGCTGCCCCGCTCCTACTGCCAGGACTTCCCACCATAGTAGGCTGTGCACCTTCATGCCGTCCATCTGTGTGCCTTCATCAGGCATACTGTCACACCACTGAGAAAGTAACAAAAATGAGGGAAATGTCAGGATGTTTGAATTATTTACATACATTATTTTATTTGAACCAAGTGGGGAACTACATCTCCAAACTCTGTGACAGAAGTGCAAGGGCAGCACAAGTGTGAAGCCTGAGAACTAGGCTTATCAAGTAAGTGAATGGCAATGCCTCACATCCAGGGACTTCGAGTCTCAGATTCTCTCATCTCCATTCTACATACACCCAGTGTTCTGGGTCTTAGGGAACACAGAGTTTTCAGTGCAGGTAGATGACCATGCCATTAAGACAGAGCCTGGCAGACGGTGACTGAGTACCTGCTTGGCAAGTAAGGCAGCATGGTGTTAAAGGCCAGACTCTGTTGATTTTCCTTCATGGTAGGGTTATCCCCAAGCATATACAAGACACTTCTAATGTGTGTGAAGATGACCCTCTTCAATTATGGAAATGTGGGAATGAGATTTCCTCATCAATTCTGTTGCTCTGACAATGTAAGGTGTGCCAAGTCCAAGTTTACCAGTTGCTCTCTAACTCCGTATCAAAGAAGCCTCCATACTTTGTCTTGCCCACGACAGCAGTGACAGTAGTTCTATTCATGATTGCCACTATCATTATTATTATTAGGGGAGGAGACACATCATGAGATGTCTTAACTGGTTCCAAAGAATTAGGTGGTTGCAGATTTCGAAACAGTAAATGGAATGAGGATGAAAGGGCAAGATACTTTGGTTTCAATAAACTCTTATTTATGGTAGTTCTAGGTTTATCTTTGAAATCTCACTGCTTCTTCAGTCTGTACAATTCTTTTGTCCTCTGCCCCTATTTGTCATTTTACACACACACACACACACACACACACACTCACCACACACAGAGTAACTAACGTAACTGTGTTGGTTAGCTTTCTGTTGTAGTGACATAATACCTGAGATAATTAACTTAATAAGCAAAAGGTTTTATTAAAGTCCAGTCTATGGTTTCTTGGTCCCATGAACTATGGAGACCTGCAGAGACAGATATTCACTTACTATGACAGGAAGCAAAAAGGAAGAAAGTGGAGAAGCTAGGGCCCCTCTATGACTTGAAGGCCCTCTATGACTTGAAGGCCCCTCTATGATTTGAAGGCCCCTCTGTGACTTGAAGGCCTAACTTTCTCTAATAAGGTCTTGTCCCCTGAAGGTTCCATCAGCTTCCATAGTAGCACAGGCTAGGACGCTTTCAACATCTGAGCCCTGGAGAATACATTCAAGATCTAAACTGCAGCATAAACTAAATTATTTCAGTAGTCATATCAACTATTATCTTCAGGTTTCCTCAAACTAGAACATGTCCACGAGTGTCTTTAGACTCCATGAACAATTTTTAAAGTAATATACTCTCTACAGTTCCCCTAGAGTAACCCATCATGACCTCTGCACACTCAGACAAAGCCTCAGACCCCAGAATATCACACTTGTTCAGAGAAAGACTAGATCTATGCTCTTGATTTTCAACAAGATTTACATGTTTTTCTACAAAACAAAAGGCTTTTTCTTTTTCTATCAGTAGGCATATACTGGAGAATTGTTTTCTCATGGGTGTGAATCTCTGATCTATTTAGGCAAGAGATAAGCAAACAGATGATGAAAGAAAAGTTTATATGACCTCTGTAGACCTGGGAGACTGTCCCCCGAGTGTGAGAAGGCCACTTTGAGGAGATTGAAATCTGTGCCTGTGGGAAAGGAGGTGGAGGGGGAGAGGGGCGAAAGGGAGCTGCTCCCCCCTACTCAGAGCTGATACCCAGCATTGGCTTTGACTTTGTCCTGATGATTTGGGTTCACTCGTGTGCCCAATTCATCCCAGCTTCCATCAGCTGCGGATCAATTTCTAAATTGTTCTGGGAAAGCCACATAATGAAAACTTGTCAGTGAAGAAAAATGACTAGCGTCAGTTCTAGCCCTGACTCGTGACCGCTGACTAGTGGGGGTTTAATGTTCCTAGCATCTCCCTTCATGGAACATTCTATACACCACCTTTCTAATGCACATGGCAGTGTGAATTAGCTCTGAAACTGCAGGAGAGCCTGTAATTTAGAGACTCTGGGCCATAACAACAGCAAAGGAAAGGATTAGGGTAAAAAATAGAATGGTCCAAAAATACCATCGGAGGCACTTTTACTTAGAATCAAGGTTTTGCCAAAAGAAAGGAGAGCCTGTATGTCCTCATGCCTCTTTAAAGGATATTAAACTCGGATGTATGGTTTAGATTTCTCTATATGATACACAAAACCCTACAGTCTAATTAAAATCACTTTAAAGCCCTATTCTAAAACACAACAACATTCTGACAAAATCATCTTCTCCGTGGAAAGAATAGGGATGCTTTGGTCTTAGAGATCGTGGGTGAATTGTGTAAAGGTTGAACTGTATTGTATGGAAATAAAGCTATAGCTAAGTCTACATGAATAAGCAACTGGAATCTGTTTAAGTAATGTCTGTGAATCTGTGGGGAAATGTTTTTGAACCTTCTCTCTCCTTATCACTAAAATGCATCATGCAAAGCGCACTGGTTGCTCAAATGCTGTCCCGTTGGCAGAATCTGAAGGCAAATGGAAGCCCAGAGAAGACACTGGCTTGAAAGGCATGGCAGATACAGGAAAGGAATGCAGAAGAAAGTTCACGAAGGGTCCAAAAGCTACCGAGCTGACTATAGTAAGTCCAAGGTCCTCCCAGTAGGAACAGACAGTGCCATCTTTTATCCCAAGTCTCCCCGGACCTGGTCACTCTTGCTGAGCTCAAGATCACACCATAGCAATGATCCTTGACCACTGCGTCCACAGTGAGGCGTCCCCTACCTGACCACTGCGTCCGCACTGCGGCGTCCCCTACCTGACCACTGCGTCCGCACTGCAGCGTCCCCTACCTGACCACTGCGTCCGCACTGCGGCGTCCCCTACCTGACCACTGCGTCCGCACTGCGGCGTCCCCTACCTGGCTTTCTACTCCTGCTAACCTACAGTCAAAACACTGAAACAATAAACAGACTTTTCTACGTCTCTCCACCATCTAGCTCCATTTACTCAGCCTCATGGTGCCCAATCCAGCCTCTGGCTCCTTTTCCAAGCTGCTTTTACCCTTCCTCCTTAGGCCTTTGCCCAGCCCTCTGGGACCTTGTTTTCTTCCTAAGGGAAGTCAGATCCTTTTGCATTTAACTGTTCCATCTCTAGAAATATGCATTATCAGTTATTTCCACATGGCTTCTTTATTTTATTCAAACTTTTGTCAGGTAAGCCTCATTTGAAACCCATAGTTAGAGCAACCCTGTCACCTTCCCGCCTCTATTTTTTCACCTATCACTACTGTATGCTGTACATCTACTACCATGACAGATGTGTGGATAGATGTGTCTATTCAATATTACCCTTTTCTCCACTCAAACATCACATTCTGGAAGGATGGAATCTCATCTTCATTTACTGGTACTTCTTACAACCTAAAATAGAAGTTATTCAGTGATTGTTGGAATGGGGATGCATCCATGGGCCTGAAGGAAAGAGCTCTGAGGTGAATCATCACAAATAGAAATATCTGTAAGAATAATTCCATAAACTAACTGTCAAATTTGACAGATCGTAAAAATCATTTTGTTATTCAAAAATATGTTTAAAATTAATAAAACAGAGATTCTGCAGACATATTTCATGTGTAACAATTTAGGGACTCTAAACTGAGGCCCCTATTTTGTCAACTTCAAGTGCTATTCTGAAATATGACAGACCTGGTGACTTGATCAGTATGTACGCATTTATTTTTAGCTTTTTTTTTGTTTTGTTGAACTTTTAATGTGTTTCATACACACTTTTTCAATCAGTGTTAATCACCATTACACCTGCTTCTCCCACAGCCCCCCCCAGAGTTCACACTTTCTGTGCTGGGGTCCACTGTGCCAAATTACTCTCCCCACTCACCCCTCAATGCCAGCAGCTCCTCCCCTGAGCTCTAGACAGCCTATCCAGAGCCTCTTTTCTGAAGAAGTCCAGGTCTTCCTCACCCAACCACCATTTGCAATCAAAATTTCCTCAGCCAAGGTTGGGCTGCTACCCATTTCTGCAGTTCTGTGCTGGGTTTTTGCCTAGCTGAGCTTTCTTAAAAAAAAAAAAAAAAATATATATATATATATATATATATATCTGTGTGTGTGTCTGTGTGTGTGTGTTATTAGTGTTTTGCCTGAATGTAAGTATACCTATGCATACAATGCCTATATCCTGGAACTGGAGTTAGGGATGGTTGTCAGTAACCATATGGGTACTGGGAACTGAACCCAGGTCTTCAACCACTGATTCATCACTTCAGCCCCTATGATTGATTGATTGATTGATTGATTGATTGATGATTGGAAATGGAGCACAAGGCCTTATGTTATACTGTTGAGCTGAATTCTCAGGCCTCCAAAATTCATTCTTTTGAAGCTCACAAGGCTAGAAGCCCCAAGTGAGGATTCTTATAGATTCCTAGCCTCAGTTTTTGTAAGGTCTCTGTACCTGACCTGCACATAAGCACCCTCTAAGCTATGTCCTCAGTTGGCCTCTAGTCTAGCACTGGAAAGAGAATGAAGTCTCATCTTTCTTGTCTAAGGAGGATGAAAGAGGTCCTAATGTTAACCCCTCTTCAACCATAGCTACCTCCTTGAAAGTGCTATCTTGAAATACAGTCATTTATAAGGAGAAGCCTTCAGCATGTAAAATTTGGGAAAATACAATTCAGGTCATAATAGCCCACAATCTAAATTTCCAACAGCACTCAAAGTTCCCAAGGAATTCTTTGGCTAGGAAAGTATAGGAAGCAGCCCTTAATGAAGGACCCAGCTCCTTCAAGCTCCATGGAAAAAGGCCCTGTTGCTCTCTGTGGTTGAGTCAGCCTGAGCATTTGGAGTAAAATGCTCTAAAAAGATATAGACATCAAGGTGAAATCCTTTAAAAAAAAGATGGACAAGGTCAGCTTTTGATCATCTTGAAAGAGAGTCTATAAATATAAAATTGCCGAATTCTAGTGGAACACTTTTTATAAATGCAAACAGTGCTACCAAAAATCAAAACAGTTTTTCAGTCTCATTGAAACTTAACTGAATGTGGTGTTTATTGAATTGCTGAAACAGGGTTTCTAAGATGAAGGTGAGTGAAAGGAATTGTTCTAGAATTTTCTTTCCTCGATGTCTTTAGTTATGTCCTGTGGAATCTACCATCACTGAGCTGTGCACCAGGGCTCAGAGCTGGAGGTAAAGTCTAGGTATTCAGGAGGCTGGTCAGGTCCTGGCCATCTGAAAACTTTATTTGCATGTCTACTTAGAGCCTACCTCTGCCCAGCTCTGGGGTAAGAGAGGGGAGGGCTTCAGTATGCCCTGCCATGGTGTGTCCTCCAACCGTGCTCTAGTTTTTCAAGAGGCAGGGAGTGCACGAAGAGGGTTGAAAGGACAGAACCACTTTTCCCTAGTGGACGTGGTATTCTTCCAGCAGCCATCCACAGCCCTCTGTGGGATAACTCAAATGTTGTCTTGTGGGATCTAAATGAATCTGTTCAAAGTACCTTGAGAGAGATCTCTACTCCGCAGTTATTTTCTGGAGAGATATAATCTGCAGATCTTTTGACATCCCCAGCTTCCTCACTGTGTAGTTGTATACTGATCCTCTGCTTGTCTTCACAGTACACTAACGATTGATGGAAAAAAAAAAAAACAACACAAAATGGGCCAAGGAAGGGGTGTTTAGCCTGCTTCAATATCACCTCTTCTCCTTTCTCCACCACTCCCTCGTTGTTCCCGCCCATCCTCTCTCTTCTCTCTTCTGGTCCTATCCCCTCCCCTGCTTTCCTCTCTAGTCTCCTTGCACTCCCTCCCTTCTCTTCCCCTCTTCCCTCTTTGGCTCTCCTTCTGCACCTCCCAACATTCCTTAATCTTCCTTCTCTTTCTTACCTTAACTTTTCCTTCAAGTAAATCACCAAGCTTGCTCTCCAAGTTTGCTCCAGTAGAGATGAGCTAAGATGAGATAAGATGAGATAAGATGGCTCTTGGTATACTCATCCCCCACTCCCAGAAGTCCTCCTGGGAGCTTCTCCCATACAATCTGGGGAAATGCACAGAGGCTCAGTTCCTAGCCAATGCCTCATTAGAATGGCTTGGGACTCCGTTTCTTCTTGCAACATTGATTATGGAGGTTTAGAAGGAGGCAGGTATGACACAGACAACTGCCCATATCATCAGGTCTTGTAGCGATACCAGAAGTGTTATTGTTAACTTTACCCTTTAGCTAGAATTATGGAAACATCAGAAAAAAGTCTCTTTCATGTCTACATTCAAACACTTTGATAATATTTACAGTTTTGCCAAAACCATCTCTATGTAACATGACCTTTTTCACTAAGATATTTCTAGAAGCTTTTCATGGACCATTTAATGCCAGAGTTCGTTTTATATTGATGTTGTTTCACAGCAAGGAAACCCTTTGATAGACTCTATTTGAAAATTCACTGTCCCCTCTCTCCCAGATTTAAAGTTTTTCTCCTAATTACTCCCTCATAAAAATTAAATAACACACATATATTATATAACTTTGAATGTAATATTCTAATATTTCCCCACCCAATCCAAGAAATTATTTTCACCCCCGAGGGGATAATATTGGCCCATTGAAAATTCATGGGGTAACGGAATGCAATAGCATCCAGTTCTCAAAGTACTCTTAAGTATAGCTTTACTTTACAATGCTCAATTACCATAAAATTTATCTACTGTAATTGTTAAAATGATTGAAATGAGCACTTCATGTCCTTTGGGCAGCAATCCCAAGGGCTGCGCAGCACGGTTCTTGAGCTACGAGAAAAACAATTAGCAAATTTGCTTCCTAAAATAAAACTTGCTTCTGTCACCTGGACAAGCTTGTTAATACATCTCATCCTTAGCTTCCATTTTTATATTTCCAGTAATTCTAAGTCTTTACCCACCTCAGATGGCCTTCTTATAAACGTAGGAATTCATTCAGTCTTTACCTCTAAGGACAAGACCAGCTGTCTGTGTCTTCTGACACACCAGTGCTAGCCTTTTTCAAAGTTTGCCTCTCCACTGGAGTCTGCTATGTCAGAAGGGCCTAGTGTATGATTTTCTGCTTCCACCTTCACTGTAAAGGCGGACTTCAAATTTCAATTAAAAGTAATAGTCTATAAACCTTCACATAAAAACGTACAATTTTCATTCCCAATATATAGTCTTATTCTTTCTCATTAGAGAGCCATATTGAACAATGGAGCTTTGCTTGTGCCACGTTAATGAGAGTGCCATGCCTGAGGAAAAAAAAAAAAGCTATAAAATGGGAACAAAAACAAAAGGCTTGAGAAATTTATATAAAGATTTTGGGTTTTGTGTAATTCCCCTGAAATAGTGTTATACACAGTGCCTTTTAAATCTCTTCCATGACTACAGGGAAGAAAATTGGGAAATAATAGACCAGTCTTTTATTCTCACACTCTCTTTACCTCCCCTCCCCCAAACCTAATTAGCTGAGAATTCAATTGTAACAATAATTACAAAAGTAGAAATTAGAATTTAGACCTGTACAGAATAGTTACATTTTCTATAAAAAGAACTCTACTGGAATAAAACACAAAAAGATGAATAAAGGATAATAATAGAAAATTAAGAGTGAAGGAAAAAAATGCCAAGAAATAATCTTCACACTTTTGTGTACTTTTGTGTATTGTATTCAGCTATAAGTCACAGAAAACTCCAATAGCTTAATAAAAGGAAAGGCCCAGGGAAAAGGCAGGGATAGTGTGTGTCTGATAACTGTGTCAGGGACCCCATCTTTTGTCCTACCTGATCTACTATGCACCCGCAGAATCTTTCTTTCTTTCTTTCTTTCTTTCTTTCTTTCTTTCTTTCTTTCTTTCTTTCTTTCTTTCTTTCTTTCTTCTTTCTCTCTCTCTCTTTCTTTCTTTCTTTCTTCTTTCTCTCTCTCTTTCTCTTTCTTTCTTTCTTTTCTTTTCTTTTTTTTTCTTTCTTCTTTCTTTCTTTTTTCTTTCTTTCTTCTTTCTTTCTTTCTTTCTTTCTTTCTTCTTGATCATGGGGGGGGGGGGGGGGTCTCCTTAATAGGCCCCAGCAAGCCTGAAGCTCACTCTGTTAGACAAGGCTGGCCCTTGAACTTTCACAGAGATATGCCTGCCTCTGCTTCTTCCGAGTACTAGGATTAAAAGGCGTGCATCCACCACGCCTGGCTTTAAAAGATAGGTTGTTAGGCGCCATGTAGGTGCCTTGGGAATAGAACCTCGAGTCCTCCGCAAGATGCAGTCGGCTGCTCTTAACCACTGAGGCTGTCTCTCCAGCCCCCAGAAACTGCTCTCTTCATGGTCATATATCGTCATACAGAAGTTCCTAGCATCATATCTATGTTTGAGGAGAAAAGTCAGATTCTTCCCTTACATTTATTTTTTTATTAGTTAGAAAAATCAGTTCTGACGATTTCTCCAGCAAATTTCCGTTGCTGCATTTCTAGTTAATATGGTATCACACGTCTACACTTCATAGTGTAGACCTCCTAATTAAAAAGAAAACGCGCATTGATCAAAATAAGAAGAGAAACTAGGCTGGCATGGTGGCGCACGCCTTTAAATCCTTAGCACTTGGGAGGCAGAGGCAGTGGATGTTTTTTGTGAGTTCAGTCAGCTGGTCTACAGGAGTGAAGTTCCTGACCAGCTGGGGTACAGGGAGACCCTGTCTCAAAATAAGACGCAAAAATAAATAAATAAATAAATAAAATAATAAAAATAATGAAATAAGAGAGAACTAAGAGGTTTAGAGCTCTGTTAGCAAGAGAGAGGCAGGTCTGGATGGTAACTGCAGTGCCCATCACCAGTGTCCATGGCACAATTCTAACTACACTTGAAGGAAATGTTTTCATATCTCCTTTGAAAGATTATTAAAAATATTTTTTAATTGATTCTTTGAGAATTTCATAAATGTATTTTTTAATTAATTAACTTATTTTCTATGTGTATGAATGTAACTGTCTTCATGCAGGTTTGTGCACCCATGCTGTGCAAATGCCATGGAGGTCAGAAAGGGTCTCCCGATTCCCCTGGAAATGAGTTCTCCTGTGAATTGAGTTACAGATGGTTCTCAGCTTGCCATGTGGGTGCTGGGGATCGAAACCAGGTCCTCTGGCAAGAGCGGTCAGTGCTCTTAACCACTAGGCAATCTCTCCAGCCATATAATGTATTTTGTCATGTTTAGGCTCCCTCTCTCAGCTTCCTCCCCAGCTTCCTGCTCTGAAACTTCATGTCTTCTATTATTTTTTATATGTAGGTAGACGAATTTTTTTCTTTTTTATTGAAGTTTAGTGCCTTTTCATACCACATTTCTTAGTCAAAAATTTTGACCCGATCCGCCCTTTTTGATGCCCCCACCCCACCAGAGCTACACATTCTTTTTCTCGGTCTTTTTTAAGTTTTTCGACGCAGAAGTTTGCTGTTTTCAGTCTTTGAACTGGTCTTTTTTGGTTTTTTATTGTTCCTCCAATTTGTATTGCTCCAAATATGTATATATCCATGCCACACATATACCAAATATATGGCATCTGAAAATAAACACTATAGGTTAGTTCCAAAAACATGTTCAGGGACTCACATTTTAACTGGCAAGAGTTGTATGTGAGTAATAAAGAAAAATTAACTTATATTTCTTAGTTACATAGCAGTTGGGTATTTTTTATGTACTTTTTTTGGCATTTTTTTAATTTTTTTTCTAAAAAATTTTTTTTTTTTTTTTTTTTTTTTTTTTTTTTTTTGGTCTTATTGATTATTTATTCTGGTTTATACTTCCTTTTTGGTGCTTAAGGCCACACAATTAGGCCCAGATTAACCAAGGCTTTTTGTTTTCTCAAAGGTCAGTTGAAGATCTGGACCTCAAGGGTCACTCAAGTTTTTTTTCAAGGGGAGGGGTGGTGGAGCCCTGGCTCTTTCAGCTTTTATTTACCAGTTCCATCAACTCAAGGGCAAAGTCTGGTCTTGTTAGGGCCAAGTGCTTCCCTTTTTGGAAGCTGGAGAGGCCTAATTGTATTCCCTAAATGCTCTTGGTTAAGGATGCATCCCTGGAGCCTGGTGGAGCCTGGCAGCTATGAACTGCTAATAGTTCTTGAGTTAGGCCTATGGCTTCTTGCACATCTAGGCTCCATGCTGGGTTTTTAACTGTCTTGGGTTTTGTGGCAGGTCCTGTGCTATGCCATCATGAATATTGTGGGTTCTTATGTGCCACTGCCCTGTTGTGTCTGCATACATGGTTTCTTGTCTCATCTACCCTCTGGCTATTACAATTGCTCTGCCCACTCTTCTGCACTGAGCTCTGAGCTTTGGAAGCAGAGGGTGTGATAAGTGTCCTATTTAGGGTCAAGCACTTAGTACTCTCTTCTTTGCCACAGTGGTCAATCAGTGGTGGGTCTCTGCATCCGCTGCAAAGAGCCTCTCTGGTGAGAGTTGAGACATGTACTAATCTATAGACATAACAATAAGTCTTTTGAAAGATTTTTGAAACATCAAATTCCCAACTTCTGAATCTATTTTATCCATTCGTATTGAACATTATAAAAAGATTTATTACATTGGGTGCACCTCAGATTGGTGCTCCAATTCACCTACCAATGAAGTTCAAGATTTATTTTTAGTGTATTAGTTGAATGTCGAGAAAAGAGTCACAGCTTGGTCCTTCCAACTGAACCCTGATTTGTATTAGACCTAGAATCAACCCTCCTTGACCTCCAGTGTTTTTCACTATTGATGTCTTTCTCCATCATTTCCCTCAAACTTCTCGCTGTCTCCCTTCTTTAACTTTTTTATAGCCTCTCTATTCCAGGCCCCAGTTTTGTTCTCCTTCAGACCCATCTCAGCTCACCCTGCCCCACTGACACTTTCCATCCTTTTGATGGGGTTTTTACTGCTTCTGATTTTGCTCTTTTGGAAACTTCATCCACATTCAGGGACTGGACTCCCAAGTCCGTGAGACATAGCTCAGAAATCGTGAGTCCTGCATGTTGCATTTTCTGCAGAAAACACTCCCAGATATTCACCATGGCCAAAAGGTATGGCCACATATTTTCCCCATGTAATTGGGTCTCTAAATTAATAGTTATCAGTCTGCTATACTAAGACTCATATATTTTGTTCCCATTTCAGTACTTTGGACATTAGATTTTTGTATTATCAAGTAAATTTCACTTTCTTTTCCCACTTAGCTATTTCTCACGTTGTCTTCATAAAGCACATACCACATATAAAATTCTTAACAGCGATGCCCAACCAGGGGTAAAGAAGCAGCACACGTTCGCTGTGAATATTGCCGTCACAGTTGCTCGGGAGATTGCCCTTGGGTTACTGAAAAAGCCTCCTTAGCATTCCTACAAAGTTTAAATTCATTCTTTGGATTTTCCTGTAACAACACTTGCCTGGTGTTATTTTCTTAAGAGCTTTCAATTCTCCAAGTCCTACCCAGCAGCACTAGCATCCGGTCTGTACATATCAGCGTGGCTCTTCCCAATCTCACACTATGAGGACTTCCCAGTGAGGCCCCAGCACCCTCTCATTCCACCCAATGTCAGTTTGTCCATGCTTTCTTCTTTTCACTCTTTTAAAACCCCCATCTCTTCGTTCCTAACTTCTGTTATTATTATCAATTGGAAGGCCTTAACCCACCTTCCTCAGCGTGTTGATATAAAAACTTAACACTTTTTCACTGTAAGAGATCACTGAAGGAGAGACAGAGCCTGAATTTAAACTCAGATGCCCTGTCTCCCCATTCAAAGTTCTTGCGGATTCTCCGCATCTACCCTAGCATGGCTATTGCTGCTGCCTTGTGTTAACTTCATACTCAAGTAACTATCCTATTCATCTTAAATGAACATAAACCAACCTTTAGTAATACTTTGAAACTTTTGACCCAAAAGAGAAGATCTTTAAAAAGTCTCAATATTAAAATAATTTTTAAAAAGCACTTTCTGCTCAGTGCTCTGGTCAGATCTGGACTACCTCCACAACTTTGTTCTTTGGATTTCAATAGTTTTTGGGAACCAAAATACCATGATCAGTATAGACAACACAATGGTGGCCAGTGAATGTGATTCATGGACAGCCAGGCTAATGGAAGCACAGGTGTCCACATTGCTGAGGCACAGAGTATACAATTTTATTTCACTTACATTTAAACCAAACCAGTGGATCCAGCCTTACATAGTTTAGAGCATTTTCTCTAACCCTTAGGTCAGCATTGTGTTGAGTGTAGAACATAGTCACATGAGTGTCCTAGAAGACATTTTTTTTACAGTGGCTCAATTTTATAAAGTACATGTGTGGCCAGGCAATAAATAACAGGCTGCAAGCTGGAACATGGTTGTCAATAGCTTTGTGCTCATAAGAGATGGATGCTTCTGTAACTTTGCCTCTGACTTTCTTGAAATGATGTCAAGGCTAATACTTTGGTTCTTATTATGGATCTATACTTCATATAAATTTCTCATTTGTACCCCAATGTCCATTTTTAATTTTGAAAAAAATTAAAAAGATAAGAAAAAACCCATGACAGTTTAATGAGAGAGAGAGAGAGAGAGAAAGAGAGAGAGAATAAAAATGAGGAAAGAACTGAGAAGAAACATTATTCTAAAGGAGAACCTAATGTCAGCAAATGAAGAACAGGAAAGGTAAGGTTACCTTTTGTCAGAGTATCATCCATACCTAGTAAGTTATATACAAGAAAGAATAAAAGTAGACACCACAGCAGGTCAGAAAGGAAGCAACAAGTTCAGACTTAGTTTCTCTTACTCAGCAAGGACTATATGTGGTATATTTCTCAGTATTTCCCATAGTTTTGTATCAGGGTTGAGATGGAAGGTGTGACCTGACATAAGGCTGTCTTTGGAGATGCGGAGAGGAGTAAAGAGAACACTAATGATATCAAAGCTGTGCTCAGCAGTGTAGTAAGTTGATCCACAGCGATGTCAAGTGCAAAGTTGGTTTGCAGAAGAAAAATTAATTCTTTGAATAACAAAAGAATACAAATGAGCCACTAGTCCCCATCTTTGGATGATTGCATAGTGCTACTGCACTGATGTACTTGGGGCATGGAGACTAGACTCTGCTATCCTTGCTAAGTCCCTGTACATTGATCTGACTTCAGTCTTGCTTCATTTGTTGAGGAATAGTTTGCTATTAATGAAAATGAAACTCTCTCCTGAGATGGAAATTGTCTTCAAACAGTCTCTAAGCTGACTCTGAATTTTTGAAACTGCCTCTTCTGTTATTCTGACTTATTTTGTGTAAGTGCACTATCACCCCAGGGGAACTACTCTCTCTTATGACATGAGTTCCAATTATCCAGTGAGTCAGGATCACCCGAGAGATAGCATATATGTTTTTCCCTGAAGACCTCTTTAGAAAGGATGAGTTGGATTTCTCTTTAAGAGACCTCTAAAAGCAATCATTTAGGCTATGATTAATTCTTGTTCAAACACTCCCCTGGTGTGTCATTTGTCTGCACAATACAAAGCAACTATTGATTAAGAGCATTTTAGCATCTTCAAATTTAATGATGAACTCCAAATAATAATGATAAACTATAAAGAGGTTGTGTTTCATCTTGTACTGGCTCTATAATCCTCAACAATATTCAACCTTTAGAATAACTTTAGCCAAAACAGCCCATGGTGCCTGAAGTTTTACTTTCTACCTTGAGGAACATCTGCCTGATCCTTCTCATAAATTACTGTTTAATATTTATATAACCAGACTGAAAGAGTAACTGTGTGCCTGATGGCCTTCCTTATAGGCAGCATTTATTACTTTTAACTATCTCAGATCATCTTAAATACCTCAAAATGATTTAATTATGAAATAATTTTCATTTGAGAGGTTCAGGATATCTATGTGAGTGACATAATTGAAAAGGAGAGGAAGAGGAAATTTGTATGAGAAAGCAAAACTGGGCATTTACATGATTAAGGTCCTTGGAAACAGTGATTCACTTCATTCCTTAAGATAGTTTGCTTGGTTCCAATCTCTTTGGACCCAGGGAAGATTTACTTAAGAGTTCAGTTTCAATGTGGTTCAGTGTTGCAGTTGTCATGTTATCAGTCTGGAGGTAAGGTTGGACTTGTTTTTTCTGTCAATTAAATAAGTAAAAGCTAGGAAAATCTCAGACCAGCAGAGAGCAACAGGCAAATGAACTTTTACTGAAAGATAAAGAATCAATCCCATCATACAAACACACACACCACACACCCACACCACACACACACCACAACAACTTGTGCGAGATAAAAGCTTTCTACCAAGGGGAAAGGGGAAAACGATCTCCAGGAAGAGTCTGGCTTTTAAGGATTTTCTCTTCCATAGATTCAGATCAGTCAACTCTTGCAAAGAAGAGAAGGCTGATAACAGGTCATATCTCCAAGCTAAGATAATGTCCAGGTGTACGTGACTCTGAGCAGGTCAGTTGAAGGGGCCCTGTTGGGGTTAAAAATAAGGCCTTCCTGCTAGAGACAAGCATGAAGTGTGGCATCTTTAATACACCTCCCCGATCTTGCTCCATTGTAAAGGATTTAGTCCCTTACACCAGGACCTTGGGTAATACTTACATGATTTTCCTGAGAACTCTGTTTGCTATAGATCTCTAGACTCAAGCTCATTCCATTCACTACCACATGATTCATTTCATTTCGACACCAACCTCTAGAATATGCACATTGACAAGATCTCTGTAAGAACAAACTGAGGCAATTCATAGTTTTGTTTTTTTCATTGATGAAGGAGGACAATAGAAAACACAGATAAGGAAGAGTGTGGTCCAGCTTTGAGATTGGGGAGCTAGCCTACACTGATGGTTAATGCTGACTGTCAACTTGACAGCTCTAGAATCACCTGAGACAAACCTCTGGGCATTCTGAGACTAGAAACCCATATTGGATGACAGAAGTGGAGGTGATGAGACTCGCTGTATTTGTAGACAACACCATTCCCTAAGCAGGAATGAATGAAAAGGAGCTGCAAACTGAACACTTCTCTCTCTCTCTCTCTCTCTCTCTCTCTCTCTCTCTCTCTCTCTCTCTCTCTCTCCCTTCCTCAATCAGCTTTCTGTAAGCAGGTGCCTCACACTCCAGCTGTTACTGTCTCCTCACCAGGAAAGACCCTACCTGAAAACTGTGAGCCAATAAAACCCTTCTTCCTTAAGTTATTTTCTTGCCAGATATTTCATAATAGAGTCAAGGAAAATAACCAATTCACTTATGCAAATCCTGCACCTAAGATGCCAGATGCACTTACTATGTGTATGTAGGTTAGAGGTCATCTAAGAATTGAATAGACATGGTAAACTCAAGGAAAGGTGAAATTGCATCTTAAGTTCGAAAATGAACTCTTATAACAGGTCAGAAAGGTGCTTAGCATATGGTAAGCACTCAGTAAGTGTCCGAGCCATAAAAAGTTAAGCATTAGCTGTTCTCAGTGATGAAATAGCCTGGTCCCCCCCAAAGCTTATCAAAGTAAAATCATAGAAGATAAAGGAGCTACTGTCAAAATCAGCTAGATATGTAATTGGCCTGTTATTAATTGCACAGTAGTAACAATTCAACTCAAGAATTATTCCTGAGCCTTGGCTTGTTCTGAGTTGAGTGTGTCTCTGCATAAAGCCCAAGTTTTCTTTTTTTTTAAATTTATTTTGTATGTTTATGATGTATGTCTCACATGCAGGCTTGTGCATGCAATGCCGGGAGGTCAGAAGAGTGGTTCAGATTCCCCTGGAACTGGAGTCTCCTGGAATTGGAGTTCAGAGGTTCTCAGCGCCATGTGGGTGCTGGGGATCAACCCGGGTCGCTCTGAAGAGCAGTCGGGCTCTTAACTGCTAGCTCATCTCTCCAGCCCATGAGACAGCTTTTATTTTTTCTTCCTCCCTCTCCTCCTCCCTCGCCTCCTCCCCCCTCCTCCTTTCTGGATGTTGCTGAAGTGATTCACCATGCTCTCTAGGCATTAGCAAATGAAAAATAATCTTTTCTCCTGTTTATGAAGGCAAGTGAGAATGAACACGGGATTAGATCTATGCTGAGCCTGACTCTGTCTTAGAAGCAAGTCAACTGGCTTCTTTAATTCCTGAATTCTCAAGACTATATAACAGAGGAACTGAACATCCTAGACTATTTGATTATGGGTATCTGCTAAATAAATATTGGTTACGGCATACTGTTATTTGAAATGGCCCTAAACATTTTACTTACTGTTAATTGGTATGTGTCAATATCTTTATGTGTGTTTACATATATTTATGTGTATGATGTTTGTGGGTGTCTCTATGTGTGTCTCGTGTATATGTCTATCTGTGAGTGTTTCTATGGGTATGAATGTGTCATGGCACCCATGTGGAAGTCGAGGATAATCTGGGTATCAGTCTTGACTTTTCTTCCTATTTGGGTCTTTCTTGCTGTTCAGTACTATATACAATAGGCTAGTTGGCCCATGAGTTTCCAGCAACACTTTTGACTCTGCCTCCATTCCCCTGTGGGGATGTTCTGGGATTACAGAATTCATCCTATGCATCTGGGTTTTATGTGGCTTCTAGAGGTCAGAACTCAGGTCTTCAGACTTCTGACAGCAAGCATTTCTAAACCGCTAGTCATCTCCCTAAACCTGATTTCTTTGCATTTTTAACAACATGTATAAATTGTTCCTAAGTTTATCAGGTTGCTGTGCCTACTTTGTTTTTTGATAGATTGTCATTTCTTTATAAGAACTGGATTTAGACTCCCACATTAATAACGAGAAAATGTCCCTTGTCCTCAGGATAACTAGCATAATGTGACATTTATGCTTCTGATGAGCGTGAGTTTCTAGAAGCTTGTGGAAGCCACGTGTCTCCAACATGGTGTTGGCATACAAGCACCCTGGCCAGCAGTACCATTAATTTCCCCCATTAGTGCTGGCAGTCAATGGGTCAAGAACTCAAGTGACTATACATTGAAATGATTTTAAATGGATAATCGATGTTTTTCTTAAACAGAAGCATCATTAAAAACATGCCCTTCCAATCTACAAATTAGAGCAATAAAACAAACTAGGAAATTTGTGCCAGGTTAAAGCTTCATTTACTTCACCAGTTTGCAAAACTCCCAGTCTATGTNGCTCTTTCCAAGGGTTCTCCACACTGATCTTCCAAGTGGTTGTATGATAGGGATTCCCCACCAGCTTAGGTGATGAGTGTTCCCCTTTCCCACAAACCTCTCCCAGCGCTGGTACATTTGTTTTTTGATCCTAGCCAGTCTTACTGGAGTAAGTGATATTTTTAAGTTAGTTTTGATTTGCATTTCCTTAATTAAAAAAGATAATATATAACCTTTTTTTTTATTTTTTAATTTATTTTTGTATGTGTATGAATGTATTGTCTGCACGTAGGTTGTGCTTGTGCATGACATGCCTTGGAGGTCAGAAGACGGTCTCACGATTCCCCTGAACTGGAGTTCTCCTGGAATTGGAGTTACAGATGGTTCTTGGCCACCATGTGGGTGCTGGGATCAAACCCGGGGTCAATCTGCAAGAGCAGCTGGTTGCTCTTAATGCTAGCTTCATCTCTCAGCCCCCTCGATGACCACTTATTAAGATGTTTTCTCAGCCGTCTCTAATTCCTCCTGGTAATTCCTCTGTTCAGGTCTTGTGCTCCATTTATTAGTGGGATCTTTTGTTTCTTTCTTCTTTGTGTTTTTATTATATACATTATTCCTGGGAAATCAATGCTTTGTCCAGAGTGGTTCTGCTAGTGAAGGTTTCCTCTCCAATCTGGGGATTCTCTTAGTTCCTTGATTGTTTTTTGGATGTACGGAAGCTTTGATTTTATGAGGGTCCAATTGTATATTGTCCACCTTAATTTTGCCAGCTCTGTCTGATTTAGGGAGTCCTTTCTCCTACAACTTAGGACTTTGTAGGGCTGCTGCCAACAGTTATTCTTCTATGCCTTCAGCTTGGTATGGGGTTTCACTGTTGAGGTTTTATCCATCTGGAGTTGACTTTTTTACAGGCGCGAGAGTAAGGGGTTAATTTCATTTCTTCGACAATTGGTGGTCCAGTTTTTGTCCAACACCACTTGCTGAATGATGCTGTTTTTTCTCCATTGTGTTTTGTGGCCCCCTTGTCAAAATAGATTGGCTAAAAATGTATGTGCTCCAAGTTTGTCTTCTATTTGTTTCCTTTGTCAACAGGTCGCTTTTTGTACAGTACCAGTGCTGTTTTACATGACACTATAGCCCTGGTAAAATAGTTTAAGTCTGGTATAGAGATGCCCACCCCTGTATTAGTCACTTTTTGTTGCTGTGATAAAACACCAGGACAAGGAATTTACAAAAGGAAAGTTTATTTGAGCTTACAATTGACGTTTTCCAGGAATAAGAGTCCATTGTGGCAGGAAGTGTGGTGGCTGGGACTAAGCAGGAAGCTGAGTGGTCACAATCTTCAATGAGGAACGGAAGCAGCAGAGCATGGAACTGGGAAGACAAAGGCGTTGTTAAATTCACTAAGCCTTCCCCCAGTAAATACTTCCTCTTAGGCATGGTCACACCTCTAGGACCTTCCAAGAAGAGAATCCCCAGCTGAGGACAAATGTCTGAATACTTAAAGGCCATGGGGGACACTCATGCAACCCACTCACATTCTACTCTCCTTGGCCCCCCATAGGCTCCTGACCATATAAAATGCCAAAAATGCCTTTAGTCCAACCTTAAAAGTCCCCCATAGTCTTTACCAGTTTCAAAGCATGTTCAAAAGTCTACAGTCCAAAGTTGCTTCGAGACCTCAGGCCAATCTCTCTAAACTTAAGCATCCTGTAAAATAATAAAGACAAATTATATACTCCCACAATACAGCTGGAAACTTGATACACATTCCCATTCCAAAAGGCGAGTGAATAGAGGATAATGAGGAAGAATACTGGACCAAACAAGACTGAAAACCAGCAGGGATGAACACCAAGTCCAGTAGCTCCATGTGGAGACTGTCTGGTGACTTGACTTCCCAAAGGGCTTAGATGCTCAGCTCTTCCTGCTTTTGCTTGCAACATAACATCTCTTTCTTAGCTGGTCCAATCCCTGTATGCAGCGCTGCTTGGCAAATACCTCTCACAGGTCTGGCATCTCAAATGTCTTCTTGGGGTCTTCTGTTGCCAAACCAGCTTCCACATTCACAGCTTCATGCAGTGGCCTATCAGGGCCTTCTTTATCCAAGGATGGCACCCCTGCTGAGACTCTGCCTGGACTTGGCAGCACTCTGAAACCCAGAGGAGAACTGAAAGCCCCCTTCATCTCTTGCATAACTTCATGCTCTTAAAGTCAGCACCACAGTTGAAATGAAACCTCTGAGTTTGGCTGCAAGTTTGGTTGCAAGTTTGGGACTGGACCATTTGCCATATTTCAACCACATTTGACAGCTTTTCTCTGCCCTGGACTGGAGAGAAACTGCTTTCCCAGGATTTTACCTTTCAAAAGCTGGAGAGATTAAGCTGGGTGTGGGTCTTGCCTGAAGGTACTGATTATGTTGTTTACTTGTAAATAGCTTAGGCATTCTCCATAATCACTTTAATCTCACCTCTCCCATTGTTTACTTTATAAATAGCTAGCCTTCCCTTAATCACTTTCATCTCCTTATCAAAGGAACCATCTGCTGTCGCATGCCTGTGCCCACCTTTAATTTCCTAGGTGCGGGTTCAGACCAAACTGGTCCATTGAGCTGCATTTATTTTGCCCCATGTTTGTCTTCATTGTAGATTCTGTGACACTATTCACCATTAATAGCCATGCCACCATTTCTACATTAGGCTGTCTTGAAATATCCTCCACCAAAAGACATTAGTCCTTGCTTTTCAACTATAGCAATCCAGGCAAGCATTTATGGCTGTGGGCAAACTGCCAGACTCTTATCAAAATATCCCAGTTGCTTCTAAGTCTTTATATTCCCCTGGAATGACATTTTTGCAGCATGCTTTCCTTCTAGGCTTCTACTAGAATGGCACTGTAAAGATCTGCTTACAATAGTCAACCACACACGGTCTTTCTGCCCAAATTTCCAAACGTCTTCCACATTTCGCAAACATCCACATGGTCAGGTTCTTCCAGCCAACACCCACTCTCTAGTACCAAATAACTTGTATAGTACTTTTCTGTTGCTGATGATAAAACACCATGACCAAAGATATATAGAAAGGAAGAGTTTATTGAGCTTACCATTAGGTTCCAGGATAAAGAGTCCATTGGTGGCAGGAAGCGTGGGTGCACCTTGCTGGAGCAGCAACTGAAGGGTCACATCTTACGCTGAGTCAGGGAAGCAGAGAGCAACGACTGGACCACGAGGCTTGTTAAGACTCACTAAGCCTGCCCCCAGTACTACTCCTCTAGCATGGCCACACATTCTAAGACCTCCAGAACAGTCCACCAACTGGAGACACCATGTCTGAATACTTTAAAGCCTATGGGGACATCATTTAAACCACCATAACCCCCTGTGATGCTCTTTGTCACTCAGGGCTGTTTGTGACTTCAGGGTCCTTTTGTTTTCGCAATATGCAAAATTAGGACTTTTTTTCCAAGCCGGGATAGAAGAAACTCTTGGGGATTTTAATTGGGATTGTGGTAAATCCAAACAAGTTTTGGGTAGATGGAGACATTTTTTACATATTGAATTTTCCCATCATGCACATGGGAGGTTTTTTTCCATCTTCTGATCTCTTTCTATCAATCTTTTAAGGGCCTTAAATTGTTGTTGTAGAAGATCTTTGGGTTCATTTGGTCGTCAGGTTTGTTCTCTAGGTAATTTTATAGTTTTTGAGGCTAAATGTGAAGTGTGAAGGTCTCCTGTCAAACAAATTCCTTCCTCAGTTGGTGTCTGTTATGATGTAAAGAAAGGCTATGGTTTTTTTAGGTTAATTTGTATCCTACGCCAGTTAGCGGAAGCTGTTAATAATGTTCTAGGAGTGTTTATGGGCAGAGTTTATTTTAGCATTCCCTTAAGTAAAAACAATCATATCATCAACAAATGAGGATAGCTTGACTTCCCTCTTGTTTTCACAATTAGTACTTCCTTTAATTTCCTTTCTTTGCCTTTTGCCCTAGAAGGTGTTTAAGCACCTTATTGAAGAGGAGTTGGATGGACAAGGGTAAGCCCTTGGCAGAGTTCTCTACCTTTAAAGGAATGTTTTCTGTTGTTTCTCCCTCCCCAATTTCGGATGATATTGTGGCTGTGGTTTCCTTAATATGCTTGGTAACATTGAAGGACATGATCGTCCTCCCAGAAATCCAATTCCCCTCTAGGATTTTAAGCATGAAGGTTAGGATGCTGGATTTGTCAAAGGCTTTTATCTGCTATTCACTTGAGAATTGACGTGGTGTGGTTTTTGTTATTTATTCCAGTCCTTTATACGCGTGATTGATATTTATTGCATTTTCATCATGTTGAAAATCCTTTGCATCTGGTATGAATTCCAACATTGTATCTGATGCATTGCTTCTTAATGCTGGGTCTGTATGTGATTTGCCATGCATCCTGTTTAGAATTTTGCCATGCTGTGTTCATTAGGTTGGGCCTAAGTTTTAGAGAATGAAGCAGACTGGCAATGGTGTAATCCCTTGGACTAGGATGCGAATCCACCTGTAGCTCAGGGGACCATGCATAAGTGCTACAGATTGCATGACTGTGGGCCCAGTATGTCCACTAAGGTTCACAAAGGCAGTGAGGGCGATTATAGATATCTACACGTGGAACTTAATGCTCATGTTGCACGCACTGTAGTGGCACAAAACTAGTACCCAACTCAATCAGGAGCTGGGGTGGATGGAGAGCCAGGGAATTTGTTGGAGGCTGGTCATTAGCCTGGGTCACTATGGGAGACTAATATACTGCTGTCTGAGAGGAGAGAGACATTCCTTAAATCTCTAGATATGGGATCCATTCGTCGTTTGTTTATTCTGGGACTCTGTTACTTCACTCGCATGAATGTCCTCTAGCTCCAGCCATTTTTACTATGTTTTGTATGTTTCTTTTTTTTTTTTTTTCCTGCATAGAACTCTTACTTGTGCTAGATGTACACACTTTTTCTCTATCCACTCGTCTAGTTGAGGTGGCAACAACAACAACAACAACAGAAGAGACTGACATCAAAGACTGACTGAAACAGTGAAATTCTGCTCAAAACAGTCAACTTCCTCATGAGAATATTGAGAAAAACTGAGACAAAGATAAAGTCAATTGGCAAGAATGCATGAGTCTGGCGGGGTGTGGGGAATGGGCGGGAACACAGTCTAGATTTGTTAAAAACAAACTAATAAAAAATTTATTAAAAAATAATATTAAAAAAATTTTAAAGATAGAAAAAATATCTAGATAGGCAACTCAGCTCCAGTGGATGAACTTACTGCAGAAATAAGTCTTGGTTACATGCCTGCACGTGTTTACTGCAAATATGTGTGTAATAAATGAGGTCTCGGGGAAGATGTGGGGAGGCATGGATGAGGTGAGGGGTCTAATTTCGATTAAGAGTTGTCGTACAAAATGTTCAAAAGAACAGTCAAAATATTTAAAAATTGAACAATAGGAATCCATGTTTCTAAACCATGACTCTGTTTTTGTTTTTCAAATATGCGATTTGTGAATAGCTATCAAAGTAAACTATACAGACTCTAAAGAAGAAGTAATATTATCTTACTGGAAGAGATTTTACAACTCAGATTAATACATGTAGTTGGGAAAATTATGATTTACATACACTATTTTAACTTAGGATTGCAGTAGGTACTTAGATTCAGGGGTGAGGCAGAGATTGAGGAAGCTAAGAGTTCATAGAATTCTCACTTCATGGGACAAGCATTCTATATCAGTGTTCAGTGTTGGTATTATTTGATTATTTTGATTAGTATGTATATATTATTATATATATAAACTATTATCATCGATATATATAATCAAATCGATACCAATGTCCTCCCTCCATCCCCCCCCTACCCCAACAGAGCTCACGCATCTAGCCAATATGATTTTCACTCTCTTTCTAGTCCTTTCTCATATTCTCACTGTGGAAGTGGACTGTTTTGCAGCAGAAGTTCACTGTTTGTCATTCTTTCATTTCTTTCTTTTTTTGTTATTGTTGTTGTTTCCTAATGCATCATCCCAACTGCTTTGGACAAAAGCTCAAGGTGGCCGTTTGCACAAAGAAATAACTTACAAACTAGGATTGGCTACATCCCAAAGAGGGATACATTATCGTTTGTTTTTTTCTGGGACTGTGTTACTTCACTCAGCATGAGGTCCTCGTAAGCTCCAGCCATTTTCCTGTAAAGCTCATGATGTCATCTTTCTTTACTGTGGCTATAGAACTCCAATGTGTAGATGTACCAAGACATTTCTTTATCCACTCATTCCAGTTGAGGGGCATTTAGGTTGGTTCCAGCTCCTTGCTATTGTGAAAGAGAGCTGAAACTAAACAGGCCCGTGCATGTATGCTCTGCGGTGGGGTGAGATCTGAGGGGTACATGCCTGGGAGTGGTATGGTTCGGGTCCGGTGGCAAGTTCAGATCCAAGTGTTCCAGAGTTTCCACACTGCTGTCATAGGGCTGTAATGAGTTTACAATTCCCACCAGCAGTGGATGAGTGTTGCTCCTTCCCCACAACCTCTCAGCACTGGTTTCATTTTTTCTTGATTCCTAGCCAGTCTTATTGGAGTAAGATGACATCTTAAAGTGGTTTTGATTTGCATTTCCTTAATGATTAGTAATGTTGAACACTTCTTAAGTTTCTCAGCCATCTCTAGTTCCTCACTTGTGAAGTCTCTGTTCAGCTTTTTGCTCCATCTATTGAGTGGGTCATTTGTTTTCTTTCTTCTTTGTTTTTTGAGTAGTTTATATATTCTGGAAATCAATGTTTTGTCAGATGTTTCTGCGGTAAAGGTTTCCTCCCACTCTGTGGGATTTCTCTTCACTTCCTTGACTGTTTCTGTTGATGTACAGAAGCTTTTGAGTTTAATGTGGTCCCATTTGTCAATTGTCAACCTTAATTCTTGAGCAGCTGCTGTCTGATTTAGGAAGACTTTTCCTACTCCTATGTCTTATAGTCTGCTGCCAACTTTTTCTTCTATTGCTTACAGAATTTGGGGTTTCACATTGAGGTCTTTGATCCATCTGGAGTTGACTTTTGTACAGAGAGAAAGTTAGGAGTTTAATTTCATTCTTCTATAAATGGTGATCCAGTTTTGCCAACACCACTTGCTGAAGATGCTGTCTTTTCTCCATTGTGTCTTCTTGGCCCCCTTGTCAAACATGAGATGGCTGAAATTGTATGTGCTCAGGTTTGGACCTTTGGTTTTTTTCCATTGGTCAATAGGTCTCAGTGTTGTTATTTAATACTATTGATATATTGCCATTTATTTACTTGCTTGTCTCCCCACCATCACCACCGGGTCTATCGAAGTATGTATCTGTGTGAGTGATACTTTCTGCTTTATTTTTTTATTGACCAACTTAAATATTGCCTGTGTTAATGTTGAAAGTTGATCTTGGTAATTGGTTGATTAGTCATCAATTATGCAATAGTTGAAAATTTTCATTTACATTTAGAATATAAAAGCACAATTGTTTATGGGAAGAGAAAAATACAGAGGGACTGACTAATGATGATAGAGTTTCAGTAATGGATGGTGAAAATATTCTGTAATTGTAAGATGATGACAGTTTATACAATAGTGTGCATGTGCCTGGGACCATGAGGTTGAACACTTAAAATTCAAACAGCATTTATTTGTATATCTATATATATTTTTTCCTAAAACTTTTAGAAGTCCAGTTTTATAAACTCTGATTAGAAAAGAATGTTGATGTAAAGTTAAATATCAATATTCTGCCAGAATAATAGAAAGGAAAATTGTTAAAATCAAATTACATTTCGTCAAGCGTATTTTGATGTTCTCACAACGTTACCATTTTCCAGAACTGCTATCTAATAAACTCAAGAAAGGATCACAAATCTTTTTTAAAAATTTATTAAATTTATATCTTTCATAATAGTGAAAGTTAATAACAATTACATGCAGAGACAACGAATAAAGAATCATTTGAGACACAGGATTTATATCTTTTGGTAATGAAATTTTGAATTACTTTGCCAGGTTAAAACAAAACAAACAGTAACAATATAAGTATAGTCAACACTGTGACTGAGAGTAAAAAAAGTAGAATAAAAATTAAGCTGGGTGTGGTTTTGCATGTCTTTAGTTCCAGATGCAGGAGAACTTCTATGAGATTAAGGCCAGCCTGGTATACATAGTGAATTACCATAGCCGGGGCTACTGGGAAACAGTGTCTAAAAAAAAAAATGAAGTTAACTATGTCTGACTAGTCAACACAGGGTGAACCTGATGCTCCACATAATTCTTCTTGTTTATTGGTGTGTGTGTGTGTGTGTGTGTGTGTGTGTGTGTGTGTGTGACTTCATTATTTTGCAGTCAACTTATTATTGTTTAAGTTCTTATATAAATTTTTGTCCTTGTTGCTACTGATTATTCTAGTGGAAATTTGACTTTTTTTTAGTGGAATATTTGTGCTTTCCTGATATGAAACTGTGATTGCCCCTTACAAACTGCACTACAGCATAAATGATTGTTCACACATGTATGTCATCCATGAGGACAGAAAGTGAGAGATCAGTATTGTTCAAAGAAGGGATGGATTTTGGAATGGTGAAAGAAAAATTAACAGTAGTTACAGAAAAGTTCAAATGTGTACAGAAGAGGGAAGAGAGATATCAAGCACACATCAAGGACTGGGGTAGAACATTGTAACAGTAACTTTAGCAGTAAATATTTACATGTTACTATGTTATCTGTTTTACCTTTTTTTTTTTTTTTTTTTTTTTTTTTTTTTTTTTTTTGAGACAGGGTCTCCCTGTAACCCCAGCTGTCCTGGAATTCACTCCTTAGACCAGGGTGGCCTTGAACTCATAGAATTGGGATTAAAGGTGTGCACCATCACACCCAGCCCAGTTTTACTCTTAAACCTTAGGCTTTTGTTTTTAAAATAAAATTTTACTAACTACTACCAAAGTGATCAGTTATAGTAGTCAATGTCTATATAATTATGTTAGGTCTAGGTCTATGTATATTTCAGGTCTTTCTTTCTCCCTCTCTTTCCTTTCTTTCTTTCTTTCTTTCTTTCTTTCTTTCTTTCTTTCTTTCTTTCTTTCTTTCTTTCTTTCTTTCTTTCTTTCTTTCTTCTTGACAGGGTCTCCTTATAGCCCCAGCAGCCTGAAGCTCACTCTGTAGACAAGGCTGGCCTTGAACTCACAGAGATATGCCTGCCTCTGCTTCTTCCCGAGTACTAGGATTAAAGGCGTGCACCACCACGCCTGGCTTAAAGATGGTTGTTAGCCGCCATGTAGGTGCTGGGAATAGAACCCGAGTCCTCCGCAAGAGCAGTCGGTGCTCTTAACAGCTGAGCTGTCTCTCCAGCCCCCAGAAACTGCTCTCTTCATGGTCATATATCGTCATACAGAAGTTCCTAGCATCATATCTATGTTTGAGGAGCACAAAGTCAGATTCTTCCTTACATTTATTTTTATTAGTTAGAAAATCAGTTCTGACGATTTCTCCAGCAAATTTCCGTTGCTGCATTTCTAGTTAATATGGTATCACACGTCTACACTTCATAGTGTAGACCTCCTAATTAAAAAGAAAACGATTGATCAAAATAAGAGAGAAACTAGCTGGGCATGGTGGCGCACGCCTTTAATCCTAGCACTTGGGAGGCAGAGGCAAGTGGATGTTTGTGAGTTCAAGTCCAGCCTGGTCTACAGAGTGAGTTCCCGGACAGCTGGGGCTACAGGGAGACCCTGTCTCAAAAAGACCAAAAATAAATAAATAAATAAATAAATAAATAAATAAATAAATAAATAAGAGAGAAACTAAGAAGGTTTAGAGCTCTGTTAGCAAGAGAGAGGCAGGTCTGGATGGTAACTGCAGTGCCCATCACCAGTGTCCATGGCACAATTCTAACTACACTTGAAGGAAATGTTTTCATATCTCCTTTGAAAGATTATTAAAAATATTTTATTGATTCTTTGAGAATTTCATATAATGTATTTTTTAATTAATTAACTTATTTTCTATGTGTATGAATGTACTGTCTTCATGCAGGTTTGTGCACCCATGTCGTGCAATGCCATGGAGGTCAGAAGAGGGTCTCCGATTCCCCTGGAAATGGAGTTCTCCTGGAATTGGAGTTACAGATGGTTCTCAGCTGCCATGTGGGTGCTGGGGATCGAACCCAGGTCCTCTGCAAGAGCGGTCAGTGCTCTTAACCACTAGGCAATCTCTCCAGCCCATATAATGTATTTTGATCATGTTTAGGCTCCCTCTCTCAGCTTCCTCCCCAGCTTCCTGCTCTGAAACTTCATGTCTTCTATTATTTTTTATATGTAGGTAGACGATTTTTTTTCTTTTTTATTGAAGTTTTGTGCCTTTCATACCACATTTCTTAGTCAAATTTAGACCCATTCCCCCTTTTTGATGCCCCCCACCCCACCAGAGCTCACACATTCTTTTTCTCGGTCTTTTTTAAGTTTTTCGACGCAGAAGTTTGCTGTTTCAGTCTTTGAACTGGTCTTTTTTGTTTTTATTGTTCCCTCCAATTTGTATTGCTCCAAAATATGTATATATGCATGCCACACATATACCAAAATTATGGCATCTGAAAATAAACACTATAGGTTAGTTCCAAAACATGTTTAGTGAGTCACATTTTAACTGCAGAGTTGTATGTGAGTAAAAAGAAATATTACTTAATATTCTTATGTTACATAGCAAGTTGAGGTATTTTTAATGTACTTTTTTTGCATTTTTTAATTTTTTTTCTAAAATCTCAAGTTTTATAACTGAAGTACAATTTCTCAGGCCTTATTGATTATTTATTTCTGGTTATACTTTCCTTTTGGATGCTTAAGGCCACACAATTAGCCCAGATTAACCAAGGTTTTTGTTTTCTCAAGGTCAGTTGAAGATCTGGTTCTCAGGGGTCACTCGGGTTTTTTCAAGGGGAGGGGGTGGTGGGAGCCCCTGGCTCCTTTCAGCTTTTTATTTACCAGTTCCATCCACTCAAGGACAAAATCAGGTCTTGCTAGGCCAGGCTTCCCTTTTTGAAGCATGAGCAGAGGCCTAATTTGTATTCCCTAAATGCTCTTGGTTAAGGATGCATCCCTGGAGCCTGGTGGAGCCTGGCAGCTATGAACTGCTAATAGTTCTTGAGTTAGGCCTATGGCTTCTTGCACATCTAGGCTCCATGCTGGGTTTTTAACTGTCTTGGGTTTGTGCAGGTCCTGTGCATGCCATCATGAATATTGTGGGTTCTTATGTGCCACTGCCCTGTTGTGTCTGCATACATGGTTTCCTTGTCTTCATCTACCCCTCTGGCACTTACAATCTTCCCAGCCCTCTTCTGCACTGATCTCTGAGCTTTGGAAGCAGAGGGTGTGATAAGTGTCCTATTTAGGGTCAAGCACTTAGTACTCTCTTCTTTGCCACAGTGGTCAATCAGTGGTGGGTCTCTGCATCCGCTGCAAGAAGCCTCTCTGGTGAGAGTTGAGACATGTACTAATCTATAGACATAACAATAAGTCTTTTGAAAGATTTTTGAAACATCAAATTCCCAACTTCTGAATCTATTTTATCCATTCGTATTGAACATTATAAAAAGATTTATTACATTGGGTGCACCTCAGATTGGTGCTCCAATTCACCTACCAATGAAGTTCAAGATTTATTTTTAGTGTATTAGTTGAATGTCGAGAAAAGAGTCACAGCTTGGTCCTTCCAACTGAACCCTGATTTGTATTAGACCTAGAATCAACCCTCCTTGACCTCCAGTGTTTTTCACTATTGATGTCTTTCTCCATCATTTCCCTCAAACTTCTCGCTGTCTCCCTTCTTTAACTTTTTTATAGCCTCTCTATTCCAGGCCCCAGTTTTGTTCTCCTTCAGACCCATCTCAGCTCACCCTGCCCCACTGACACTTTCCATCCTTTTGATGGGGTTTTTACTGCTTCTGATTTTGCTCTTTTGGAAACTTCATCCACATTCAGGGACTGGACTCCCAAGTCCGTGAGACATAGCTCAGAAATCGTGAGTCCTGCATGTTGCATTTTCTGCAGAAAACACTCCCAGATATTCACCATGGCCAAAAGGTATGGCCACATATTTTCCCCATGTAATTGGGTCTCTAAATTAATAGTTATCAGTCTGCTATACTAAGACTCATATATTTTGTTCCCATTTCAGTACTTTGGACATTAGATTTTTGTATTATCAAGTAAATTTCACTTTCTTTTCCCACTTAGCTATTTCTCACGTTGTCTTCATAAAGCACATACCACATATAAAATTCTTAACAGCGATGCCCAACCAGGGGTAAAGAAGCAGCACACGTTCGCTGTGAATATTGCCGTCACAGTTGCTCGGGAGATTGCCCTTGGGTTACTGAAAAAGCCTCCTTAGCATTCCTACAAAGTTTAAATTCATTCTTTGGATTTTCCTGTAACAACACTTGCCTGGTGTTATTTTCTTAAGAGCTTTCAATTCTCCAAGTCCTACCCAGCAGCACTAGCATCCGGTCTGTACATATCAGCGTGGCTCTTCCCAATCTCACACTATGAGGACTTCCCAGTGAGGCCCCAGCACACCTCTCATTCCACCCAATGGTCAAGTTTGTCATCTTTCTTTTTTCACTCTTTTAAAACCCCCATCTCTTCGTTCCTAACTTCTGTTATTATTATCAATTGGAAGGCCTTAACCCACCTTCCTCAGCGTGTTGATATAAAAACTTAACACTTTTTCACTGTAAGAGATCACTGAAGGAGAGACAGAGCCTGAATTTAAACTCAGATGCCCTGTCTCCCCATTCAAAGTTCTTGCGGATTCTCCGCATCTACCCTAGCATGGCTATTGCTGCTGCCTTGTGTTAACTTCATACTCAAGTAACTATCCTATTCATCTTAAATGAACATAAACCAACCTTTAGTAATACTTTGAAACTTTTGACCCAAAAGAGAAGATCTTAATAAAAGTCTCAATATTTAAAATAATTTTAAAAAGCACTTTCTGCTCAGTGCTCTGGTCAGATCTGGACTACCTCCACAACTTTGTTCTTTGGATTTCAATAGTTTTTGGGAACCAAAATACCATGATCAGTATAGACAACACAATGGTGGCCAGTGAATGTGATTCATGGACAGCCAGGCTAATGGAAGCACAGGTGTCCACATTGCTGAGGCACAGAGTATACAATTTTATTTCACTTACATTTAAACCAAACCAGTGGATCCAGCCTTACATAGTTTAGAGCATTTTCTCTAACCCTTAGGTCAGCATTGTGTTGAGTGTAGAACATAGTCACATGAGTGTCCTAGAAGACATTTTTTTTACAGTGGCTCAATTTTATAAAGTACATGTGTGGCCAGGCAATAAATAACAGGCTGCAAGCTGGAACATGGTTGTCAATAGCTTTGTGCTCATAAGAGATGGATGCTTCTGTAACTTTGCCTCTGACTTTCTTGAAATGATGTCAAGGCTAATACTTTGGTTCTTATTATGGAATCTATACTTTCATATCAAATTTCTCATTTGTATCATAGTCATTTAATGGAAATAAAGATAGACCATGACAGTTTAATGAGAGAGAGAGAGAGAGAGAAAGAGAGAGAGAATAAAAATGAGGAAAGAACTGAGAAGAAACATTATTCTAAAGGAGAACCTAATGTCAGCAAATGAAGAACAGGAAAGGTAAGGTTACCTTTTGTCAGAGTATCATCCATACCTAGTAAGTTATATACAAGAAAGAATAAAAGTAGACACCACAGCAGGTCAGAAAGGAAGCAACAAGTTCAGACTTAGTTTCTCTTACTCAGCAAGGACTATATGTGGTATATTTCTCAGTATTTCCCATAGTTTTGTATCAGGGTTGAGATGGAAGGTGTGACCTGACATAAGGCTGTCTTTGGAGATGCGGAGAGGAGTAAAGAGAACACTAATGATATCAAAGCTGTGCTCAGCAGTGTAGTAAGTTGATCCACAGCGATGTCAAGTGCAAAGTTGGTTTGCAGAAGAAAAATTAATTCTTTGAATAACAAAAGAATACAAATGAGCCACTAGTCCCCATCTTTGGATGATTGCATAGTGCTACTGCACTGATGTACTTGGGGCATGGAGACTAGACTCTGCTATCCTTGCTAAGTCCCTGTACATTGATCTGACTTCAGTCTTGCTTCATTTGTTGAGGAATAGTTTGCTATTAATGAAAATGAAACTCTCTCCTGAGATGGAAATTGTCTTCAAACAGTCTCTAAGCTGACTCTGAATTTTTGAAACTGCCTCTTCTGTTATTCTGACTTATTTTGTGTAAGTGCACTATCACCCCAGGGGAACTACTCTCTCTTATGACATGAGTTCCAATTATCCAGTGAGTCAGGATCACCCGAGAGATAGCATATATGTTTTTCCCTGAAGACCTCTTTAGAAAGGATGAGTTGGATTTCTCTTTAAGAGACCTCTAAAAGCAATCATTTAGGCTATGATTAATTCTTGTTCAAACACTCCCCTGGTGTGTCATTTGTCTGCACAATACAAAGCAACTATTGATTAAGAGCATTTTAGCATCTTCAAATTTAATGATGAACTCCAAATAATAATGATAAACTATAAAGAGGTTGTGTTTCATCTTGTACTGGCTCTATAATCCTCAACAATATTCAACCTTTAGAATAACTTTAGCCAAAACAGCCCATGGTGCCTGAAGTTTTACTTTCTACCTTGAGGAACATCTGCCTGATCCTTCTCATATAAATAACTGTTTAATATTTTTACCAGACTGAAAGAGTAACTGTGTGCCTGATGGCCTTCCTTATAGGCAGCATTTATTACTTTTAACTATCTCAGATCATCTTAAATACCTCAAAATGATTTAATTATGAAATAATTTTCATTTGAGAGGTTCAGGATATCTATGTGAGTGACATAATTGAAAAGGAGAGGAAGAGGAAATTTGTATGAGAAAGCAAAACTGGGCATTTACATGATTAAGGTCCTTGGAAACAGTGATTCACTTCATTCCTTAAGATAGTTTGCTTGGTTCCAATCTCTTTGGACCCAGGGAAGATTTACTTAAGAGTTCAGTTTCAATGTGGTTCAGTGTTGCAGTTGTCATGTTATCAGTCTGGAGGTAAGGTTGGACTTGTTTTTTCTGTCAATTAAATAAGTAAAAGCTAGGAAAATCTCAGACCAGCAGAGAGCAACAGGCAAATGAACTTTTACTGAAAGATAAAGAATCACATCCATACATATAAACACACACACACACACACACACACACACACACACACACACACACACACACTTGTGCAGAGATAAAGCTTTCTACAAGGGGAAAGGGGAAATCGATCTCCAGGAAGAGTCTGGCTTTTAAGGATTTTCTCTTCCATAGATTCAGATCAGTCAACTCTTGCAAAGAAGAGAAGGCTGATAGGTCACTTCTCCAAGACAAGATATCCAGGGATACTTCACTCTTAGCAGTTTAAGGGGCCTTGTTGGAGTTCAAAATAAGGCCTTCCTGCTAGAGACAAGCATGAAGTGTGGCATCTTTAATACACCTCCCCGATCTTGCTCCATTGTAAAGGATTTAGTCCCTTACACCAGGACCTTGGGTAATACTTACATGATTTTCCTGAGAACTCTGTTTGCTATAGATCTCTAGACTCAAGCTCATTCCATTCACTACCACATGATTCATTTCATTTCGACACCAACCTCTAGAATATGCACATTGACAAGATCTCTGTAAGAACAAACTGAGGCAATTCATAGTTTTGTTTTTTTCATTGATGAAGGAGGACAATAGAAAACACAGATAAGGAAGAGTGTGGTCCAGCTTTGAGATTGGGGAGCTAGCCTACACTGATGGTTAATGCTGACTGTCAACTTGACAGCATCTAGAATCACCCTGGAGACAAACCTCTGGGCATGTCTGAGACTAGAAACCCATATTGGATGACAGAAGTGGAGGTGATGAGACTCGCTGTATTTGTAGACAACACCATTCCCTAAGCAGGAATGAATGAAAAGGAGCTGCAAACTGAACACTTCTCTCTCTCTCTCTCTCTCTCTCTCTCTCTCTCTCTCTCTCTCTCTCTCTCTCTCCTTCCTCATCAGCTTTCTGTAAGCAGGTGCCTCACACTCCAGCTGTTACTGTCTCCTCACCAGGAAAGACCCTACCTGAAAACTGTGAGCCCAAATAAACCCTTCTTCCCTTAAGTTATTTCTTGCCAGATATTTCATAATAGAGTCAAGGAAAATAACCAATTCACTTATGCAAATCCTGCACCTAAGATGCCAGATGCACTTACATATGTGTATGTAGGTTAGAGGTCATCTAAGAATTGAATAGACATGGTAAACTCAAGGAAAGGTGAAATTGCATCTTAAGTTCGAAAATGAACTCTTATAACAGGTCAGAAAGGTGCTTAGCATATGGTAAGCACTCAGTAAGTGTCCGAGCCATAAAAAGTTAAGCATTAGCTGTTCTCAGTGATGAAATAGCCTGGTCCCCCCCAAAGCTTATCAAAGTAAAATCATAGAAGATAAAGGAGCTACTGTCAAAATCAGCTAGATATGTAATTGGCCTGTTATTAATTGCACAGTAGTAACAATTCAACTCAAGAATTATTCCTGAGCCTTGGCTTGTTCTGAGTTGAGTGTGTCTCTGCATAAAGCCCAAGTTTTCTTTTTTTTTTTAATTTATTTCTGTATGTTTATGAATGTACTGTCTGCAATGCAGGCTTGTGCACCCCTGTCGTGTAATGCCGCGGAGGTCAGAAGAGGGTGTCGGATTCCCCTGGAACTGGAGTTCTCCTGGAATTGGAGTTTCAGACGGTTCTCAGCCGCCATGTGGGTGCTGGGGATCGAACCCGGGTCCTCTGTAAGAGCGGTCGGCGCTCTTAACCTCTAGGCCATCTCTCCAGCCCAAAGCCCAAGTTTTCTATTGGGTACTTAAGTGGGCTCCTCATTTCCTGGATGTGCTGAAGTGATTCACCATGCTCTCTAGGCATTAGCAAATGAAAAATAATCTTTTCTCCTGTTTATGAAGGCAAGTGAGAATGAACACGGGATTAGATCTATGCTGAGCCTGACTCTGTCTTAGAAGCAAGTCAACTGGCTTCTTTAATTCCTGAATTCTCAAGACTATATAACAGAGGAACTGAACATCCTAGACTATTTGATTATGGGTATCTGCTAAATAAATATTGGTTACGGCATACTGTTATTTGAAATGGCCCTAAACATTTTACTTACTGTTAATTGGTATGTGTCAATATCTTTATGTGTGTTTACATATATTTTATGTGTATGATGTTTGTGGGTGTCTCTATGTGTGTCTCGTGTATATGTCTATCTGTGAGTGTTTCTATGGGTATGAATGTGTCATGGCACCCATGTGGAGGTCAGAGGATAATCTTGGGTATCAGTCTTGACTTTTCTTCCTATTTGGGTCTTTCTTGCTGTTCAGTACTATATACAATAGGCTAGTTGGCCCATGAGTTTCCAGCAACACTTTTGACTCTGCCTCCATTCCCCTGTGGGGATGTTCTGGGATTACAGAATTCATCCTATGCATCTGGGTTTTATGTGGCTTCTAGAGGTCAGAACTCAGGTCTTCAGACTTCTACAGCAAGCATTTTACCCGCTAGCCATCTCCCTAAACCTGATTTCTTTGCATTTTTAACAACATGTATAAATTGTTCCTAAGTTTATCAGGTTGCTGTGCCTACTTTGTTTTTTGATAGATTGTCATTTCTTTATAAGAACTGGATTTAGACTCCCACATTAATAACGAGAAAATGTCCCTTGTCCTCAGGATAACTAGCATAATGTGACATTTATGCTTCTGATGAGCGTGAGTTTCTAGAAGCTTGTGGAAGCCACGTGTCTCCAACATGGTGTTGGCATACAAGCACCCTGGCCAGCAGTACCATTAATTTCCCCCATTAGTGCTGGCAGTCAATGGGTCAAGAACTCAGTGACTATACATTGAATGATTTAAATGGATAATGATGTTTTCTTAAACAGAAGCACATTAAAAACATGCCCTTCAAATCCTACAATTAGAGCAAATAAAACAAACTAGGAAATTTGTGCCAGGTTAAAGCTTCATTTACTTCACCAGTTTGCAAAACTCCCAGTCTATGTTTTAGATAGGCTTAGAATTCAAATTGTTTTCTTCTCCACCAGAAGCATCTTTTCCTGGGGGCACCTCAACACTGCTGTACCTCTTAAAACATATTTTTTCTGCTAAAATGCTAGTGAGTACACTGGAAACAACAATAACAGCAACAAAATCATGAAGCAAGGGCTCATGACTCTTCTTTAAAGAAACACCCATTTGGGAAGCTCCTCTGAATATACTGATACCTCCCATTATAAAGTTCTGATAAATGCATTTTTATTTTTAATTTTAAAAATTACAAGGGTGATAAGTGAGCTACAAGAAAGTGAATTCTGATAAATCATATATTACTAAATTGTTTTCTCCACTTACATTCTCCTTTCAAAACCTTAAGGCATAAAAATATCCTTGGCTAACATGGTTCAGCCAGTCATGAATGCTGCCCGTGAAATCATGAGGATTGGAGTTCAAAACCCAGCAGCACCCACACAAGCTGCGTATCATGCAAGCACCTGTAACTCCAGCCTTGAAGGATATAACGCCCTCTTCTGGCCTCTGAGTGCACAGGTGGGCACATGCAAATACACACACACACACACACACACACACACACACACACACACATACCTATATGTCCTCATATACTCATACAGACATATAAATGGATAGATAAATAAATGATCTATGATAGCTAGATAGATGACACAACTTTTCATAAAAGATATTTTTATACATAAATTCATTAGTTCTTGGAATAAACATATGCATGAGGACCAAGCAAGTGAGTGAAATGGGGAAAATGAGAGTACTTTAACTAGGGAGCGGGGAAGGGAAGAGGAAGAGAGAGAGAGAGAGAGAGAGAGAGAGAGAGAGAGAGAGAGAGAGAGAGAGAGGAGAAATAATGCTTAGCCAATGTGTAAAAAAAAAACAATTGAGGGAAATGTCTTAGTTCAAAAGCCTACTGAAAAATTACACATACTGTATCTTTATACATGTTCATGTGTGTAGCTAAAGGCTACATAACAAAAAACAGTGCCAGACAGGAGAAACCTCCCATCAAGTTGCTGACCAGGGTAGTCCAAAAGACTCCCAAAATTACACAGGCTACTGCCACAGCCCTTGATTTCCCTATTGCTGAAAACAGGACATATGTTGGGCACAGGATTTGGAGCAATGGAACTGGAACTGACCTGAAAGCCACCTCTGCTGAAGGTTGTTTCTCATACTTTTGGAGAACAATATGCAAGCTGCAAAAGGAGAGCACCAGTACATGGTCCAATCCTAGCTTTAAGGACTAATAACTACAACAATGACTGGCACAGCAAACTATACTGTAGCAGTAGTGACACTTTTATCTTGGGGGTAATCAGCAGCTAATAATTAGACTTACTTAAAGTCTGCTCAATGAGAGGGAACTCATGTCTGGTACTGTGTATTTAGCCAAATACATGGGGCTCAAGCAATCATAGATGTCAGAAAAAGCCCTAACGCTGTTCACATGCCTAGAAAAATGTAATTTCTTACTATATGCTAAATATGGATCCTTATATTTACAGACAATTATACCAGTTACCACTCATCAAAGTTTCTTTTGCAACGGATGGAGAATATTACAGAGTTCCACAACTGGTCACATACACAGCTTAAATGTCTGTGAGATGCCCAACTCTAAGTGACACACCTACAATAGAAATTCTATCTAAGGCTCATGGGACATAGAGGAACAAGAGGTAGAGGAAATACTAATGCATCTCTAAACTCTCATCAGGAGGATGAGGAACACAAAAGGTCACAAATGGCCAAAGCATAGTGAATAATAGTCTACATAGTGTTGACTCTTAAACTCTACCCACCCAGGTCTCAGGGACCATGGCGGAAGAGGGGGAAGAAAGATTGTAAGATTGAGGGGAGGAAGTGCATGACCATATGGAAATAGAGTCCTACAGGCTCCTGAGAACTTGCTCATGTGAACTTACAGCAAATGTGGCAACATGCATAAGACCTATGCAAAGTCAAGTAGACAAAACCCAGCATGGACCTGGGGAAATAGCCACAGGCCCCATCCTTAGCCAAGGAATTATTGGCAAATTATTACTGTGGGGTGAGGGAGAGTAGAACATCTTTAAAGGAGTGACTCTAGAAAAGGTGACTAGACCCCAGTAGATGAACTTGCACTTAGGGACATCTGGGGACTCGTACTTGACTTGATAGATCTTAATATAAAGTATAATGTATAAAATGTTGTGTTTGAGGGGCTATGGGAGGGTGTAGATGAAGGAGGGAGTATAAAGGTATTTTGTATGAAATACACAAAAATTCAATAACAATAGTAAAAAATGTAGCAATCTAGTGTTTGTTTGAACAAATGTACTGACATAAAGAATTGTATTTTAGAAATGACTCAAAGTGGTATCTTAGAATCATCTGACAACTGTCTACCAACATTTTAGCCACTCTATTGGAAAAGGCGCAACAAAGTGTAAAAACAATAGCACCACTTAAGTAGCTATAAGTATCATATTCTTGATAATATTGGCCTTTTGTCTCTGTTAGAGCACACATTTTAAATATTCATGCTGATATTTATTTTTTAAATGTAAAAATGGAGTTAGAGTAACAAAATCTACCACCTGGTAATGTATTGGACATTTTTTGTTTGTTTGTTTTTTGGGTGTTTTCATATGTTTGATTCAATAGAGCTTACTGAATAATACATATCTTAAAATGCTTTTCGATAATTAAGGTTATGGTTGGTTGTCAGGTTCTCATCTTGAACTAAAAACTATGACTTTATTCAGGCACATAACAGAACTATGGAGAAGATAGCCATTAAAATCCTAATAGGTTGTGAGTCAAAATATTTCTATGATGTAGATTCAATGTAAATAAGTTCATTTTCTAGGAGGAAGGCACAATATTTTCTATAAAGGTTAGGTTTTCTGAAACATCTTTCTAGGAGAGCATTTTTTTGTGATTGAAAGTAATCTAAAAATAATCTAAGGATCTAAGAAATAGATAATATTTCCAAAATTTGAAATTGCTGGCTGTTGTAAAGCTATGAAGAAAGTGTAGTTATTTGTTATAGTTGTGCATTTGGAAAAGATCACGTTTGTGATCTCTATTCATCCTAAACGGAGGGTACATGTATTTGTACTTTACCCTGAGGGTAAATAGATGGTAAAGATTTAGCGTCTATGCTGAGGGCTTTCTAAGGAGCAACTGTATCTGTAAAGCTGCCACATTCAGGGTTCTGGGACTCAGATCTGAACTCAGAAACATCATGATATTTCTCATGCTTGGTTGTAAACTGCCTTAATTAAATAAACCCATTGAAGATGAATTGGTTATAAAAAATGTAAAATCACCATGTATTAATACTTGATAAAAACACGAATCAGACTAACCAGCTGCATTAATTGGTGAGTTGAATGTAAAACAAAAACACATCACACCTTACTCACATTGGTTAAGAATTTCAAGACACCAAGTGCAGAATATTAAACGAACCCCCACTAGGAACAGAGGGCTTTAGCAACTGCACTGTACATTCTCATGTAAGTGGGCCTGACTATACTTAGGAGTCTGTCCAGACTGCTTTTAAGTATAGAAATGGAAGGATTTGCATATACAGTTAATCCCCTGGAACATTGGCTCAGTTATTCTTCGCAGGGCTGGAGTGTGAGGGCACACATTAGCACTCCTCGCTGTGGTCTTTATTTAGCTCACTGCCCTTCTGTTGTTGCGAGTTGGTCCATCTCTCCATAAAGTTAAAATCCAGTGGAGCTGCTAACATCTTTCTGCAAAATGCCCTGCCTTCTTAATTAGATTCAGCAGATGATTGCCTCTCATCAGCTACAAACTGAAAACATACCTAAGTGTGCATTATATTTTACACATAATGGGCTAGCTTTCAGTAATTTCCATTTCAGAGGATTCACTTTCTCAGTTTTATGTTTGAACTATGAGTACACCTAGAACAATCATCTTTTCAATGACTAGGCATATTCATTCCCTTCCCTCAAATATCCTTATTGAGTACACAGGCATTGAAAATAGATTCTAAGTTTCTTTGTAGTTCAAACTTTTAATTCCATTTTATGGAGAATCAACATATCTCTTTGATGGTTGTATTGTACATGTATATATTAGAACCATTTTAATTGCTTTAGCAAAATCCAACTCCAAGGATTCTAAAAATTAGATAGATAGATGATATAGGGTAGCTAGATGACAGAGAGATAAATGATAGATAGATAATAGATAGATAGATAGATAGATAGATATATAGATAGATGATGGATGATAGATAGATGATGGATAATAGATAGATAACCAATAGTCAGGTAAATAATTTGATCAATTTATCTATAGATAGATGATTGGTAGATTAATAGGTAGATAAGGAATTAGGCAAGTATGTAGACAGACAGATGGACAGAGGACCTTCAACTTTGATTTGCTTCAAGAACACAAAAATGCCATTAGAACCTCCTTCTTGGGGCTGGAGAGATGGCCTAGCGGTTAAGAGCACCGACTGCTCTTGCAGAGGACTAGGGTTCGATCCCCAGCATCCACATGGTGGCTGAGAACCGTCTGTAACTCCAATTCCAGGAGAACTCCAGTTCCAGGGGAATTCGACACCCTCTTCTGACCTCCGCGGCATTGCACGGCATTGCACGGCATGGGCGCACCAACCTACATGCAGACGGTACACTCACATACATAGAAAACAATAAAAAAATTTAAAAAAAGAACCTCCTTCTTCCTCTCCTTCCTTCTGTTCCTCCTCTTCTTTCTTTCACCTTTCCACTTCCTCTCTCTCTCTCTCCCTCTCTCTCTCTCTCTCTTAATTATCATATTTCCTACACATTGGCTTTACTGTTGAAACAGGTTTCTTCCAAGTGGTGGGAAAATGCTCTCAAATTCCTCCATGCTGTATGCTAGAAAGAAAAGCTTCTTCATTTCAGCAACATAAATGTTCACATCAAAAGCTTCTGAATGCCTTACTTGGAACATGTGCTTACCCTGAGGGAATAACTTCCTCCCAGGGCTGGGAATATTATTAACCATCTAAGGGACTGTTCTTGGCAGTGCCCACCCCAGGGACTGGGAGGGGCATGTACAGAAGGGAAAAGTCAAAGTTTGGTTACCAAGAAGAAGGAAGGGATTCTGAACAGAAGAAATACTCTCTCCTCTTCCTTCATGACAACATTAGTACTGTACAGTTGGGGGCAGAGAACTTAAGCTCTGAACTCTGGGGGTATGGGGAGGCATGTGCTACTGAGACCTGCTGTCTTGTGTGGATGTGGTCAAATCTTTGTGCTGAGAAGATCTAGCCATTTTAATTACTCCCAAGGAAAACACTACTCTAATAGATCAAATTTGTCCATGGTTCTCAGAGGAGATACTGCAAAGTTTACAATTTGAGTAAGAATTCTGTGTGATTTTACTCCATGTATACAGAGACCTTTTTTAAAAGAATGTTGTTTTTTATTAGCATGTATTAATTATACACAATGAGCTTTATTATGACATTTTCCTAAATGTATACGAGGCATTATGCTCCTAATTACTCACCATTACTCTCTCTCATCCTGTTCCCACCCAGCTTGGTCCCTTTGCTCTTCCCAACCAGTTCTCCTTCTTCGTTCTTTAGGACCCAGAGAAGCCACGCTATGAAATGAGATAGATACTTGTCTTGGGCCGCCATTCATCAGCTGCAGAGACCAACGTTCAGTACAGGGGTGAAAATTCTCCAGACTCCCTATGTGGAATGCCCAGGGCATTGAAAGAGTTTACACCCGTCACATTTGATGTTATACAGAATTGATATTTCAAAGTTCTATATTTTTTCCTTGAACTTTATCACTTGCAATAAAACCTTGAAGACAGGTAATAGTCTTCCTATACAATGTTACAGGACTTGAGTGCAAATAAACAGCTGGCAAACGGCCTTGTGCGTGGGGATTCCGATCACTAAAGCTGCGGTGCTATCATGTCTTAAGACTAGGCACGGAACGCACCGAAAAGGCATGGTGCTGCATTTTTTGCAAAGAACACATGTGCTTCTCTTCCCGTGGGTACCGCCCCATCCTCCACACCCACACTCCAGGCACTTGACAGCCCACTTTGACCCATGTGACAACACATTGGGGAAAAAATCCCTCTCATGTAGATTCTTTTACCTGTGGGGTGATGGAATCCTCAAGCCTGTCTCTGAAGCTTCTCAGCTGTATCAGGGAACACTCCCGGGGTCCTGGTGCTGGCTGATCCTTACCCGGTCCAAACAAAGCCTCAGGGGAGCACTCTTCCTCTTCTGCTTTGCAAAGATACAGAAGCAGCTTTATACCACTGCAGGTCCCATCCATCTCGGCAACTTCTGCCCCTGAAACACCAAAATTGGTGAATCCCTGAGTCCCTGAGAAAGAGGAGTAAAACAACAATAAAATCTTCACCAGAAAAGCCAACCATTTTTACAATTATGCCATTACTGTCTGATTACTGGACACGGTCTGGATGTTACTGTCATCTTTGTGTGGAGTCTGGGACCAGGAGAGTTGTAATGATGCGGATCCTTTCATCAGAAGGACAGGGCTGGCTATAAGGCCTGCTTTGTGGAGCAATATGAAGAATTGGCAGGACCTCACTGGGTACCAAATAAATCCACGGAGTTCAGCCATGGCAAGAGAGAGACAGAGACAGGGACAGAAAGAGACAGAAAGATTGACTTGGTAGTATAGATTTTTTTTTAAACTTTAGATGAAATGGAGGCAAAAGAGGAAAGGTAAATAAATTATAGGAAATTCCAGGAACCACCTAAGGAAATCTAAAAGTAACATATTCCCTGAATAGAATTTGCCAGCTGTCTGCAAGTGTAGACCCTTGGAGCACGTGTGTTTTCCAGGGAACCTACCTAGCACTGACATCCCCAATATAGCTAATGCTCCCCAAGGGCCAGTTGGCAGGACTTTGAGGCCAGCCCTCTTCTCAAAGCTGTGCAGTGCTTCCTTCCTGTGGTTTGCTCCTCTGGGCTCTGAGACAAGCATGAATGGATCATCCTTTGTGTTCCCTGGGGAAGCAAAAGCTCTGATTCCATTGAAGTGCCCTGGCCTTCAAGTTGTTGGAACTGGGGCAAAAACTCAAGACAGCTTATCTTTAGGAAATATCATTAAAATAATCTTTTTTTACATTCGATAATGACAAGAAGAATAAAAGTCCGATCCAGGCTTTAGAGTTAATTTAATCCATTTAAAAGTGTGTGCAGTTCTTCACTGAATCCCATTCTTACCACCCTAACTGCTACGGTTTTAAACCTTGTCCTATTTTCAGACTTATCAAATCAAAACCGTTTGGGCCCAATCTTTCTATCCTGCTTGTTCGGACACTGGTCTCCATTAATTGTTTCCCCTCTCCAAAGTCCTTCCTTCTGCCTGAAGGAAGTCGGCCTGCTTGCTCGCCATCCTCTCTGTCTTTGTCACTTTTCCTCCACTCTAAGAGGCCTTACCTTTCCTCCACTCAGGATCCCAGTGTACTTGAACATTCTGCCCTGTAAGAAGCCAAGAAGCCGGGCTTGGTGGTGCACACCTTTAATCCCAGCACTCGGGAGGCAGAGGCAAGCAGATCTCTGTGAGTTCAAGGCCAGCCTGGTCTACAGAGTGAGCTCCAGGCCAGCTGGGACTAAAGGGAGACCCTGTCTCAAAAATACAAAAAAAAAAGCAAACAAACAAACAAAAAAAGCCAAGAAGCCTCCTCCACAGTGTGACCTCTCCCATCCCCCATTAGCCTCTAGACAGACCTGTCACCACAGGAGCGCTGGAGGATAGCTACAGGGACGGTAAATGGCCACTAACAAGCTGTGGGATTCCAGGCAACACAATTGCTCTGAGCTTCACTCTTTCCATCTATAAAATAGAATAATATTGGTGCTGGAGAGGTGGCTCAGCAGCTAAGAACACTGGCTGCTCTTGCAGAGGACCCAGGTTAGATTGCCAGCACCCACATGGTGGCTAGCAAGCTTCCCTAACTCCAATTCCAGGAGATCCAAGCCCATCTTCTGACTCTTACACATTTGTGCACTTACACACTTGCAGGCGATACACTTGTACAGATGAAATAAAATTAATAAAATAAAAAACTAGACAGATACTACTTTACAAAGCTCTCTGCCCTGGAGCCCTCCTCTGAAGCAGGGCCCGCTCCATCAGCTGCGCCCTTGCCTAACCAGTTTTTGCTTTTTTTTTTTAATAAAATACTTCTACTGATGTTTCGTGTATATCATAAAACACTTTTCAGTCCAATTTAGACATATTTCTCTTTCCCTGCCTCCCACCCTACTGAGACCCAGGCTAAAAGCCACACCCCTCCTGTGTGATCACCATGGGCAGAGTCACCCAGATGCCAGTTAGTGGCTCAGGGGACTGGCTCACTCGGGCACCTGTGCTGGAATCTCGAAGTTTTCTCTTTTCTGACCTCTGCAGCATTGCACGGCATGGGTGCACAAACCTACATGCAGACAGTACATTCATACACATTAAAATAAATAAAATTAAAATAATAATAATAAATCTAGGACTAGGAAGATGATGTAGCATTTGCCACCAAGCCTGATAGCCTGAATTTGATCCCTAGATCCCACAATGGAGAAAGAAGAAAACCAACTCCTGCAAATTGTCCCCTGACCTCCAAATTTATGCAGATACACATTCATAATATTAATTTAATTGAAAAATTAGAAAAAAAATCTGTTTAAACAGCACAGAATAATTATACACATGAATACAAGTTTTATGGGAAACTTATGATAATTCTATACATATATGATGCATAACAATTACATTAAGGTAATTAGTGCTTCCTATGTTTAACATTTATCATTTTTTTATCTTTTCTTTTTTTTTTTTTTGGTCTTTTCGAGACAGGGTCTCCCTGTAGCCCCAGCTGTCCTGGAACTCACTCTGTAGACCAGGCTGGCCTTGAACTCACAAAGATCCACCTGCCTCTGCCTCCCGAGTGCTAGGATGGGCTTTGTAACATATAAGTTTCATTGGAAAACATTGGTGGCTCTCCTGTGCTAAAGAACATGAAAACTTATTCCTCCTATGGAACAGTGTTTTGTATGTGTTATGCAACCTCCTGCCCTGTCTTGCCTGCCCTACGTACCCTTTCTGGCCCCTAGTAATGATGATTGTATTTTATTCTTTTATGATATCAACTGTTTAAGCTTCCATATTGAAGTGATTATTGGGTATTCTCCAGTCCCATCTGTTTGCTGCAGATGATAGAATTTCATTATTTTTAAGGTTGAATAATCTCATTTTGTATGTATCTACATTTTCTTTGTTCTTCCTCTACTGATGGCCATTGGATACCACATGTCATGGCTGTAATGAAGAGGGGAATTCTGTGGTCTAGCTCTCTCTTGCTCTTCAAGGCTCAGCTTAATATTTACCTCACAGAGATCTTTCTCAGTCAGCCTAACAATATGATCTCATATTCTAAGCATCCCTCTGTTTAACAAACACAATTTGTAATTGTTTCAAGGTATATTTTTAGGTTTGAAATTCTGCTTCACCTCCCTGCTAGGCTGTGCACACTGGGAGGACAGGGGTTCTATCTAGCATCTTCCTTGTTCCACTCTTAGGACCACACACAGAAACCAGAACCAAGAGATACCTACCAAGCATTTCGTTTGGCCTTTATTAACATCATAGAAAGACACCCTAAGAAGAACTGAAAGCCCATTTATTCAGAATGTTCTACTGTTTGGTTGTATATTGTACATTGTATACTGCTTGGGTATTCTCCAGTCTCATCTGTTTGCTGCAGATGATAGAATCTCATAATGAAAAAAAGTGGTATAATTTTGATCTTGAATGTCCTTCAAAGGCTCCTGTGTTGAAGGCTTAGTCTCTGGGAGAATCGGGAAATGGTAGAACCTTTATGAGATAGAACACAGTGGGAGGAAATAGAGCCTAGGGCATGTGTTCTTGAAGCGAATATTGAGACCCCAGGCCCTTTTTCTCCCCCTCCAGCATGAGGTGAGCACTTTCCCTCTGTGTTATGCTGTTCTTCCATAGGCCCAGAGCAGCAGCAATAAGGGACATGGACTGTGACCTCTTGAACCATGAGCCAAACAGTCCTTTCCTCCTCTGTACCTTCACCACTTTACCTTGAGGACACACACATGAGGAGGGTCACTATTAGCTTTAGATTAGAGAGTGTCCGCAAGCTCTCTGAAGGAAGGGCAGCTCATGTCATTGGACTGGGGAGTATGTCTGGCTTTCTGTGGTTGGGCTTGGGTAAGAAACAAGGGCAAAAAATGGAGAAGATAGCAGTCTCTGAATCAAGAGTCGGTGCTGTGGCTGACTGTGATGAGGGATCCATTGCCACATACCATCTAACTATTGTCCCTTCCTATATTCTGTCTCCTACCATATTTTTCTCTTTTATACACAGATCATAATGTTATGTCAAAAATATGTACAGAACGAATATATAAATTACCTTAACCAGCTGTTATGACTATGGTAAAGTATACTCGTTTGAAAGAAAGTTGGCATTTGTTAGAAATATTAAAGAGTTGGCATTTGTTAGAAGTATTGAAGACTTGAAAAGGATTACATAAAAATGGTAAAAACAAATGAGTGTTGTTGGAAGCGGAGAATGTTCCATTAGTTATTCTATTCCCATCACTTGAAGAAACAGCACCATATACCATTTCTTTCTAAATTGTACGAAGAAGCGTGGGTTGAAATTTCTAACAGTATTAAGTTTCCCACTTAAAGAAAACCAAGAAAGACATTCTTGATTCCTGGAACCTCCATATGCACACTTTTACCTCTGCAGAATCTGGGACCCTTTGTCCTTCTCTTCCAAGATCTAGATCCTGCCTTTCAACACACACACCAAGAGCCTTCCTCCATGCAGCCATGGCGAAACCCAAGGACACACAGCTCTTTTTATCTGTGTCACTCAGCACATAAGGACACTCTGCAAGAGGGTATTTCTCATGTCAGTGTTCTTACCAACTAAGTTGGAAGTTTCTATGACATTTGTGTGTCCACTCCAGCACCCGTAGTTCATTTGATGGGGCTGCACTATTCCTTCTTCATTAGTAACAATAGGAAACCAATAGATAAAAAAAATAAATAAAAGAAATTTAAAAGAAGTAAATATGAGATGATTTATACACACATCATCTGAGCATGTCAATCATAGGCATAATTATACACATGAATACAAGTTTTATGCATAGACAGACAGACATTGTTACATGATATATTTAACTACCTGAGTTCTGAGCATGGCTAAGTGGTTTAGATCAGTATTTATTATATTATTTTAAGGTGAGTTTTAAAAATAATAATGCTGATCTTTGTCTTCTTTCTTTGTAAAATGAAAATAAAATATTATCCATTAAAGCCTATTATAACTTAAATAAGCAACGATTTTTTATTTTAAAATTAAAAAATTAAAATTCATTGGAAAATAGTACATTTATAAAATGCATGTATGTAAATATTGCCAAATATTAGTTTTTTTGAAAATGCTCTATTTTTAAGTATTTGAATTAATATAATGATTAAATTAATTAGAAATATAGACAATATGATTATTCTGATTGTTTACTTCAATGTGAAAGCCAAACCTGATTTTATGTGATGTAGCAAAATAGTATACATACAATATAGGCTGATAAATTTATATATCTGTATGCAAATGGTACAAGTATACATCAAAACTATCTTTTTCTCTTTGACCATCTTAGGCAGCATATTCACTAACTGACCAAATGACAATTACAAAAAGTATTGAGGTCACGTGCGTTGTAAAGGCCTGAGCTTGGAATCAGAACTCAGAACGCAATACCCACCAGTCGTCATCATAAAAACTTTTCACTCACAGCCGGGCGTGGTGGCGCACGCCTTTAATCCTAGCACTTGGGAGGCAGAGGCAGGCGGATCTTTGTGAGTTCAAGGCCAGCCTGGTCCAGAGTGAGCTCCAGGCCAGCTGGGGCTACAGGGAGACCCTGTCTTGAAAAGACAAAAAAAGGGGCTGGAGAGATGGCCTAGCGGTTAAGAGTGCCGACTGCTCTTGCAGAGGACCAGGGTTCGATCCCCAGCACCCACATGGCAGCTGAGAACCATCCATAACTCCAATTCCAGGAGAACTCCAGTTCCAGGAGAATCTGACGCCCTCTTCTGACCTCCGCGGCATTGCACGACACGGGCGCACAAACCTACATGCAGACAGTACATTTATACACATAAAATAAATAAATAAAATTAAATTAAAAATTAAAAAAAAGAAAAGACAAAACACACACACACACACACACACACACACAAAAACAAAAAAACTTTTCACTCACTTTTGAAACAGGAATAAGGACATTTAATTCGGGATTAATGAAACATAAATTGTGAAGCTATCACATTTTTGCCTGTGATTGACATGCTCAGATGATAATAATACAGGCCAAGACTGAATGGAACCGTCAGAGGAAATATGTACAAATAAGAGTCACCTGAAGGCAGTGGAAACTTGCACAGGTTAACCATTTTCAGGGCTAAGATCAGAGGAAAAGTGATCATCATGATTTGTTTAACTTCAGGCTTCTTTTCTTCTTACAGCATTTGTTTATTTTCGTTTGAGAGTTTGCAAAGCCAGACGGAAGGCAGCTGCCAGAGGCAGGGCTGCCAGCCCCTCGTGGAAATGTCATGGGACGATTCAGATGAGAACTGAGGTCAGGCCAGAAAGCACTCAAGAACTTGAGAGACCACAGTCATTTAAAAGAGGCCTAGAGAAAGCAGCCTGGTCTTCTTTGGTACTCTGCCTTAAGCACCAGCCAATACTTCATTGAACCGTGTCAGAGGTTAAGAAGCTAAGTAAAAAGCCGCTGAAAAGAGAAGGGAGATTTGGCAATCTCACAACACTGAGTAAACAAAAATTGGCATTTAGGACTGCCAAGAAGAAGAGATCATTGCAAACACTTCAGCATTTTATTCTGCCTGGACGCTTGGCAAAGCTTCACTCTGGGAACCAAAGGTAAAACTAAAGGAGACCAAACCGTAAACAAACAACAAACAATAACAGCAAACCATCATGGGGCAGAATGTGAACTCCTACTCAAGTGGGATAAGGTGACTTACCTGAAGGAAGGTCATCTAAACTCTAACACACTGGTCATAGTGAATGCCTGATATTCAACTTAAATTACTACATACAGCCGTAAACAAGAATCAAAATACATAGATAGGGGCCGGAGAGATGGCTCAGCAGTTAAGAGCACTGCACCAGGCTGGAGAGATGGCCTAGCGGTTAAGAGCGCCGACCGCTCTTGCAGAGGACCCAGGATCGATCCCCAGCACCCACATGGCAGCTGAGAACCGTCTGTAACTCCAATTCCAGGAGAACTCCAGTTCCAGGGGAATCCGAGACCCTCTTCTGACCTCTGCGGCATTGCACGACACGGGTGCACAGACCTGCATGCAGACAGTACATTCATACACATAAATAAATAAATAAATAAATAAAATAAAACAAAAAAATACTTTTTTTAAAAAAAGAGCACTCCACCGACTGCTCTTGCAGAGGACCCAGGTTCGATGCCCAGCACCCACATGGTGGCTAAGAACCGTCTTCAACTCCAGTTCCAGGGGAATCTGATGCCCTCTTCTGACCTCCATGGCATTGCATGACATGGGTGCACCTAACCAACATGCAGACAGTACACTCATACACATAAAAATAATAAATAAAAATTTAAAAAATATTTTTTTTTAATTTTTTTTTTTTTATCTTTGTATGTGTATGAATGTACTGTCTGCATGCAGGTCTGTGCACCCGTGTCGTGCAATGCCGCGGAGGTCAGAAGAGGGTCTCGGATTCCCCTGGAACTGGAGTTCTCCTGGAATTGGAGTCACAGACGGTTCTCAGCCGCCATGTGGGTGCTGGGGATCGAACCCGGGTCCTCTGCAAGAGCGTCGGTGCTCTTAACCGCTAGGCTATCTCTCCAGTCCCTTAAAAAGTATTTTAAAAATACATGGATGGTAGACAAAAAATTATGAATGAACTAGGTACCAATATTTTCAAGTACAGACTTTTAATAGACTCATATTCATGACGAAGGAAAATTATGAACACAACTTTCAAGAGATTAGAGACTGATGCTCAATACTCAACATTGAGATTTTCAAAGAGATGGAAAAATCAAAGGGAAAAGAGAATAGAAATCGGGACAGGTGACATCAGTCTTGGAGTTAGCAGCGAAGGACTTTTTTTTAAATTTTTATTTCTGTATGTGTATGGATGTACCGTTTGCATGCAAGTCTGTGCACCCGGGTCGTGCAATGCCACGGAGGTCAGAAAAGGGTGTAGGATGCCCCAGGAACTGGAGTTCTCCTGGAATCGGAGTTTCAGATGGTTCTCAGCCGCCATGTGGGTGCTGGGGCTCGAACCCGGGTCCTATGTAAGAGCGGTCGGCGCTCTTAACTGCTAGGCCATCTCTCCAGCCCCAGCAGCGAAGGACTTTAACATTCATATAAGAGTCTCTTCTTTCTTTCCTTTTCATGTATGCACCATACTCACATGTGTGAATGGGTGAGCAAGCATGTGTGTGCACATGCATGTGGCAACCCGAGGTTGATTTGGGGAATTATCCTTCATCACTCTTCCACATTATTTTCACCTTTGAGGCAGGGTTTCTTGAGCAAACCCAATCTGGATAGTCTTGCAAATCAGCTTGCGCAGATGATCACCTTCTGAGGATGCAATTACAGGCAGGCCAACATGCCCACCGGCAATTATTTGGGTTCTGGGAATTCAAACCCCAGTCCTTTTGCTTGTGTGTCAACCACTAAGTAATCACCCAGCCCTGAGATTATCTTTAGAATGGGTTCTAACTTTCCTCGAATCATATAGAGTTGAAGCAGTTTTGCAAAGTAGAGTTCCTGCCTGTTTCATTTTTGGAACACAATCTGGGGACCAGGGCCAGTGTGTTCACAAGAGTCCCTGATGAGTCATGCCCTCTATCCAGAATCTATGCAACAAGATGGAGCCAAAGAACTTTCTCATGTAGATATTTTCAACAGCTGTCCTGTTGCTTATTCTGTACCATTTCAGAATTTGGCAAATGTATTGTGAGAAACACTGTCTTGTATTGGAGACTTCCAGTTCCCACTTCTGTTTTGCTGGAGTTATAGAACCGTGAAGGTGTCTGATTGGCCATTTCTCAGCCTTTCCCCCCAAGCAGATTCTAGATTCGTGACCTGGAGCCCATACCAAAAAATCTTCACATCCCTTTAAAAAAAAAAAAAACAAAAACGGCTGGAAACAAAAGCCCACATTTGTTCATGTCCCCTGTGTTTGGAATCTCAGCCTTTCTAGTTCTTGTTTTTCTTACTTTCTCATTGCTTTAGAAACGTTTATTTTTTTATAGATATGTTTTGAGTTGATGTTATGAAGAGGTTTTTGTCTGCCTCAAGTTACTCTTTTCTTCTAGATTATACTAATAATTCCAACTACAATATGAATGAGAAGTAAGTTTGAGTTTCATGCACTGAGTATTAATTGCTACAACCATTTTGGAAAATTGGCTTTTTTTGGTCACTCTGGCAAATTACCTAACAGAAAGCATCTTAAAGGGCTGAGAAATGCCTCAGTGGTTAAGAGCATTGGCTGTTCTTGCAGAGGACCTGGATTCAATTCCCAGCACCCACATGGTGGCTAACAACCACATATAATTTCAGTTCCAGGGGATCTGAGGCCCTCTTCTGACCTCTGCTGGCATTGCAAGACCTGGGTATACTTACATGCTTGCAGGTAATAGCCTCATACATGTAAAATTAATAAAATTCATAAATAAAATATTGTTTTAAAATAAGACTCTTGAGGGCTCACAGTCTGAGAGATAGAGTCTGCCATGGCAGGGAAGGGATGGCAGCAGGTGTCTGTGTGCTGAGGGAGTAGGAGGCAGCTTCTCGCTCTCATCTCAATGGATGGAGAAGGAAAGACAGGTTGTCTGGAAGCAATGTCAAGAAAGATAAACTTCAAGGCCTAGTGAATATTCTTCCTCCAACCAGGCTCCACTTACTAAAGGTTCTACAGATTCTCTGAACAGTACCACCAACTTGACCAACTATTCAACACAAGAGCTTGTGAGGGGAGACTTCGTACTTAAGTCACAACACCATGACAGAGCAATCCCACCCCAGTGCATTCATGGTTCCCAAAGAAAGAACACACACAAGAGCCTGAATGGACACAGCTCATGTCTCTATCCAAGCAAAATGATATGCCACCTGTATTATGTTCATTTGAATGGAGAACTACAGCCATTGTAATGGCTAATTTTATGTGTCAACTAATTATAACATCAGATCCATGCAAGGCCTGCATAAAATCAAAGGCAGAGGGAAGAACAATTTGTTGTTTTTGTTTGTTCTTTGCCTGAGCTGGGACTTTGGTCTTCTATCCTTAGATGGGCAGCCATTTCTTGCCCTCCTGCGTCTCCAGCCAGCAGGTGTCCGGCAGGTCACCTGACATGCCAGGCTCTATAATCACAGCAGCCAATTCCTTAGCTATCATCATAAGTGTCAAATGTGGTGTGTGTGTGTGTGTGTGTGTGTGTGTGTACATTTTAAGATAGTTGTTTCTCTGGAGAACCCTAGATAGTAATCACATATACCAAGAAGAATTTCCAGCAATTTTTTAAAACTCTAGAAATGAAAATAATTGACCCAACAAAAACATTATGAAACAGCAAACATTACATACATAAGGAATCATTGCTGAAAAGAGAGCATATGGAACATCACCATCCTCTAGAAATTGTATCACACATTCATTTGACTTCTAATATTCTGTGTAATCTCAGCGAAATTTTCTAAACTGATTTAAAAATAATGAAAGAGAAAAAAGCAATATATATGTGTGTGTGTATATATATATATATATATATATATATATATGTCTGGAAATAAGCTTTGCAGTATCAAGACATTCTTCGAACAACACAACTGTTTTCTATTCTTGTAAAACTGCAAATGCTGCTAACATCCCAATAAAAAAAATACTCCAGTGCTCGCATGCAGAGCAGTGTATGTTTTTCCTTATTTTGCCCTGATACATGTCTCTCATTTTTGTTCCTTATGCTTAAAATTGTTATATCTGAATTGAAATGCTACATATAAATTTTATATTTATGGAGTTTAGTGAATATAGGAAGTGCATTATCTGGCTCATTTTGGTGTTTTTAAAATAGTGATTACCTTTTTCAACAACCAAATGCTCTTGATCTCTTTCTGTGGTCTGACATCGGAATAAACCAGCCTTCCTTGCACAATATTAATTTTCCAAAAGGAATATTTAAGAAAGATTTGAGAAGACAGAAAGACCTTTACAAAACTTACACAATGCTTATGTTTATTCATAGACATGGCTTAATATGAAGAACTATCAATATTTTAAAAAGCTTCATAGATAAAATAAATTATATATGAGGCTGATTTTTCCCCAAAATACAAATTATTGAGTTTAGAAATGTCAGCATGTTTCCTACAACCTACTTGTGTGAATTTTCATTGCACAGTAATGCAGACAAGGATTTCCAATAATTTTGCAGCCAGACCTTGAACTTATGAATTCAAATATTTGGAAAAACCACATACTCCAACTCAAGCTTCTTATTTTATTGTAAAGGGAATATATCTATGCATAGCTTTTTTCCTCACTTAGAACTTTTAAAGAAATCTCTGTACTTTTACAGAATTTCAAACTGACAAAATTTACAAGAACAGCACAAGGAACTTTTACACATATATTTCCCCCATTTACCAATTATTTATAATAAACTTCTCCTCTGGTATCATCATGTTCTCTCTCTTGCTCTCTAATCAATATACACACAAAAACATAAACATTTTATTTAAGAAAACCCAGAAAATATTAAGCTCCTTCACCTCTAAACACTAGTATTTCCCAAGAATAAGAATTTTGCACAAATACAATTATCCACATTTTAGCATGATCCCATAATTGCTTCATCTACACATCCACTTAATTTCACCAGTTTTTCCAATTTTTCCCCTTGTAGAACCCCATTGAAGTTGGCCATCAGTCTTATTGCCTATGTCTCTTCTGTCTTCTTGTAGTTTTTTTTTTTCCTTTTTTTGGTATTTTTGATGCGGGGTCTCCCTTTTAGTACCAGCTGTCCTGGAGCTCACTCTGTAGACCAGGCTGGCCTTGAACTCACAGAGATCCACCCACCACCTCTACCTCCTGAGTGCTGGGATTAAAGGTGCACACCACCACGCCTGGCTTCTTCTGTCTTCTTTTATCTGTGGGGTACATAACATCTTTGTTGATCTTAACAACCTTGAAATGCTTTTTAAATGTATAATTTTATTGAATTATGGGAAATTCATGTTAAACATTTTGATCATCTTTATACCCCCTTCCCCATCCAAAGCCCCCAGAGTGCACCTCACTGGATGTCATGCATTGTGTCATATACGTTAAGGTCTATTGAGTCAAGTTAGTGTACCAAAACATCTTAGTGCAAGTTCATCCACTATTCAGCCTACCTAGAGTCTCTCTCTTATACACCCAGCAGTAATCAGCTGCCAATAGCTCTTCAGCTAAGGTTGGTGCTCCTGCTGGATTTTTGTCTGCTTGAGTTTGCATGGGTCTTGCACATTCTGACACCATTGCTGTAGATTCATATGAACAAGGTCCCAGGAGCCTGTAAGACTCTGTTTCCATATGGTCATGCACCTTCTTCTCCTCTGGCTTTAATAATCTTTTCACCTCTCTTCTGCATTGGTCCCTGAGCCCAGGGTGGAAGAAGTTTAAGAGTCTTGTCCAAGGACACACATTCTTCAGACCATTCTCTATGCTTCGGCACTTATGGCCTTTTAAATGCATTGGCCTCTGTTGCATGAGAGAGCTTCATTGATGAGAGTTGAGAGAAACCTTACTATTCTCTCTACCCCTCATTCCAGTACATTCCATAAGCCTTAGGTATAGAGGTTGCACTGTAGATGTGCCACTTAAGGTTGGGGGTCTCAGAGACACATAGTCTCTGTGTGTGACCAGTTGTAGAATTCGGTAACACTGTTGCAAAAGAAGTTTCTCTGATGATTGGTGACTGGCATAATTGTCTGTAAATAAAAGGATTCATATTTAGCATATAGTAAGTAATCACATTTGTCTAAGGATGTTACAGCCTAGGATTTTAGGATTTTTTTTTTTATTTCTGTATGTGTATCAATGTATTGTCTGCATGCAGGTCTGTGCACCCGTGTCGTGCAATGCCGCGGAGGTCAGAAGAGGGTCTCGGATTCCCCTGGAGCTGGAGTTCTCCTGGAATTGGAGTTTCAGACGGCTCTCGGCTGCCATGTGGGTGCTGGGGATTGAACCCGGGTCCTCTGTAAGAGTGGTCGGCGCTCTTAACTGCTAGGCCATCTCTCCAGCCCAGGATTTTTTTTAATTACATGAAGAATGCCATGGAGATTTTGATGGGCATCTCATTGAATCTGTAGATTGCTTTTGGTGGGATGGTCATTTTCACAATATTATTTCTTCTAATCCAAGTTCACAGGAGATCTAGCTTCTTATATATTCCTCAATGTCTTCAAACATTTAAAATTTTCATTGTAGAGATCTATAATGTCTTTAGTAAAGTTTATTGTTAGATGTGTTGGGGTTTTTTAAGACTATTGTGAATGGGAGGTTTTCCATGCACTCTTCCTCCAATTGCTTGAAACTGGCACATAGAAAGGATACTAATTTTCATATGTTAATTTTGTAACCTGCCACTTTGCTGAAAGTGTTAATCATTTTTAGGAGTTTTTTGGTGGAATTTTTGAGATCTCTTAGGTACAGTATCATCTGCAAATAGAGATAAAATGATCTCTTCTTTGCCAGTTAGTTCTCTTTAATGTTCTCTTTTATTACTGCTCTAGCAAGGGACTCAAGCACCCTATTGAAAAGGAGTGCAGATAGTCAGCAGTCTTGTCTGGTTTCTCATTTTAATGGAAGTCCTTCCAGGCTTTTTTCCATGTAGAATGATATTGTCTGTTGGACAACCTTTACTTAGTGTAATTTCATTTTTTTCTCCCCAACCCCAAAAGAAAGCTAAGCATTTCTTACCCCAAACAAAGCAGCGTAACTTAGTGGGAAGTCCACCACACTTGAGATCTTCCAGTTAAAACCATGCTACCTTAAATTCCCTCATTTGCAAGATGGAAACTCTTAAATGTATTCTGTGTTGGCATCTATGATAATTTTAGAACTTAGTGTATTTTGATCCAGGCACTTTTGGCCTTCATAGTTTGCATTTACATGTCATCTATAATTATGATGGGTTTTCCTTTAAATGTGAAATGTGAATTTCTCTTGTCCCTTTCAGTATTCTCTCTTTGTTCTGTACATTTCGTGTTTTACTCCGATATGGGGAGTTTCTTTTCTTTATATTTGCTATCATATGTGCTTCGTGTACATGTATGGGAATCTCTTTCCTTAATATAGGGAAATTTTATTTTATAATCCAGTTGAAGATCTGGTCAATACTATTTACCTGGGATTCTTCTCCTTTTATGCCTATGATTCTTAAATTTGGTGTTGTAATGGCATCCCACACTTCCTGCATATTCCATTCCTTTATTTTAATTTCTCATATTCTTTGAGCAGTCCAGTCATTCAAGTTTATCATCCAATCTTGATATTCTCTTTTCCATTTCATTCATTCTATTGGGGAGGCGTTCTCCTGTCATTTCAGTTTGGCTTATTGTGTTTCTCACTTCTTTCATTTCAGCCTCAGTTTCCTTCAATAATTCTATCACTTTTGTCAGTTCAGGCAGAAGTTAATCCATGTCCTTTTTTGGTTCTTTTAGTTGTATTTTGTGTGTTCTTTAATTTTGTTGATCATGTTTATTATTCTTCTTTTATGTTCTGTGTTCCAGGTTACCTCTATGGGGGTCTTATAAAACTCTTATATAGGCCTAGTGGTGTTTGGTGGGGACATATTATTTTGGTTTTTAATATTATTATATTTTCATTGCAGCTTTGTGTGTAAACTTCTTTTGATATTTATGATTCTAGTATGAAACTCAAGCCTTCCTTTGTTGAGTCGAAGTTTGTTTCTGTTTGTATTATTGATGTACCTTGCTTACTTTCTGATTCAGTATGAAAAGCTGGTTGGTCAAGGCTTCATGTTCTGTCTTTTGATATATTGGAGGGACTGGAGGGCTCCAGCCAGTCTACTTAGGAGCTTGCCAGGAGGTCAAAGTAGACCTGGCTAGTTAGAAGCACTTCAATAGCCTCAGATGGATAATGCCAAGATCCAAAGAGAGGAGATGGGAAGTGGATGTGCTGGCCTATTGCAGCCAGCAGGCAATCCCAGCCATGGAGCAGTGAGAGGGACCACAGGGTACCAAAGCAGGGGAATGTCTAGGACACGATTTGGTGTCTCAACCTGGAGGCCACATCAGACACTCTTAGGCAGTCTCAGCATGTGCAAGGAGAAGTTACGGGATGAGGAGCTCCAGGCGCCTTCTAGCCAGCCGTCTTGCTATTAACAAATAGAGGAGAATTAGAATGCAAAATACCCTTTTATTTTAATTTGTCAGATGTTCTGCTGTGAGTAGATCCAGCCAAGGATCTAAGCTGCAGCACAGTGGTGCTGCTTTGCCTTCTTTGCATATAAAATGGCAGGTGTTGGTCTAGTGCTCATTTTAAGGTGGACATTTAAGATGTGAATTACCTTTTTTCCTCAATTTTTTACCTATTAGTTTTGTTAACTGGGGATTTGTATATGCGTATATGTGTGGAGGTTAGAGGACAACCTCAGGTATCAGCCCTGTGCTATATTTTTCTAGTCAGGGTCTCTTGCTGTCTGTCAATGTGTATACCAGACTAGCTGGCCATAAGCTTTGGTTGATTCTCTCATCTCAGCTTCTGGTATTTCTGCTAGTAATGCTTGGGTTTCAGACAATGTCTGGCTTTCTAAGAACTTTGGGGTCTAAACTCCAAAAGTCCTCAGGCTAATTATGCAAGTGTTTTATCCCCTGGACCATTCACCCAGATTCCAGCTAGAGGCTTTTAAACTTTTTTTTTTTTTTTTNTTTCCTTGTTTCTTTCTCTAAAGAGTAAATTACTAAATATTTTGATTTAGCCTGCTAAGTTTTCTGGTAATTCTTTGTAGCAACAATAGAGTATTTATACCTCATTTCTTTATCCTGCCCCCAAACAGAGCCAATCCTGGTTCCTCATAAAGTTTACTTTAGAAAATTCTCCCCAAAATACTTTTCTCACCTTATGTCACTACACTTTACCCCTCCACCCTCAGCCACATTCTGGTTTTGGAAGATGCTGATGGCTCTACTCATACAAGCCCAACGTTGTTTTTTGTTAATGTCTTGTCTCTCTCTTTGAATCCCGCCACTGTGCTGGGGGCCTGGACTGCTGTCTATCTACTACTGGATAACATTCTAGAAGATGAGAATTTTCACTAGCTTGTTTTCAGTTAATAGAATCTATGCCCAGCTTTGCTTGAGTAAGACTCCTAGTTCTTGGATATATATGTATAATACCATTATTGACATCTTTTCCAGTTTACCTTAGATTATTTAATTATTACAGAATCCTGTCTCTAATAATACTAAACTGTTGACTATGTTTAGACAAGAGCTGTTTTCAGCCTTAATTAGAGAAGCTTAGTTTAGCAACAAATTTTGGGTGGTGAATGCAAAAATTCATGGCTGTTCAGCTATTAAGAATAAGTGACTACTGAACGCTCATCCCTAAACAGAATAGCTGTATTACTTCATCCAAGGCTCAGAGAACATTGCCAAAATATGGGATAGGAAAGAGTGTGATTTGATCACTTGATGATGGGTAGGCATGAGGTGGCTGCTGCAATTATAAACTCAAAGTTTATAATTTTGATATTACGTACCTATAAGTCATAGTGTGCTGGCTGGAGATAGTCTTAGTGTCAACTTGACACAACCTGGTGTTGAGGGGAGCCTCAATTGGGAAATTGCTCCATTGGACTGGCCTGTGCCACATCTGTGGAGTAATTGTCTTGATTGTCCGAGCAACTGGGGGAAGGTCCAGCCCACGATGAGTGGTGCCCCTGGGCAGGTTCCTGTGTACTCTGTATAAGAAGGTAGACCTGGGCATGAGCCAGGGGGAGCAAGCCAGTGACAATCATTTCTCCATGGCCTGTGCTTCAGTTTCTGCCTCCAGGGTTCCTGCCCTGAGTTCCTGCCTTGGGGCTCCCTAAAGTGAATGAACCGTGACCCAGGAGATGTAAAGCTGAATAAACCCTTCCTCCCCAAGTTTTTTTTTTTTTTTTTTTTTTTTTTGTCACAGCAATGGAAAACAACTAGAACAGAAAGTGGTACTGAGAGTGGGTTATTGCTAATACAGACATGGCCTTGGTGTTTTGGGGAAAGGATTGTGGAGCATTTGGAACTTTGGGCTAGAAAAATCATTGTATGCCTAAAGATCTTGGCTGTGGAACTTGGAACAGTTTTGCTGAAAAAGTTGTAGAAGATGGAGGCCTTGGCTTGTGAAAGTTTCTAGTTTCAAGGGAAGCAGAGATCATCAGGATTTTTTAATCTGTGGGTTCTGGTCAGCTGGGGCTGAAGATCAGCTTGTAAGTAACAAGAGACCGAGAACCTGAAGTGAAATCCTTTGTTTTACTGGGACAATTGATGCTGTTAGCTGAGGCTGAAAAATCAGCTGTAAGTAACAGAGACCAGCATCTTTGGTGAAATCTTCTGGGAAGAAATTTCTCAGGGTCAGCACACATAGAAGCTGTGATCCAGAAAGGGGCCCTGAGCTCCATCTCACCAGAAGCAGGACTTGGTAGTGTGTAAGGAGTCTCCTATAATGGTTCTGGTGTGCTGAAAATTTGAGGGGGTCACAGAGAAGCAGCTGAGGCTTGGCACTGTGAGAGGTCAGGAAAAGACCATTGGTGGAAGTGCACATCAGTTGCCCTGGTGAAGACCCCGGGATTGCAGGGGTCATGGAAAGAAGCTGAGGCTTTGCACCAGGAGAAGTCAGAAGAGACCATTGGTGAAGGTGCCTCATTTTCAGTGGCGACTCCAGCTTTTTTGGAGATGCCAGGACATGGGATGACCACAAGAGCAGCAGCAGGTGTGAATGGAGTCAGCCTGGTCCTGGGAGATGAGCTGTGTATGCTACGGATGGTCGGAGTTAGAAGAAGGGGAGCTGCTGAAGACCCTTTGGAGCCCAGAAGAAATTGTAATTCCCAGGTGTCCAGCCTTGAGCTACTTGACTGGACTTAGGTTTTGTTTGAGTGGTCCTTTTGATTCTTCCCTTGAAATAAGACAGTACTTGTTTTGGATTTTACAGCAGCCACAGTTAAGAGACTTTTATAACTGTAAACTTTTAAGTGTCTGGACATTTTTAGGGCTGTGGGGCTTTTAAGGTTGTCTGTCCTTAGGTGGAAAGGTGGTGGTTTAGTAGTGATGTGCTTTGTGTTGTCAAGTTTGACAAGGGGTCATTGTGCTGGTAGCTTTTAGTTGTCAACTTGACACACCGTGGGTTGAGGGGAGCCTCAATTGGGGAATTGGCTTCCATTGGATTGGCCTGTGGCCACATCTGTGGAGTATTGTTTGATGGGTCGAGCTGTGGGAAGGCCCAGCCCACAATGAGTGGTGGCACCCTGGCAGGTTGTTGTGTATTGTATAAGAGGCAGGCTGGGCATGAGCCCAGGGGAAGCAAGCCAGTGGAAGCAGCATTTCCCATGGCCTGTGCTCAGCCTCCTGCCTCAAGGTTCCTGCCCTGAGTTCCTACCTTGGGCTCCGTAAAGTAAATGAACTGTGAACCAGGTGATGTAAGCTAAAATAAACCCTTTCCTCCCCCAAGTTGGTGTCAGTCAGAGTGTTTTTGTCAAGCAATGGAAGACAAAACTAGAAACACATAGTTACTGATGAGTACCCCATGCTACACTGGACAGCTCAGCACCCATGCTCATGTGAGCACCCTGGTTAAACTCAGTGGTTCATGAACCAAAACAAAACGAAAACAAGAGGATAATGAAAGTGGGCAGAGGATTTGTAGAATGGAGGAAGGGTACTTGAGGTGGAAGGGAAATAGAAAATAGCAATCACAATGTATTTTATACATGTATGAAACTACCAAGAATAAATATAAATATTAAAACTTCATTTTAAAACGTGTATGTGCAGATTTGATCGAGACTTGCCAAGCTCATTGAAACCCCTGCTCCAGTTCCAATGTTGTATCATTGAATAAAAATGTCATCAACTGCCTTTAACATCATGTAATGAAAGGCTTGGAGGCAATGTTAAGGATAAGACTTCACATCTCCTCATAGCTACTTAATCATTTTTCTAAAGTTTATTTATTTTTACCTCATAAAAGATAAAGTAGACCACAGACCATCCAGCCCAGACAAAATAAAGGTAATCAATGTTAATTCTAAGTACATTCTTAAATTTTCATTGGGAAATTAGAAGAAAAGAAAAAGATGCTAAGTGTGACCATATACAGAACATTATTTACTGTGGTGGTGTGTTCTTAAGAAAAACTATGAAAATTCCTCTTAGAGTGAATTTCCTTCCAGCAAGTTTACCTCAGTATTGTAGCTGATATTGAAAAGTGCACCTTAACCATCCAACGTGCTGTCTCTCACATATTATGCATTCAACAATTTATAGAAATAGGCTTGTGACTTAAAAGTTGCACATAATGATTGAAGAGACATCGAGGAGACCATGTCTAATTCCATTCTTCTACATGTGGACATTCAATTTCCCCAACATCATCTGCTGAATATGCTATTTTTTTCCTTCTGTATGCATTTTGGCCTCTTTGTTGAAAATCAAGTGACTGTGATGTCGTAGATTAGTGTCTGGGCCCTCATTGAGCTACATGTTTTTTTATGCTATTATGCTGTTTTAGTTACTATGGCTCTGTAGTATAACTTGAGATCAAGCATGACAGTGCCTCCAGCATTATTTCATTTTGCTCAGGATTGTTTGGTACATGCAGTCTTTTGTGATTCTATATAAAATTTTTAAATCTCCCCAATTTCTGGGAAGAATGTTGTGGAGATTTGGGTGGAAATGTACCAGCTCTACACTACTCTTGGTAAGGTGGTCATTTTCACAGGAATGTTCGTTTCCACCAGCCGTGAGCATGGCCAAGTTCTTTTCTGTCTCAGAGATTTAATGTTTTATGTTCATAGAGCGGTTCTTCCACCACTCTCTGCGGTTAGTTTTTACTCTGATTTTTTTAATCTTTTTTTATTTTTAGGATATTGTGGATTGGATTGTTGCCCCAATTTCTTCCTTAGTGTGCTTGGTTTGGTATAGAAAGGTTACTGGAAATTTGTATTTTATTTGCATGTTTTATTGTATGTGTCAGCTCTTTGCTGTGACAGTGTTAGATCAAGGTTTAGGAGTTTTCTAGTGGAATATTTGGGATCTTTTATAATATATCATATCATCTGTAAACGTGGATCCTTTATCTTCTTTCCTGTTTATGTAGCTTTCATTTCCTTCTCTTGTCTATATAAACAAGATGAAGACAAAATGAATGGAAGTTGGGAAGGGGATATGCGAGAAGAGGCCTGGGAGGATCTGGAAAGGAGGAGTAGGCAGTGGCTATGATCTGTAAGTGTACGGGCCTGGAGAGATGGCTCAGTGGTTAAGAAACACTGCCTGTCTTGGAGAGGAACCAGGTTTGGTTCCAGCACCCACAGATGGGCTAGGGGATGCTGACACCTTTCTTCTGGCTTATGAGGGCATTGCAATGCATTTTCACACATAAAAAAATACATGTGTTAATATTCATGTATGAAATTTTCAAAAATGAATAAAAGAAAAAAATTATAAAAAAGAAAACAGAAGATATACAGCTAAAAAGTCCAAGACGGTAGCATGATGCATATTTAGGAATCTGTCAAACCATTACGTATAATTCTAAGAAGTAATATTTAAGAGTTTTACTTTAAACTCATCTTCGAATGCTTTTTGTTCTATTATCTTTCTAACTTAAAAACAATAGAACTAAGTTCCTCAGATCAAATTGAGAATTTGAAAACACATCTAAGGTATGAAAAAAAATCCCAGATGAAGTTCAATTATCTACTTTTGTTGTAAAGTGAAGTAGTTGACAAGGATGCCTCAGATGAGAACTCTTTTGTATGACCATATGTATATATGTATGTATATACGTATCTGTCTATCTATTCTATGTATGTATCTAATTATGGATTAAAATTCTATATTACCACAACCATAAATGGTTTCTTCAGATGTTGAGCAATTATCCAAGTGGTATAATAGTTAATAGGACTATGCCATTTAATACACTTGCCAGATATTCTGGATAACTGACTTCCAAGGAATTATTCTCACTGTAAAGACATTCAAAACAACACAGTAGCACAGAAACTAAGATTATAGTCATTTACTAGGTGAGAGCATCAAGGCTGAGTGAGGTGAGGAAATTTATCACCAGGACTACACATTGAGTAAGGCTTGGAGCTAGAGAACAATCTAAGTAGTCTGGCAATAAAGCGTGTGCTTTCCACCACCACAACCTGCTTCTGCAGTCACTCTGAGTGCAGTTCATAACATACCTTCCAGACATTGATTACAGGCTCCCTGTTGGACACTTGCTACACAGGTGCTATGACCAGGTAATAATGCCTCAGAGAAAGATTCTCTTCTCACAGGCTTTGCAAGGTTCCTGTTTTTGCTTGCTTAGAGCATATTTGAAAATTTAGGAAATAATAAAAATTCTCATCATTCTGGGGAGTTTGAAATTCCCTCTCTAAATACACAATTATGTGGTTCATTTAGAAGACATTAGCAGTGTCCTGCATATACCTCCTTGTTACTCGATAATCTAGCATATGTTAAAAATGTTACGTGTGTATCTATGAGTCATCATCAAAGGGCTGGTGTGGCCCTTATGTCTACTGAAGGCAGGTGGGATAATCCAGGATCTGTGGTCCCTTGAGAAGGATGCAGTTAATGACTGAACTGGTTAAAAGATGAGTATCTTCCTCACTTCAGGTGGTACAACTCTGGGATTTAACTTAAACCAGCTTCTATGTGGAGTTTGCAGCAGGCCCAAGCCTCAACTGTCCATAATGAGAACTCACACTGTAATATGTAGGTTGACATCTCTTCCTAATTTCAGCTCACCACATCTATCCTGTAGCTTTTTGAGATCTCCTTTATAAGCCACGTGTAATCAACTTTGTAATGCATACTTTATTTAAGAAAACAACACCACCAGAAGAATGTCTTAAACAATGTGCATCTCCAGTAATATGAAAATCAGTTTCTTATTCTATTTCTTAAGTCTTTTCTTGTACAAAACAGCAATGCTTTGCTTTAAAAACTGGCAAGTTTGTAAAAATTTCAGGTTACATAATATTTGCTGAATTATCTTAGAATAAAAAAGTGAAATGCCACAAGGAATTCTTGATAGAAGAGAAGATTGAAGCATCTTTGGTGTGTTTCTGAAGCCTAATAAACCTGTTTGAAAGAAGCATCTTGGAGCTGTCAGAACTTGAAGCTTTTATGTGTTGAACATTCAAGCAGTGATTCCAACTTCTAGGCAAAGAAAGAATCTTCCTCAAAGATTGTCAAAAGAAATTCAAGAAGAGCCAAGGAAAGAAGGGAATAAGATCAAGGCACAGTGGTAGTGGACTACGCATAGAAGAAAAGCTCCCATCTGGAAGTTCAATGGCAAGGGAGCTTGAGCCTCCTTGGTCAAAAATCTAAGCACTCTGTAAAAACCAAGGTCAGTTCTTGGGTTTTATTTTCCCTGTAAAATTCATGCTTCGTGTGCATATTCTGTTTAATTATTCTTATCATTGAAAAAATATATCCTAGCCTTATTTTTAATTTTTGCATTAAAATATTATATGATTCTTTTTTGCCCACATGGCATGTAGTGTATCTGTCATGCAATGAATGCCCATGGAGGTCAGAGGAGGGGTCAGATCCCTGGAACTGGATTTTACAAAATGGTTGTTAAGCCACTATATGGGTGCTGGAAATTCAAACCCCTAGTCTTTATAAGAACAATCCAGTGCTCTTAACCACGAAGCCTCTCCCAAGTCCTATATCCTAGCTATATTAGTAGGCTACTTAGAAGTGGCAGGAAGGAGAGGTGCATTAGAAAAAGTGACAGGGAAACTTCTTAATTCCATCTTCTTGACCAATTAAATTGGTTGATACATATCATTCAAACCCATCAAATAATCCACACAAATTCATCCGAATTTATCTGAAAACACTAGAAACAGAAAAGTACATGTTTACTGGAATTAAAAAATTACATTTATTGATTCCTCGAGTTTCGTATTACCATGTATTTTGATCATATTCAGAAACCTTCCCCCATCTCACCTCTAAACCTAAAATTCCTCCCCTGTCCCTAACCACCTTGACATTTAATGTCCTCTTTAATTATCTTTTAAAGGCATGTTGAATCTAATGTGTGATCCCCTACTGTTTTGGGGTGTGGGTCTTGTTAAGCTAGCCCACATCATAACAGCACATGCGAACCCACACTGTGACAGCACATAGAAGACCTGTGCAACCCAACCAGAACAAAACCCAAAATGGATGCAGGAAGCTGGAGGAGAGGCCCCAAGCCCTGCTGAGGAAACATTAGGGTAACTGACAGCTGCTAGGAGAGTCAGACTCACTGGAATTTTTGAAACAGTTTATTGAAAGCAAAACCTTTTCCCCCCTAATATCCTTGAGCCTCTAAACCTTCTCTCAACCAGATTAACTATTTAAATTTCAAAATATTTGAATAGTTCAGAATTCTTTGTATTTCCTTTTCTCACTTATAATATCTTCAGTTACCTTAATTTAAATTTCTATCTGAATCTAAATGATTTTCCAAGTATAGAATTCAGGATAGAACTCACTCTGAGCTCCAGACTTAAAGTTGCTATAAGCCCTTCCATTTAGATGTTTCATGAACAAATCAAATATAATATAGCTCAAACTGACTTCAGGCATTCTCCACCTCCCCCTTTTGACAGGCTCCTTGGATTTTCTGTGAAAGGCATCAAACACATATTCCATTGTAAAACCTTTCTGCCAACTTTCAATTTAAATGAAATCAGGTATCTCTTTAGTCAAAATCCTACTAAGAGCTACAACTGAGATTGCAATTGAAGTAAAATCCAACTTTCCAGTAATTTGGAAGATTCTGTCAGCAATTCTTAAAGAATGACCCTAAGGGGTCATTTTAGACAGAGCTCTTCTCATCCTATGACTGAAAGGTCTGCGGCATTTTAATCCTGTTAATGTTTTTATGGGCACGGCAAAAGCAGTGCTGGGTACGACTGTTGGCACCAAGTATGTGTCAAAGTTGTGGTGTCAGCTATGTTGACATTCTTCTCTGCTGTGCATTTAGCAGTTAAGATCCACATAGCGAAGCCTTACATGTATCCCTAAGAAGCGTAATCCATAAACATCAGAACTCTTGGGTACCTTGACCTTCTCTGTGTGTGGTGTGTGTGGTGTGTGCACATTTTAATAAAACGTGTACTGTTTGCTATGTGTGCATGTGTGTACGAGTTCATATGTGAGACTGTGGGCAGGCAAGTGGAGGTCAAAGCGGCTTCAGGTGCTATTTCTCACTCCCCTTCTTGAGACTGGGTGTTCTGTTGCGTACTCAAGGCCAAGTGGTCCATGCTTCAGGGACTCTCCAGTCCCCACTTTCCATCTCACCTTAGGAATGTTGGGATTGCAGACACACAATTCATCTAGCCTTTTTTTTTGGTAGTATATTATTTATTATTTATTTATTTATTTATTTTAAATTTCTTAAGTTTTCTAATGAATTATTGCAAATACTTTGAGCTTATTTAGAACCCCCCACACCTGCACTCCCCCTACCACTCTGCCAGATCTTATGAACTTCATATATAAGCCCCTCCCCGTCCTAAGGCCTATGGAGTCAAATTTGTAGTCAAATATCCTTCTATGGCAGGCACATCCACGGGAGCCTGGTTAACCTACCAAGAGTCATACCTTAAAGAATACGCGACTCGTCCCTCCCAAACAAGCCACCAGTCATCCTGTGCTTTCCCAGTACATTGGCTTTTACCAACTTCTCTATGTCCATGCTGAGATTTTGTGGTGTTTAAGCTCATATGGGACTCTATATAATGGTGGTCACAATTGTTTTTGGAGTTCATATGATAACTGCCCAGCTGTTCCTGGAAACAATCTGTTTCCATCGTGGTCATTCCATCACCTCTGGCTCTTACATTTCTTTCCAGTAATCCTCTCCCTGGCGCCTAGGAGGCAGAAGTTTGATATAGGGCTGTCTCTTCAGGGTCACCCATTTGATACAGGTGGCCTCTTCAGGGACACCCATCTGATATAGGCGACCTCTTCAGGGACACCCATTTTGAAGATTCTTATTTCTTTGAAAGTCTGGCCAGGTGTGGATTTCTTGGTTAACTACCAACTGTTCTCTGGTAAGAGTCAAGATTAATTAATCTATGACTACAAAATAAGTCATTTAAATATTGTGTTATTTAGCAGAATAATAGTAGCTGGTTCCTCTATGTCTTTGACCTTGTTAGCCACAGGTTCCTACCCTGATACCAGTGTCAGATATGGGCTATATCCTTGTGAATTAGGACTGCAAATCCACTCAGAAAGTGCGTGGTCCCCCCCAAACATTTCACACTAACAATGCACCAAGTGGGCACATCTTTGCCATGCTAGTTGTTACATCCAGCTTTTAATTGGGCCCTTATCTGAACTCCAGGTCTTCATACTCTGGCATGGCAAGTACATACTCATTATCTCCCCAAGCCTGAAATACATGACTTTAATATTGTATGTGTAAAATGAGAAAAAAACACGAAAATTTATGCAGCGTTTAAGTTGAACTGCCATATTTTTTAACTTGCCATATTTTTTATGGAATAAGATTTTTGATTGACAAAGTAATTGACAAATGAATTATGAGGCAATGTTAGATTTAGACAAATCTGTCGCTTTCAGGAAACCAATTGACAGTATTTCCTGTCAATATTAAATTCAAACTTTCAAATAAACACTAGAAGTTTTGGAAAAAGTTTTACACCCCAAAACTTAGAAACTTTTGATAACATTAACAGTGATTTAGAATGTGATTATCTTTTGAAATATAAAATGAACTATGTCAACTTTTGGAAGAGCTACATTATGCAGTAAACCTGTAATTTCCAATGACCATCAAATGATGTTCAAAATCCTGCAATTCATCCAAAATCCTGCAATTCATTCAACCCTTAAGATATTCAAATGCATTTTATATGAAAGAGTGTGGAATTTATTGGTATGATGTCAGATTCCAAGTGTTGGCCAACCTGTATTTATACAGGTACCTGTGCTAGTTTAACGTCTTTTTCATTTGTGTGAAAATACCCAACAAAGAGAACTAAAGGAAGGAAAGGTTTATGGGACCTCAGTGTGAGGGTACAGTCTACCATTGGTAAAGGTAGGCATAAGAGCCAGAGCTTGAGGCAGAAAGAGACGAATGCCTATGTTCACCTCGCTTTCTCCGTTTTATTTAGTCCAGGACCCCACCCTATCCAGAGGAATGGGACCAGCCATATTCAGTGTGTGTCTACCCACTCCAATTACCCTGATCTAGTTTTCTAATAACCTACACAGATAGCTACGAAGTTGTCTCCTTCTGTGATCTTGATTGCGCCAAGTTGGCAATCAATATTAACCATGACAGTAACACGTTAAGTTTTGGTGTCACACCAAAGATTATGATCCACTATTTCATGATGCTATTCTAATGGCACTTCTCATTTTCTACTTAAATTTGTATGTGAAGTTGAATTCTATCACATAATTTGCCCTAAACAACCTAGATTGATAATTCAATACAGTAATGCAAATAAGAATATAATCGCCATCTATTGGCCAGATCTCAGATAGATTTGTAAAAAAAATAAAAAAAAAATAAGAAAATAATTAAAATTTTCTGAACAATAGTTTAATTTATTATTTATTTATTTATTTTATTTATTTATTATTTTGGTTTTTTGAGACAGGGTCTCCCTGTATCCGCTGGCCTACGCACTCACTTCTGTAAGACAAGGCTGGCCTTGAACTCACAAAGATTACCTGCCTCTGCTCCGAGTAGGCTAGGATCAAAGGCGTGAGCCACAACACGCGGCACACATAGTTTTTTAAAGAATTATTCTGTTTTATGCTGTGTGTATGTTTCCTGGGACTGCTACAACCCATGACCACAAATTTGGTAGCCTAAAAGAACAGAATTTTCTTCTGTCATGGTTCTGAAGGCTTGGACTCTAATCAATAGCTTACTGGTTATTTTTTCTCTGAATTCATGCTGGACTAGTTTCGATTTCATTATAAAATAATTCTTAATGACTCTATATATTTCAGAGTAAATAAGGATCTTCATTTTTAACTACATCTTCCGTAACATAAAAAAACATTTTTAATCGCTTTTAAAAATGTTTTGTTTATTTACAAATCCACATCTCTAGTACATTGCATCTTTGCTTATGGTTTAACTGAGAGATGATACTAGTGGCCTTGAAACACTTGTGCCTTAAATATTTAATGAACTAGGGCCAAATAGAATATCAAAAAAGGAGCTGAAAATATTCTTAACATTTGACCATTTCACACTGAGCAGCTCTTTGGAGGTAGAATATGCAGGAAGAGGTTATCCATAAACTGTCCAACAATCTAATCATAGGCATTAACAATATTTCTTAAAGAAATGAAGATGGTTTTTACATGTGTAATATCTGGCAAGAACGCCAGATGAATGCATCTGACCAAGATAATTGTATTTAGAAACACAACCAACATAAAAGTTAGCATTTTAATGAAGAGATAGTAGACCCCAGTATCCCTAGAGAAGAGGCAGTTTGAACAGAACTGCAGACTAGACCTGATGTACTATTCCACTGGAGACGTGGCTGAACAAAGACAAGAAGTCTCTAATGTCAGAATAAAGACCTAAGGAATACATGCATCTTAGCCACAAGGTGTGTACAGCTATGTTCTACTTCCTGCTCAGCCGTGGGACATCTCAAGACTCTCAGGTTGTTCCCTGACCTCCTAATATATGTTTTATTGTTTATGCTCATACATTCACACAGTAAAACTAAATGCAGAAATAAATGGAATAGTAATTATTAAGAGTACCACAAAATTTATCAAGTTACAATCTCTGGAAACCATGAAGTCATCAACAGGTCTTGGTTGGCTCCAGAAAGAGAATGTTTCCTTACATTTCCAGCTTCCAAAACCCACACCGTTTCCTTGGTGGTGACCTCTTCTTTCATTCCCACAGTACAATCGTATGTGGCTCCTAATTTTTCCCTGGCTCTGACCTTCTCCACTGTCTCGCTGTTTACAGAGATCCCTGTTAACTTACGCTGTGTCTGCTTGGATAAACAGAACAGCATCTCTACCAAGATTCTTAGCTTCCTTTTGCTCAAAAAGGCAACATATGGACAGATTCTAAGGTTTTGGATGCAAATATCTCTTAGAGCCACAATTCTCCCTATCAAAAACACTAAGCAGGTGTAATGTTGTTTCTGATGTCATAAAATTGGAAGTCTCAGAACAGGATTTGTTCCCTCGTAGCCCTCATTCCAGTTATAGGTGCAATGTAACATTGCAATGTAACTCCAAAACAGCAGCAATGATGTATGTCTTTGAACATCTGTAAAGTGGGCAGAGATTTCCAGGGACAGCTGTTTTGTTTTTGAGTGGTTGATTCATTTTCCCTCTATGCCAGCAGCTGCTGCCGTGTAATATAGAGCTGAAGGCTTTGCTTGTTGCAAGGCTCTTTCATGTGGAAGGCAAATCATGCTGTTTGTTGAACAGGGGTTTCATAGAGATTTTGAGTGAAGCAAGAAAGACTTAGTATCTGTGGACTTCTCTATATTGGATGTTCTTCAAGCAATGGTAGGAGTTTCTTAAGAGCAATGCATCCCGCCCAAAAAATCCCAGACATAAGTTGTATTATCCTACATTCTCTAAACCTTGGGAGTCTCACGAGTTCCCTTCTACAAAAATAACGAGGCCACCTGGGAACAAGGAAGGGAGCACAGGCTGCACAGTTCAACAGAAGGGGCAGTAAACAGAAATTAGCAGCTGTTTTAATAACCCTTCCCTTCACAGCGTAGACCTCTATGTTTGTGTGACAGCAAGAAGCACAGCACAGTCTCTGTTGGATGCCCTTTACTTAGTATAATTTCATTTCATTCTCTCCAACCCCAAAGGAAAGCTAAGCATTTCTTATCCCAAACAAAGCAGCGTAGCATAGCGGGGAGCCCACCACACTTGAGATCTGCCAGTTAAAACCAGGCAGCTTTTAGTTTCCTCATTTGTAAGATGGAAACTCATTTCTCTCAGTGTGGGCCCTTGCTGTGAAGGTAAATGATGAACTGTACCTAGGAGATGTTTGAGGATAGCAGTGAGGTAAGGTCCACAATGCCTCCCCTCACAGTTGGTCTGTGTTATCTTGGCAATGTGTCCCGGGTTTGTCAGCCTGCCCATCAGTCATATACCCCATTCTCAGATAGAGACTAGGTGGTCACTAACACATAAGGCTTCCCAATCTCTTTCTCTCTCAGCTTTTCTACCCACTCGCCCATTGGTGCATATCATATACAGAGAACAAAGCAATATTCTCATCTAATTAATTAAAAATTAAAACCCTCAAAATAAAGTCAAGTCAAGCCTAGCAACAGTAGTCCTGGCTCTCAGTTAAGCACAAAACAAAATGAACCTGGAATTTATTTTTGAACTCATAAGTAAATAAGTACTCAGTGAACAATGGAAAAACATAAACAGAATGATGCACAGAGAATGCACACTCACATATATTCACACTCGCATATTTACATTCACACATTCCACACACACACACATAAACCAGCTTTGATGGAGGCAGCAAAATGTTGGGCAATTAAAACATAAATAAGCCAGGCTTGATGTGCACACCTTTAATACAAAATCGGGAGGCAGAGGCAGGCGTTCTTTGTGAGTTCAACAGGCCAGCCTGGTCTACAGAGCAATTCAGGACAGCTGGGTTACAGGAGAACCCTGTCTCAAAAAAGACCCCCCCCAAAAATAAGGATACTAATGGATTCCAACAATTATAACTCATTGCTTAAAATATGAATCCATGGTCCATAATGAGGTAATCAAAGAAATTATTTAGCAGAAAAATTGTGACAAAAGAAAAATTCTTTTCTATCACAAAATTCCAACTCATCAATATAGAAAGAAATAAAGAGTCTGGAAAGATGGCTCCACAGTTAAGAGTATATGGTTCTGTCAGAAGACCTGAGTTCACTTCCAGCGCCCCCTTCAGGCAGCTCACAACCTCTTATATCTCTAGTTCCAGGGATGTGTTGCCCTCTTCAGTCTCTATGAGCATCTCATGTGTACATAGCCATACAGACTCACATGCATATATATACGTTTTAAAGAAGAAAAAACTTTTTATTTTTAATTTTATTCTTATAATGTATATGTATGAATGTTACTGTCTGCATGTAGGTTTGTGCACCCGTGTCGTGCAATGCCGCAGAGGTCAGAAGAAGGTGTCAAATTCGCCTGGAACTGGAGTCAAAACGGTAGACGGTTCTCAGCTGCCATGTGGGGTGTTGGGGATCGAACCCGGGTCCTCTGCCAAGAGCAGTCGGTACTCTTAACCACAAGGCCATCTCTCCAGCCCCAGAAATAAAATATTTTTAAAAGAAATACATACAGTTTTCCACATACATGAAAAAAGGAAGGATTAAGTTTAAAAGCTTGCCAGGCGTGGTGGCCACACTTTAATCCTAGCATTTGGAAGGCAGATGCAGGCGGATCTTTGTGAGTTCAAGGCCAGCCTGGTCTACAGAGTGAGTTACCAGGCAGCTGGGGCTACAGGGAGACCCTGTCCTCAAAAAGACCAAAAAAAAAGTCTAATAATTTAACAATTGTGCTTTTTTACTTTATTTAGTAACATGGTACTCTAGGATTATTTTATAAAAGACTCTCTTAATTCTTCAGTGGTTCTGTAATGTGGAAATTTATTATCATAAGTTGACCATCATAATATTAGTTGGTAGTACAGGAGTACTGTGATGACAGAGTCCTCCAAACCCTTAAATGATCCATTTTTCTGTGAATGGCAGAGAAACCTACAACAAAAGAAGAAAAGTAATTAAACGCCATTAATCAGTGAGCTCTCTTCTCTGTCGCATTGTGCACTGCTGATATTTACTTCTGGCCATTGTTTTCTCACATTTTATTCTCCTTTTAACCCAACCAGCATCCTAAACTCTGCCTCCCAAGAGATATTTCTTTTTTTTTTTTTCTTTTTGAGACAGGGTCTCCCTGTAGCCCCAGCTGGCCTGGAACTCACTCTGTAGACCAGGCTGGCCTTGAACTCACAAAGATCCGCCTGCATCTGCCTTCCAAATGCTAGGATTAAAGGTGTGCGCCACCACGCCTGGCAAGGCTTTTAAACTTAATCCTTCCTTTTTTCATGTATGTGGAAACAACTGTATGTATTCTTTTAAAAATATTTTATTCTGGGCTGGAGAGATGGCCTTGTGGTTAAGAGTACCGACTGCTCTTGCAGAGGACCCGGGTTCGATCCCCAACACCCACATGGCAGCTGAGAACCGTCTTTGACTCCAGTTCCAGGCGAATTTGACACCTTCTTCTGACCTCTGCGGCATTGCACGACACGGGTGCACAAACCTACATGCAGACAGTACATTCATACATATACAAGAATAAATTTAAAAATTAAAAAGTTTTTTCTTCTTTAAAACGTATATATATGCATGTGAGTCTGTATGGCTATGTACACATGAGATGCTCATAGAGACCTGAAGAGGGCAACACATCCCCTGGAACTAGAGATATAAGAGGTTGTGAGCTGCCTGAAGGGGGCGCTGGAAGTGAACTCAGGTCTTCTGACAGAACCATATACTCTTAACTGTGGAGCCATCTCTCCAGACTCCTTTATTCTCCTTTCTATATTGATGAGTTGGAATTTTGTGATAGAAAAGAATTTTTCTTTTGTCACAATTTTTCTGCTAAATAATTTCTTTGATTACCTCATTATGGACCATGGATTCATATTTTAAGCAATGAGTTATAATTGTTGGAATCCATTAGTATCCTTATTTATTGGGGGGGGTCTTTTTTGAGACAGGGTCTCCCTGTAACCCCAGCTGTCCTGCAACTTGCTCTGTAGACCAGGCTGGCCTTGAACTCACAAAGATACGCCTGCCTCTGCCTCCCGAGTTTTAGGATTAAAGGTGTGCACCATCAAGCCTGGCTTATTTTTATGTTTTAATTGCCCAACATTTTGCTGCCTCCATCAAAGCTGGTTTATGTGTGTGTGTGTGAATGTGTGAATGTAAATATGCGAGTGTGAATATATGTGAGTGTGCATTCTCTGTGCATCATTCTGTTTATGTTTTTCCATTGTTCACTGAGTACTTATTTACTTATGAGTCAAAAATAAATTCCAGGTTCATTTTGTTTTGTGCTTAACTGAGAGCCAGGACTACTGTTGCTAGGCTTGACTTGACTTTATTTTGAGGGTTTTTAATTTTTAATTAATTAGATTGAGAATATTGCTTTGTTCTCTGTATATGATATGCACCAATGGGCGAGTGGGTAGAAAAGCTGAGAGAGAAAGAGATTGGGAAGCCTTATGTGTTAGTGACCACCTAGTCTCTATCTGAGAATGGGGTATATGACTGATGGGCAGGCTGACAAACCCGGGACACATTGCCAAGATAACACAGACCAACTGTGAGGGGAGGCATTGTGGACCTTACCTCACTGCTATCCTCAAACATCTCCTAGGTACAGTTCATCATTTACCTTCACAGCAAGGCCCCACACTGAGAGAAATGAGTTTCCATCTTACAAATGAGGAAACTAAAAGCTGCCTGGTTTTAACTGGCAGATCTCAAGTGTGGTGGGCTCCCCGCTATGCTACGCTGCTTTGTTTGGGATAAGAAATGCTTAGCTTTCCTTTGGGGTTGGAGAGAATGAAATGAAATTATACTAAGTAAAGGGCATCCAACAGAGACTGTGCTGTGCTTCTTGCTGTCACACAAACATAGAGGTCTACGCTGTGAAGGGAAGGGTTATTAAAACAGCTGCTAATTTCTGTTTACTGCCCCTTCTGTGAACTGTGCAGCCTGTGCTCCCTTCCCTTGTTCCAGGTGACCTCGTTATTTTTGTAGAAGGGAACTCGTGAGACTCCCAAGGTTTAGAGAATGTAGGATAATACAACTTATGTCTGGGATTTTTTGGGCGGGATGCATTGCTCTTAAGAAACTCCTACCATTGCTTGAAGAACATCCAATATAGAGAAGTCCACAGATACTAAGTCTTTCTTGCTTCACTCAAAATCTCTATGAAACCCCTGTTCAACAAACAGCATGATTTGCCTTCCACATGAAAGAGCCTTGCAACAAGCAAAGCCTTCAGCTCTATATTACACGGCAGCAGCTGCTGGCATAGAGGGAAAATGAATCAACCACTCAAAAACAAAACAGCTGTCCCTGGAAATCTCTGCCCACTTTACAGATGTTCAAAGACATACATCATTGCTGCTGTTTTGGAGTTACATTGCAATGTTACATTGCACCTATAACTGGAATGAGGGCTACGAGGGAACAAATCCTGTTCTGAGACTTCCAATTTTATGACATCAGAAACAACATTACACCTGCTTAGTGTTTTTGATAGGGAGAATTGTGGCTCTAAGAGATATTTGCATCCAAAACCTTAGAATCTGTCCATATGTTGCCTTTTTGAGCAAAAGGAAGCTAAGAATCTTGGTAGAGATGCTGTTCTGTTTATCCAAGCAGACACAGCGTAAGTAACAGGGATCTCTGTAAACAAGCGAGACAGTGGAGAAGGTCAGAGCCAGGGAAAAATTAAAGGAGCCACATACGATTGACTGTGGGAATGAAAGAAGAGGTCACCACCAAGGAAACGGTGTGGGTTTTGGAAGCTGGAAATGTAAGGAAACATTCTCTTTCTGGAGCCAACCAAGACCTGTTGATGACTTCTGGTTTCCAGAGATGTAACTTGATAAATTTGTGGTACTTTTAAAATTACTATTACATTTATTTATGCATTTAGTTTTACTGTGTGAATGTATGAGCATAAACAATAACATATATGTAGAGGTCAGGGAACAACCTGAGAGTCTTGAGATGTCCCACGGCTGAGCAGGAAGTAGAACATAGCTGTACACACCTTGTGGCTAAGATGCATGTATTCCTTAGGTCTTTATTCTGACATTAGAGACTTCTTGTCTTTGTTCAGCCACGTCTCCAGTGGAATAGTACATCAGGTCTAGTCTGCAGTTCTGTTCAAACTGCCTCTTCTCTAGGGATACTGGGGTCTACTATCTCTTCATTAAAATGCTAACTTTTATGTTGGTTGTGTTTCTAAATACAATTATCTTGGTCAGATGCATTCATCTGGCGTTCTTGCCAGATATTACACATGTAAAAACCATCTTCATTTCTTTAAGAAATATTGTTAATGCTATGATAGATTGTTGGACAGTTTTAGGATAACCTCTTCCTGCATATTCTACCATCCAAAGAGCTGCTCAGTGATGAATGGTCAAATGTAAATATTTTCAGCTTTTTTTGATCTATTTGGCCCTAGTCATCAAATATTTAAAGGCACAAGTGTTTCAGGCCACTAGTATCATCTTCAGTTAAACATAAGCAAAAAGATGCATGTACAGAGATGTGATTTGTAAAAAACAAAACATTTTTTAAAAGGAATTAAATGTTTTTTAGTAGGAGAGTAGTTAAAAGATGACATTCCTATTCTATGAAATAATATAGAGTCATTAAGAATTATTTTATAATGAAATCGAAACTAGTCCAGCATGAATTCAGAGAAAAAATAACCAGTAAGCTATTGATTAGAGTCCAAGCCTTCAGAACCATGACAGAAGAAAATTCTGTTCTTTTAGGCTACCAAATTTGTGGTCATGGGTTGTAGCAGTCCCAGGAAACATACACACAGCATAAACAGAATAATCTTTAAAAACTATGTGTTGCGCTGGGTGTGGTGGTGCACGCCTTTAATCCTAGCACTCCGGAGGCAGAGGCAGGTGAATCTTTGTGAGTTCAAGGCCAGCCTGGTCTACAGAGTGAGTGCTAGGCCAGCTGGGACTACAGGGAGACCCTGTCTCAAAAAGACCAAAATAAATAAATAAATAAATAAATAAATAAATAAATAAATAAACTATATGTTGCAAGAGAAAATTAAGATATTGGTCTATATTTTTACAAATCTATCTGAGATCTGGCCAATAGATGGCGATTATATTCTTATTTGCATTACTGTATTGAATTATCAATCTAGGTTGTTTAGGGCAAATTATGTGATAGAATTCAACTTCACATACAAATTTAAGTAGAAAATGAAGTGCCATTAGAATAGCATCATGAAATAGTGGATCATAATCTTTGGTGTGACACCAAAACTTAACGTGTTACTGTCATGGTTAATATTGATTGCCATCTTGGCGCAATCAAGATCACAGAAGAGACAAACTTCGTAGCATATCTGTGTAGGTAGAAAACTAGATCAGGGTAATTGGAGTGGGTAGACACACACTGAATATGGCTGGTCCCATTCCTCTGGATAGGGTGGGTCCTGGACTAAATAAAACGGAGAAAGCGAGGTGAACATAGGCATTCGTCTCTTTCTGCCTCAAGCTCTGGCTCTTATGCCTACCTTACCAATGGTAGACTGTACCCTCACACTGAGGTCCCATAAACCTTTCCTTCCTTTAGTTCTCTTTGTTGGGTATTTTGTCACAGCAATGAAAAGACGTTAAACTAGCACAGGTACCTGTATAAATACAGGTTGGCCAACACTTGGAATCTGACATCATACCAATAAATTCCACACTCTTTCATATAAAATGCATTTGAATATCTTAAGGGTTGAATGAATTGCAGGATTTTGGATGAATTGCAGGATTTTGAACATCATTTGATGGTCATTGGAAATTACAGGTTTACTGCATAATGTAGCTCTTCCAAAAGTTGACATAGTTCATTTTATATTTCAAAGATAATCACATTCTAAAATCACTGTTAATGTTATCAAAAAGGTTCTAAGTTTTGGGGTGTAAAACTTTTCCAAAACTTCTAGTGTTTATTTGAAAGTTTGAATTTAATATTGACAGGAAATACTGTCAATTGGTTTCCTGAAAGCGACAGATTTGTCTAAATCTAACATTGCCTCATAATTCATTTGTCAATTACTTTGTCAATCAAAAATCTTATTCCATAAAAAATATGGCAAGTTAAAAAAAATATGGCAAGTTCAACTTAAACAGCTGCATAAATTTTCGGTGTTTTTCTCAATTTTACACATACAATATTAAAGTCATGTATTCAGGCTGGGGAGATAATGAGTAATGTACTTGCCATGCCAAGTATGAAGACCTGAGTTCAGATTACAGGGCCCAATTAAAAGCTGGATGTAACAACTAGCATGGCAAGATGTGCCCACTGGTGCCATGTTAGTGTGAATGTTATGGGGGGGACCAACCACTTTCTGAGTGGATTTGCAGTCTAATTCACAAGATATAGCCCATATCTGACACTGGTATCAGGGCTAGGAACCTGTGGCTAAACAGATCACAGGACATAGGAGAGAGCCAGCTAATATTATTCTGCTAAATAGACACAATATTTAAATGACTTATTTTGTAGTCATAGATTAATTAATCTTGACTCTTACCAGAGAACAGTTGGTAGTTAACCAAGAAATCCACACCTGGCCAACTTTCAAAGAATAAGAATCTTCAAAATGGGTGTCCCTGAAGAGGTCGCCTATATCAGATGGGTGTCCCTGAAGAGGCCACCTGTATCAAATGGGTGACCCTGAAGAGACAGCCCTATATCAAACTTCTGCCTCCTGAGGCCCAGGGAGAGGATACTGGAAAGAATGTAAGAGCCAGAGGTGATGAATGACCACGATGAAACAGATTTTTCCAGACAGCTGGGCAGTTAGTCATATGAACTCAAAACAATGGTGACACCATGTATAAGTCCCATATGAGCTTAAACCAACCAAAATCTCAGCATGGACATAGAGAAGTTGGTAAAAAACCCAATGCTACCCATGGAAGCACAGATGACTGGTGGCTGTTGGGAGGGACAGAGTCGGTATTCTTTAAAGATATGACTCTTGGTAGGTTAACCAGGCTCCCGTGGATGTGCCTGCATAGAAGGATATTTGACATACAAATTTGACTCCATAGGCCTTAGGACGGGGAGGGGCTTATATATGAAGTTCATAAGATCTGGCAGAGTGGTAGGGGGAGTGCAGGTGTGGGGGGTTCTAAATAAGCTCAAAGTATTTGCAATAATTCATTAGAAAACTTAAGAAATTAAAATAAATAAATAAATAAATAAATAAATAAATACTACCAAAAAAAAAGGCTAGATGAATTGTGTGTCTGCAATCCCAACATTCCTAAGGTGAGATGGAAAGTGGGGACTGGAGAGTCCCTGAAGCATGGACCACTTGGCCTTGAGTACGCAACAGAACACCCAGTCTCAAGAAGGGGAGTGAGAAATAGCACCTGAAGCCGCTTTGACCTCCACTTGCCTGCCCACAGTCTCACATATGAACTCGTACACACATGCACACATAGCAAACATGTACACGTTTATTAAATGTGCACACACACACACACACACACACAGAGAAGGTCAGGTACCCAAGAGTTCTGATGTTTATGGATTACGCTTCTTAGGGACTACATGTAAGGCATTCCTATGTGGATCTTAACTGCTAATGCACAGCAGAGAAGAATGTCAACATAGCTGACACCACAACTTTGACACATACTTGGTGCCAACAGTCGTACCCAGCACTGCTTTTGCCGTGCCCATAAAAACATTAACAGGATTAAAATGCCGCAGACCTTTCAGTCATAGGATGAGAAGAGCTCTGTCTAAAATGACCCCTTAGGGTCATTCTTTAAGAATTGCTGACAGAATCTTCCAAATTACTGGAAAGTTGGATTTTACTTCAATTGCAATCTCAGTTGTAGCTCTTAGTAGGATTTTGACTAAAGAGATACCTGATTTCATTTAAATTGAAAGTTGGCAGAAAGGTTTTACAATGGAATATGTGTTTGATGCCTTTCACAGAAAATCCAAGGAGCCTGTCAAAAGGGGGAGGTGGAGAATGCCTGAAGTCAGTTTGAGCTATATTATATTTGATTTGTTCATGAAACATCTAAATGGAAGGGCTTATAGCAACTTTAAGTCTGGAGCTCAGAGTGAGTTCTATCCTGAATTCTATACTTGGAAAATCATTTAGATTCAGATAGAAATTTAAATTAAGGTAACTGAAGATATTATAAGTGAGAAAAGGAAATACAAAGAATTCTGAACTATTCAAATATTTTGAACATTTTAAATAGTTAATCTGTTGAGAGAAGGTTTAGAGGCTCAAGGATATTAGGGGGGAAAAGGTTTTGCTTTCAATAAACTGTTTCAAAAATTCCAGTGAGTCTGACTCTCCTAGCAGCTGTCAGTTACCCATAGTTCCTCAGCCAGGGCTGGGGCCTCTCCTCCAGCTCCTGCATCCATTTTGGGTTTTGTCTGGCTTGGGGTTGCACAGGTCTTCTATGTGCTGTCACAGTGTGGGTTCGCATGTGCTGTTATGATGTGGGCTAGCTTAACAAGACCCACACCCCAAAACAGTAGGGGATCACACATTAGATTCAACATGCCTTTAAAAGATAATTAAAGAGGACATAAAGTCAGGTGGTTAGGGGACAGGGGAGGAATAAGGTAGAGGTAGAGATGGGGGAAGGTCTCTGAATATGATCAAAATATGGTATACGAAACTCGAGGAATCAATAAATGTATTTTTTAATTCCAGTAAACATGTACTTTTCTGTTTCTAGTGTTTTCAGATAAATTCGGATGAATTTGTGTGGATTATTTGATGGGTTTGAATGATATGTATCAACCAATTTAATTGGTCAAGAAGATGGAATTAAGAAGTTTCCCTGTCACTTTTTCTAATGCACCTCTCCTTCCTGCCACTTCTAAGTAGCTACTAATAAGCTAGGATATAGGACTTGGGAGATGGCTTCGTGGTTAAGAGCACTGGATGTTCTTATAGAAGACTAGGGTTTGATTTCCAGCACCCATATAGTGGCTAACAACCATTTGTAACTCCAGTTCCAGGGGATCTGACACCCTCCTCTGACCTCCATGGGCATTGCATGACATGGATACACTTACATCCATGTGGGCAATACTCTCATATACATATTTTTAATGTTCAAAAATTAAAAAATAAGCTAGGATATAATTTTATTCAATGATAAAATAATTAAAACAAAGAAATATGCACACGAAGCATGATTTTACAGGAAAATAAAAACCCAAGAACTGACCTGGTTTTTACAGAGTGCTTAGATTTTTATGGACCAAGGAGGCTCAAGCTCCCTTGCATTGACTTCCATGATGGGAGCTTTTCTCTATGCTAGTCCACTACCACTGTGCCTTGATCTTATTCCCTTCTTTCCTTGGCTCTTCTTGAATTTCTTTTGACAATCTTTGAGGAAGATTTTCTTGCCTAGAAGTTGGAATCACTGCTTGATGTTCCAACACATAAAGCTTCAGTTCTGACAGCTCCAAGATGCTTCTTTCAAACAGGTTTATTAGGCTTCAGAAACACACCAAAGATGCTTCAATCTTCTCTTCTATCAAGAATTCCTTGTGGCATTTCACTTTTTTATTCTAAGATAATTCAGCAAATATTATGTAAACCTGAAATTTTCACAAACTTGCCAGTTTTAAAGCAAAGCATTGTTTTTGTACAAGAAAAGACTTAAGAAATAGAATAAGAAACTGATTTTCATATTACTGAGATCACATTGTTTAAGACATGTCTTCTGGTGTCTTGTTTCTTAAAAATAAAGTATGCATTACAAAGTTGATTACACGTGGCTTATAAAGGAGATCTCAAAAAGCTACAGGATAGATGTGGTGAGCTGAAATTAGGAAGAGATGTCAACCTACATATTACAGTGTGAGTTCTCATTATGGACAGTTGAGGCTTGGGCCTGCTGCAAACTCCACATAGAAGCTGGTTTAAGTTAAATCCCAGAGTTGTACCACCTGAAGTGAGGAAGATACTCATCTTTTAACCAGTTCAGTCATTAACTGCATCCTTCTCAAGGGACCACAGATCCTGGATTATCCCACCTGCCTTCAGTAGACATAAGGGCCACACCAGCCCTTTGATGATGACTCATAGATACACACGTAACATTTTTAACATATGCTAGATTATCGAGTAACAAGGAGGTATATGCAGGACACTGCTAATGTCTTCTAAATGAACCACATAATTGTGTATTTAGAGAGGGAATTTCAAACTCCCCAGAATGATGAGAATTTTTATTATTTCCTAAATTTTCAAATATGCTCTAAGCAAGCAAAAACAGGAACCTGCAAAGCCTGTGAGAAGAGAATCTTTCTCTGAGGCATTATTACCTGGTCATAGCACCTGTGTAGCAAGTGTCCAACAGGGAGCCTGTAATCAATGTCTGGAAGGTATGTTATGAACTGCACTCAGAGTGACTGCAGAAGCAGGTTGTGGTGGTGGAAAGCACACGCTTTATTGCCAGACTACTTAGATTGTTCTCTAGCTCCAAGCCTTACTCAATGTGTAGTCCTGGTGATAAATTTCCTCACCTCACTCAGCCTTGATGCTCTCACCTAGTAAATGACTATAATCTTAGTTTCTGTGCTACTGTGTTGTTATAAGTCTTAAGTGAGATAATTCTTGGAAAGCAGTTATCAGAATATCTGGCAAGTGTTAAATGCATAGTCTATTAACTATTAATACCACTTGGAAATTGCTCAACATCTGAAGAAACCATATTATGGTTGGTAATATAGAATTTTATCCATATATAGATACATACATAGATAGATAGACAGATACGTATATACATACATATATACATATGGTCATACAAAAGAGTATCTCATCTGAGGCATCCTTGTCAAAACTACTCACTTTACAACAAAAGTAGATAATAACTTCATCCTGATTTTTTTTCATACCTTAGCACTGTGTTTTCAAATTCTCAATTTATCTGAGGAACTTAGTTCTATGTTTTAAGTTAGAAAGATAATAGAACAAAAAGCATTCGAAGATGAGTTTAAAGTAAAACTCTTAAATATTACTTCTTAGAATTATACGTAATGGTTTGACAGATTCCTAAATATGCATCATGCTACCTCTTGGACTTTAGCTGTATATCTTCTGTTTCTTTTTATAATTTTTTTCTTTATTCTTTGAAAATTTCATACATGAATATAACACATGTATTTTTTTTAATGTGTGAAAATGCATGCAATGCCCTCATAAGCTAGAAGAAGGTGTCAGATCCCCTAGCCATCATGTGGGTGCTGGGAACCAAACCTGGTTCCTCTCCAAGAACAGGCAGTGTTCTTAACCACTGAGCCATCTCTCCAGCCCGTACACTTACAGATCATAGCCACTGCCTACTCCTCCTTTCCAGATCCTCCCAGGCCTCTTCTCGCATATCCCCTTCCCAACTTCCATTCATTTTGTCTTCATCTTGTTTATATAGACAAGAGAAGGAAATGAAAGCTACATAAACAGGAAAGAAGATAAAGGATCCACGTTTACAGATGATATGATATTATATATAAAAGATCCCAAATATTCCACTAGAAAACTCCTAGAACTTGATCTACACTGTCAGCAAAAGTGACACATACAATAAACATACAATAAACATACAAATTCCAGTAACCTTTCTATACCAAACCAAGCACACTAAGGAAGAAATTGGGGCAACAATCCAATCCACAATATCCTAAAAATAAAAAAATAAAAAATCAGAGTAAAACTAACCAGAGAGGTGGAAGACCTCTATGACATAAACATTAAATCTCTGAAGACAGAAAGACTTGGCATGCTCACGGCTGGTGGAACGAACATTGTGAAAATGACCACCTTACCAAGAGTAGTGTAGAGCTGGTACATTTCCACCCAAATCTCCACAACATTCTTCCCAGAAATGGGGAGATTTAAAATTTATATAGAATCACAAAAGACTGCATGTACCCAAAGCAATCCTGAGCAAAATGAATAATGCTGGAGGCACTGTCATGCTTGATCTCAAGTTATACTACAGAGCCATAGTAACTAAAACAGCATGGTACTGGCACAAAAACAAACATGTAGCTCAATGAGGGCCCAGACACTAATCTACGACATCACAGTCACTTGATTTTCAACAAAGAGGCCAAAATGCATACAGAAGGAAAAAAATAGCATATTCAGCAGATGATGTTGGGGAAATTGAATGTCCACATGTAGAAGAATGGAATTAGACATGGTCTCCTCGATGTCTCTTCAATCATTATGTGCAACTTTTAAGTCACAAGCCTATTTCTATAAATTGTTGAATGCATAATATGTGAGAGACAGCACGTTGGATGGTTAAGGTGCACTTTTCAATATCAGCTACAATACTGAGGTAAACTTGCTGGAAGGAAATTCACTCTAAGAGGAATTTTCATAGTTTTTCTTAAGAACACACCACCACAGTAAATAATGTTCTGTATATGGTGCACCACTTAGGCATCTTTTCTTTCTTCTATTCCCAATGGAAATTTAAGAATGTACTTAGAATTAACATTGATTACCTTTATTTTGTCTGGGCTGGATGGTCTGTGGTCTACTTTATCTTTTGAGGTAAAAAATAAATAAACTTTAGAAAAATGATTAAGTAGCTATGAGGAGATGTGAAGTCTTATCCTTAACATTGCCTCCAAGCCTTTCATTACATGATGTTAAAGGCAGTTGATGACATTTTTATTCAATGATACAACATTGGAACTGGAGCAGGGGTTTCAATGAGCTTGGCAAGTCTCGATCAAATCTGCACATACACGTTTTAAAATGAAGTTTTAATTAAATTTATTCTTTGGTAGTTTCATACATGTATAAAATACATTGTGATTGCTATTTTCTATTTCCCTTCCACCTCAAGTACCCTTCCTCCATTCTACAAATCCTCTGCCCACTTTCATATCCTCTTGTTTTGTTTTGTTTTTGGTTCATGAACCACTGAGTTTAACCAGGGTGCTCACATGAGCATGGGTGCTGAGCTGTCCAGTGTAGCATGGGGTACTCATCAGTAACTATGTGTTCTAGTTTGTCTTCCATTGCTGTGACAAAACACTCTGACTGACACCAACTTGGGGAGGAAAGGGTTTATTTAGCTTACATCACCTGGGTCACAGTCCATTACTTACGGAGCCCAAGGTAGGAACTCAGGGCAGGAACCTGGAGGCAGGAGCTGAAGCACAGGCCATGGAGAAATGCTGTTCACTGGCTTGCTCCCCTGGCTCATGCCCAGCCTGCCTTCTTATACAATACACAACAACCTGCCCAGGGTGGCACCACTCATTGTGGGCTGGGCCTTCCCACACTGCTCGACCATCAAGACAATACTCCACAGATGTGGCCACAGGCCAATCCAATGGAGCCAATTCCCCAATTGAGGCTCCCTCAACCCAGGTGTGTCAAGTTGACACTAAAGCTATCCAGCACAATTGACCCCTTGTCAACTTGACACACAAACACATCACTATTCAACCACCTTTCCAGTTCTTATCCCCAAAGTATGATGTTAACACTAATCACAACCTAAGACAGTACATCCTTAAAAGCCCCACAGTCCTTAAAATGTCCAAACACTTAAAAGTCCAGTCTATTAAAAGTCTCTTAACTGTGGGCTGCTGTAAAATCCAAAACAAGTACTGTCTTATTTCAAAGGGAAGAATCAGGCACTCTCAAACAAAACCTAAGTCCAGCAAGTAGCTCAAGGCTGGACACCTGGGATTCACTCACGATCTTCTGGGCTCCAAAGGGTCTCGGCAGCTCCCCCTCTCCGACTCTGCCGTCCGTGGCACACTCATCTCGCAGGCCCAGGCCGACTCCATTCTACACCTACCGCTGCTCTTGGTGGTCGTCCCAGGGTACCGGCATCTCCAAAAAGCTGGGGTCGCTACTGAAACTGAGGCAGCACCTTCACCAATGGTCTCTTCTGACCTCTCCTGGTGCAAAGCCTCAGCTTCTCTCCATGACCCCTGCAATCCTGGGGTCTTCACTGCAACTGAGGTGCACTTCCACCAATGGTCTTTCCTGACCTCTCACAGTGCCAAGCCTCAGCTGCTCTCTGTGACCCCCTCAAATTTCAGCACCAGAACCATATAGGAGACTCTTACACACTACCAAGTCCTGCTTCTGGCTTGAGATGGAGGCTCAGGCCCCTTCTGGATCACAGCTTCTATGTGCTGACCCTGAAGAAATTCTTCCCAGAAGATTTCACCACAGTGATGCTGGTCTCTTGTTACTTACAGCTGATTTTTCAGCCTCAGCTAACCAGCATCAATTGTCCCAGTAAAACAAAGGATTCACTTCAGGTTCTGGTCTCTTGTTACTTACAGCTGATTCTTCAGCCCCAGCTGACCAGAACCCACAGATTAAACAATCCCGATGATCTCTGCTTCCCTTTGAAACTAGAAACTTCACAAGCCAGGCCTCCATCTTCTACAACTCTTTCAGCAAAACTGTTCCAAGTTCCACAGCCACGATCTTTAGGCAATCAATGATTTTTCTAGCCCAAAGTTCCAAATGCTTCCACAATCCTTCCCCAAAACACCAAGGTCATGTCTGTCATAGCAATACCCCACTCTCAGTACCACTTTCTGTTCTAGTTTGTTTTCCATTGCTGTGACAAAACACTCTGACCGACACCAACTTGGGGAGGAAAGGGTTTATTCAGCTTACATCTCCTGGGTCACGGTTCATCACTTAGGGAGCCCAAGGCAGGAACTCAGGGCAGGAACCTGGAGGCAGAAACTGAAGCACAGGCCATGGAGAAATGATGTCCACTGGCTTGCTCCCCTGGCTCATGCCCAGTCTACCTTCTTATACAGTACACAGCAACCTGCCCAGGGTGGCACCACTCATCGTGGGCTGGACCTTCCCACAGTGCTCGACAATCAAGACAATACTCCACAGATGTGGCCACAGGCCAGTCCAATGGAGCCAATTCCCCAATTGAGGCTCCCTCAACCCAGGTGTGTCAAGTTGACACTAAAGCTATCCAGCACACTATGACTTATAGGTACGTAATATCAAAATTATAAACTTTGAGTTTATAATTGCAGCAGCCACCTCATGCCTACCCATCATCAAGTGATCAAATCACACTCTTTCTATCCCATTTTCTGCAATGTTCTCTGAGCCTTGGATGAAGTAATACAGCTATTCTGTTTAGGGATGAGCGTTCAGTAGTCACTTATTCTTAATAGCTGAACAGCCATGAATTTTTGCATTCACCACCCAAAATTTGTTGCTAAACTAAGCTTCTCTAATTAAGGCTGAAAACAGCTCTTGTCTAAACATAGTCAACAGTTTAGTATTATTAGAGACAGGATTCTGTAATAATTAAATAATCTAAGGTAAACTGGAAAAGATGTCAATAATGGTATTATACATATATATCCAAGAACTAGGAGTCTTACTCAAGCAAAGCTGGGCATAGATTCTATTAACTGAAAACAAGCTAGTGAAAATTCTCATCTTCTAGAATGTTATCCAGTAGTAGATAGACAGCAGTCCAGGCCCCCAGCACAGTGGCGGGATTCAAAGAGAGAAGACAAGACATAAACAAAAAACAATGTTGGGCTGTAGAGTAGAGCCATCAGCATCTTCCAAAACCAGAATGTGGCTGAGGGTGGAGGGGTAAAGTGTAGTGACATAAGGTGGAAGAAAAGTATTTGGGGAGATTTCTAAAGTAAAACTTTATGAGGAACCAGGATTGGCTCTGTTTGGGGGCAGGATAAAGAAATGAGGTATAAATACTCTATTGTTGCTACAAAGAATTACCAGAAAACTTAGCAGGCTAAATCAAAATATTTAGTAATTTACTCTTTTAGTAGAACAGAAACATGGGCAAAGGTGTCCTTGGGCATCCCTCCTACCACAGTGATCAAGTGATTGATCTCAGGGCTGGGATTTCCTCTGAGTGTTCTGATGGACCAGTCTCCTTGGGCAGTCTCCTCATCCAGTACCCATGGCCTAAAAGACTATTGGATTGATGACCTTGGTTCTTTGACAGCAGTTGTCAGGAGACTGCCCCTTATCATGTGTGCCTTTCTATAACAGGTCAAGACTTCCAGGGAATGTTTTTTGCTGGCACTCATCTTAGGGCCTACCCACCATGGGGAGGTCGTATTGAACAAACTTCTGTTGTAGCAAGATACAGTGCTAGCAATGGATAAAGCCTCAGCTCTTACGGCTTGCCCACTATACAGTCATCTAGCCAGAAGTATAAAATAGAGTCTGGGATAAAAATGTTCCGCTACCTTCACCTTATTTTCCCCAGCTATAAGAAGACAGGAAAAAATATTCTAGAAAAGGGGAGGAGGGGTGCAGCTGGAGAGATGGCTTAGCAGTTAAGCACACTAGTTACTTTTGCAGAGGCCCTGAGTTTTGTTCCCAGCACAGCCACTGCCTCCAACAAGGGTCTGTAACTCCAGTTCCAGAGAATCTGATGCCCTCTCCTGGCCTCTGTGGGCATTGCATGTACCTGGTACACTTACATGCATGCAGGCAAAATACTCATACACATAAAATAAAAAATAAACTTTTTAATTTTTAAAAGAATACAGGGAATGGATTAATGTCCCATCCAGTTTTTTTTCTTCCCTTCAGGATTCTCAGAGTTTATCATCTTTCCTAGTCTCCCAGCTTCCTTTTTAATTGTTGAACATTGGAGTATTATATATATAACATATATTATATATAATATATGTTATATATATATATTAAGATTGCTGGAGGAGTACAGTGGCATTATAAAAGATTGCCATATTATACAAAAATAGACCTCAGAAAAGTAGTCAAGGCATTTCTTTTAAAAAATAATGTAAGCCACATTTTTGTATACCAAATAATTTTCCCATTGATTTACCATAAAATAAAGAAAGTGGAGAAGGAGAGGGAGGAGGATGGGTCCAAAAGTCAACTGCCATTTATGAGCACAATTGTGTACCAAGCAGGATGCAAAGAGACATCTGCCCTTATAACTTTATTTGGAAATGTGAGCAGTTACATTTCAAAGGCTTCCTCATCTATTTCATATGGATTTCTTGCCTTTTAAAAACTCAAGACCAATATGTTACTCGCGTTTTCTCCAAATTTTCAATTACCATCCAACTCCTTTCCTCAGTCCCTCGAGGTTAATGTAGAAAATACATTGCATATGCCTTTGATAGCAAATTAAACTTGTACATATTTTTGTTCCCTCTCAGGATCCCTGTGATGACTGAGATGCCAGTGAAATCATGAAATCCAGCAAGGAATGTATTCCTGCGCTGTCCACATGCTGGTTGGAACTAGAATTCCATGGCAAGTATTGGGGAGTGTGCTTCTTGTCTTTCATGAGTCAGCAAAGGTTCCAATTTGTATTGGAACAGCTCTTTCCTGCTAGGTCAGCCTCCTGGCTGGATTTCATCATAGTTTCTAGTCTGGGCTTGATTCGGTAGCTCAGTATAGACACAGCTACAGTCCATGGCCTTTTACTGCTCTAAGACCAGTTTTCAAATAAATAACTGGCTAAATGGCTTCCAGATGCGAATATAAAATCTATACAGATGCAAATATATTACATTTAATTTCAAGGCTGTTTAAGGTTTTTACTGTGCCTACAGAAGACAGCTATAAAAAAATGCACATCACTTGAACAGCATACTTCATCAATTACTCCATTAACAATAACAATGTGGGAAATAAAGGGTGAAATTGAGTACAATGAAGCAATGAGGAAAATGAACATAAACAAGAAATAGAAAGCACTGAGCAAGGGATTAATGTTGAACCACAGCTACCCAGAATGCTCTTTGTCCTTTTTGAAATTTTGATATTTCACCACTGATCAAAAATCCTTAATACTTATTCACGTTTTTAATAATAATGAAGTCTAGAGAACTCGAGTAGACATATTTCTTTGCCTTGTTCTTCTCATAATATTCATTTTACAAGCTCAAGATACAGTAGTTATGGATTAAGGAAACCATCTGTCAAATCAGTCCAAAAAATATTGAGTTCATTACCACCAGGCAGGGTGTATTTTAACACTCATAATATCAGGATGAGAACAGATTAATGACCTCCAAGGTCACATATGTGGGTGTACGAGTAGGCATGGAAAAGGGGAGAAGTTGGAATGTCATATAATTGTCTGTTGTGGCTGAAAATTGACCATTCAATCAGAAATTGCCCATCCCCTGCATTTATTTAAAAAGATGTAAAGCAATAATTAAATTACATGGCAATAGAAGAAGGCATCTGAGAGAAATAACCAGCACAGGGAAGAAATTGGAGAGTAAAGTTCCAAAAAATATTTTGACATTTGTGTTATGGAAGCCATGACTTTCAAATGACATGAGTTCAACTTTTTAAGGTTTTAGGCAACTAATTCATGATGTTTCTTATGAAGGTAGATGACTAGAAGGAACAGAGTGATAAAATAACAACAAAAATGGGACATTTCAATCTATTTCAAGACACCTTTATAGAGAAAATAATATCATAAGGAACAGAAAAATAATATATCTTTGTGGGAACACAGTGGCCAACTGTCCTTTTATGGAATTCTGATAAAGTCCTGGGCTTAGTTCCTCCAGCATCGTTTTGTGAATGGGCTAAACAAGAAGCCAAGATGCCGTAGAGGGAAGACTGGGGAGCCGAGGATACAACTCCCTCCGAACTAAGCAGAGAGAAACCCTCAGTGGCTCTTCCATCTGACATTGCGGAACAGGTGACTCTGCACACGCTTGAGGCCGGGGGAGTGAGGGACGAAGATGCAAGATCTATCCTTTCATCCCTGTGAGCTTAAAATTCCATGGTTAATGAACGGATCTCTCTCACTGGGTTTCTAATTCATTGTCTCTGCACCTGAATGCTCCTCATTTGCTTGGCTTTATTAATTCAGTAACTTCTATTTAGCTTCCAGATCCACGCAACTTAAACTTTTCTCATAAAAGACTGGCGTCCAGTGGAAAATGAGCTCCTGATAAATGTAGCCAGAACATCAACACATTGATTTCATAAAAGAAAAATGTTCTAAAATTTTCTAGTCCTCAAATTTTCTGAAAGGAAAAAATCATGTATATTTCAGCAGATATTAGTTTTTTAAAACCAGATCCAAATTGTCCTACATACATGATCTCTGAGTGTTCCATTGGTGAGTGGCTTGTGTGTTGTGTGTATACTTTCTACCTTGCTAGCATCTTCCCCCTTTGACGTTGCTATGCATCCTGCTGAACTCCAGACTGGAGACCAGACTGGAAGAAGTAGAGGGATTGGGGCACTGAATCACAGTTTTAAAAAGCGCTGGAACAAGAGGTCAGGATACCAGGGCTCTGCTGATAAATGCCATCTATTTGTATGACCTTGAGAAGACACATTTTTGGAACAGTCAGTCTCCTTACTTCAAAAATCAGGATCCCCAGGACCCTTTCTCCAAAAAAAAAGAGAAGACAGTATTCTGCTATGGTTGAGGAACCCATGTCCTCCCACTTCTAGAAGGATAGAAACTTCTAGGGAGAGAATTTCTGCTTTTCTGCTTCCAGATTTCTCTCTCTGCTCCCACCACAAAGCTGAACAAAAATGAACTGTCAGTGGCTGCATTTTACCTCCATGAGAAAGCTCCCTCCAAGAGACTCTCCAATCATGCCTTCAGACTTACTCTGCTGCAAACCTGTAGGAACCTGCTGCACTTATTTAAACTTCTGTCATCCTCATTGTGATACAGCTAGAGGTCTCCTGTGGGCTTCAAGATGAAATGCTAAATGCCAACAAGAGTAAACAAAGCAGCATCTAACTTTCTATTATCCTGGCTGCTCCGCTGGTATTTAATGGCATAAGAAATACCCAGAAGCCACAGTTGCCCTAAGCTTGAGCATAAATAAAGTGACAAGGCACAAAGCAAGAACCTTGAATAGCCTAAATTCTGAAATCAGAGTTCTTTCTCCCAGGGTACCCTTCCACCTCAGGTTATATTTTCTTTTGTCCTTGCAAAAATGTAACTTAGCATAGGGTGTTTCTAAGATTGAGGCTATGGCTTCAGTGACTAGGGGGCATTGTGTGAAGTCCCTCCAAAGCTTCCCACCTTACCCCTCCTCTAGGTTTTTTTCCTCATCAGGAACAGAGCATCCCCCTGGCTATTCATGCCCCAGCCTAAGGGAAAAAACTAAGAATGTGACATTCCTAATAGGTGGACTCCTTCTAATAGTCAATTACACTCTGGTACATGTAGCTTGCCTATAGCATGAACAGGGAAGTGACTTGTAAATGCTCTATCTAACTAACAAGTTGGTTGTTCTAGTTTGTCTTCCATTGCTGTGACAAAACACTCTGACCGACACCAACTTGGGGAGGAAAGGGTTTATTCAGCTTTCATCTCCCAGGTCACAGTTCATCACTTAGGGAGCCCAAGGCAGGAACTCAGGGCAGGAACCTGGAGGCAGAAGCTGAAGCACAGGCCATGGAGGAATGCTGCTGACTGGCTTGCTCCCCTGGCTCATGCCCAGCCTGCCTTCTTATACAGTACACAACAATCTGGCACCACTCATTATGGGCTGGGCCCTCCCACATTGCCCAGCAATCAAGACAATACTCCACAGATGTGGCCACAGGCCAATCCATTGGAGCCAATTCCCCAATTGAGGCTCCCTCAACCCAGGTGTGTCAAGTTGACACTAAAGCTATCCAGCACACTGGTACTTTATACAGTTGGAGCTAAGGGTTTCCAGGGCCTGGGAAAGGTGGCTGGAGCCATGGTCAATCGACGACTCAAAGTGGCAGAAGGGAAACGAATGCAGAAGGTCAGGTAAGACCTAAGTTATGGCAAGTTACTAAGTTAGAAGTGAACAGCTTCAACAGAGAATGGCATCAAGATGCTATCTTTGAGTCTGAATGCAGATCAGGAGACTCAGTGTATATCCACAACTTTAGCACTAATGAATACCTTGTCTGTTTCCTCATCTGAAAACTCACTCATTTTCAAATAGAATGGTTCCATTTTGTTTTATTTATTTTATTTTATTTTAGATTAAGTAGTTAGAATTTTCAGGAAAAGGAAAGAGACAAGAAATATGGAAGACTGGAAACAATGAGCAGCTTTAAAATGAACCAGTTCTCCAGTATGGCCAGATTGCCTGCCTTCAAAAGTGGAGCAGATAAAGCAGTAAGAATCTACAGACACCACTGAGAAGAATCTTTCATGTACTAAAGGAGAATTAGACATACCCAGAGCAACAAGGAAATACACTGATTGTTTTAAGTAGGAAAATAGTAGACTTGATACACAGCTTATTATGTGCAGCCATGTCTACCCTGATGCTGTATTCAGCAAAGGATACCTGTGACTATAACTCCAATTCAACATTGTACACTTCCTTAAAGTATCAAGAGATATCGTATGATTTTTTTTTGCCAACACAATTGCTCATTCTTACACACGCACTTTGTAGATGATAATGTCCTTTGCCATGTCAACAGGTTAGACAGGCTTCACAGCATCACAGCATGAATGATGTCACATTCTTTTTATTACTGAGAGTAATGATGTGAATCTCTGTTGTTCAGACTAGAAGAGACTTGGGTATATTTTTCTAGACCTACACCTAGTGTAAAAATTGCAAAGGATATTCAGCCCAAAGAGAATCAACATGCATTTAAGCAGAAGATGATACATGATGACAAAGAATGACATAACGTATTTTCCACTATCTCTCCCTCTGCTGTGGATGTTGAAGTGTGCCTTCTTGTCTTCTGTGAAAGGGATGTTTTCCTGTTCATCGAGGCAAAGACCACAAAACTCACACTAAAACATTTTACATAATGAAAATGGAGAGAGGAGTTCAAGTTATAGCTGTGTTCTAACTCTATCTTGCACAGGGAAGTATATCACTAATAGTATGAGCCTTCAAAATTCAACTCATTTTAAATGTTTAAATAATTCTCCCTGCGGAGATACATGTACAGTCATGTTTTTTGCAGCTCTCTTCACAATAGTGAAGAGCTGGAACCAACCCAAGTTCCCCTCAACTGATGAGTGGATAGAGAAAATGTGGCACATCTACACAATGGAGTTCTATGCAGCAGTAAAGAAAGATGACATCATGAACTCTGCAGGTAAATGGATGGGGCTAGAAGATATCATGCTGAGTGAAGAAACACAGTCCCAGAAAAACAAACAACGAATGGTGTCTCTCATCTGTGGATGCTAGCACCAATTACCTAGTTGTATGGCAAACTGAGCAATGTTAATGTGATCTGAAAACAACTGTGCTCTTATATCGCGAATCCTTTAAAAAATTAATTAATTAATTAATTAAAAAATTCTCCCCAAGTCTATCAAAAAATTCTTATGTTGACACACATTCCCTTTGAACTCTGATTCTAGAAGCTGGACACCCTTCTCCATGAATCAAGATCCATTTCCTGTTGTAGAAAGAATGGCGTTTCTTTTTTTGTCTTTTTGAGATAGGGTCTCCCTGTAGCCCCAGCTGTCCTGGAACTCACTATGTAGACCAGGCTGGCCTTGAACTTACCAAGATCCCCCTGCCTCTGCCTCTCAAGTGCTAGGATTAAAGGCGTGCATTACCACACCAGTCTAAGAATGGCATTTCTTAAAGAAAAATCCTGCTGTGTTGCCACTGTGTTTTTAGCTTGGAGCAAATTCTCAAAGCAACAAGCCATCCACAAATACACTGGATGTAGTGATTATTAACATATAAATTGTTTAGACTGCTGGATCTCTTGATAGACCTAATTGATATAGCTGAAGATAGCATTTGGGAATCTGTATTTTGAATAGATTTCCTAAATGATTTGGGGTAATATCAAAATATGAGAAACACCAATACTGCTGTTAAGAATACGTAAATGCATCTGAAAGATATGAGTGGAGAGATGGATTAAGAAGCTATTGTAATCATGTAGGCAAGAATGGCGATACTTGTTACTTTTCAGTTCAGGTGGTAAAGGCAAAGGTGGGGGTTGAGAATCAGAGCAGATGGAAAGTTCAGGGAAGATTCATTCACTTGTAGGGGTCATTTTCAATCAGGCTGAGCTGGCTTATGAATCTGTCTGGAGAAAAGCACTTTAGGAGTGGCTCTGGCTGTAGATTCTCCCACTTTCTTTGCTGGTTGATTAGGGACAGTGTCAATATCAGGTTAATTCAAACACTCAGAGAATAGGTTGAGGAAGCAGTTTTGATCACATTGTTGCTCATCTTCAGTTACTTTATTTTATGCAGTAACACTAGCATCTGGGAGCTATCAAGAAGTCATAAAACTTGGCATACGTGTTAGAGTGTGAACATCAGGACTGAGCAAGCTGGGGGCCATGTGGAATGTGAGGGAACATTCTGAAATCACTTGTTACTCAGGGCCCTGCTAGGTAGTACCTGTACTACTCAAAATGCAGAAACCCCAAGTGTATAGCCGCCATGAATCTGCCTGTGTCTATGAGCCTTCATCCCAAAGACACCACAAGGGATGTCCAAGGATGAGTACATGAAAGAACAAAGAAACAACTGCCATGCATTAGGGTAGTAATCCCAAATCTGTTTCTAGGAAACCTACCTTTCAAGAGTTTGTTTGTCTCAACAGCAGATACAATAAAATAAATTGTTTAAATATGTGTAGGAACTATGGGCTTGAACGATAAGGCACAGTCTCCGCAGCACTTGTCCCTAGGTCTCTAATAGAGGAGCAGGCATCAAAGCTGTAGCTTACTAAATGCACACACCCTAGAGTAGAAAGCTGAAGCTGAGTGCCAGTTAGTCATTCACAAAGCTGTGGATCACTTTATGCCTAGGTTGCCTTGCCTCTAAAAGGTAGGTAATGATGTCCTTGTAGGCTTGCCATGAGAACTGCATGAGATAATGAGAATGAAGGGATAAGGTAATGCTGGCCATTTAATAAACAACCTATGGAGCTTCAACACCAAAACCAAAACAAGCAAAACCAGCCAAAGGAGCAAGCAGCATTTTGTGAACTCATTCGCTCTCAGGTGGCTCGGAGAGTAGGAACAGGGAACATGAAGTTCATAGAAGGGTTAGAGAAAGATGTCAGAGACATGAAGATGTTGTCTACGTTCCTCTCTTACGTTCTCCCATGAGGAGCTGCTGCTCCAAGGGGCAGTGATTCTGTATGGTACATTTAGACACTGACTTTGTTTTCAAAGTTGTGGTGATCTCAGTGACACGCTACCTTACATTTGTCTTTAGTCCTTTGCTGCCTCCTTCCTTTTTACTTTCGCTACTTGTTTGGAGTTGAGTGTAAGGTTTGCCTCAGGGTCTGTTTGCAGGGAATCCAAGGTAAGAGTAACCTTTGTATATAAAAAGGAGGATTCTGTTTTGAGCTACTGGACTCTGTCCATACTGTAATGTTTCTTAGAATTTTGAAAGTTGATCAAGGAGAGAAAAACTCATAATTATCATCATTAAAATCTTTTTCTTCTAGAGAATTTGCCTTTCTGATTTCTACATTGGGCAGTGTGTTCTTGCATAGGATTAAGTTCTCAACAATTTTAAATAGTCCACTATACTGATAATCTAAGTATAAGAATAATGTTTGTTCCTTGGTATTTCAAGTTCTGGGCTTTGTGCCTTGATGGATATAATCAGGAATAAGGGTTTATTGAATAATTTTTCCTATTGATATTTCTTTTAGCAATTTAGATCACTGGAGAAAAATAGCTATTCAATTTACTCTACATAAGAGCAGAACTAAAATTCTAAGGTCAAAGTCTCATAAAACACAATTCAAAGACTGGGGCCACCAGTCTTTGAGAGAGTTAAAGCTTATCCATGCTGGAGTAAGCTTGCTGGGTCCCACAGACCATAGGATAATGTTACCGACAGACACTTGACATAGAAATGTGGGATTATTATTAGATGTCTGAGTGAAAAATAAAGAAATGTGGATTATTAAATATTAGTCTTCTTACCTTACCAAAGACAGCCTGCTACAGCAAAAGGTCCCCCTGCAAGGTAACCTTTCGATGATGTGTCAGTACTCAATTTAGCAAGACAGCTGAATGTCTGTGGTGCAAAATTGCTGACTTATGCAAATCAGTATTTTTTTTAATTTTTTTATTAATTTTATTTATTTCTGTATGTGTATGAATGTACCGTCTGCATGCAGGCCTGTGCACGTGTGTCGTGCAACGCCGCGGAGGTCAGAAGAGGGTCTCGGATTCCCCTGGAGCTGGAGTTCTCCTGGAATTGGAGTTTCAGACGGCTCTCGGCCGCCACGTGGGTGCTGGGGATCGAACCCGGGTCCTCTGTAAGAGCAGTCGGTGCTCTTAACCGCTAGGCCATCTCTCCAGCCCCGCAAATCAGTATTTTTAAACACTGTTTATATTGGAGAATCATGGGGAGCATGGGACAGGACATGAGGAAAGCTGCAAAACATATCCTAGGGCCCCAGCCTTGGAGAATCTGATTCCGTCTGTCTAGTTACAGCCCAAGACTTAGAAATTTTGGTTTTTTCTTTGTCTTAATTTCCCAAAGTGTTTCCAATTTGCATCAGTGTATATATATATATATATATATATATATATATATATGTATATAATGTTTCATATCAATATAAGAAATAGCTTGTTTATGCGATGATTCATACATTATTTTAATGACAGCAGTTATTTTCTCTGAAGAAAGCATCAGCGGCATCAGTGGGGGCTGGAGAGATGGCTCAGCTGTTATCAGTACTGGCTACTTTTGCAGAGGACCCAGGTTTGGTTCCCAAAAGTCACATGGCAGCTAACAATGGTCTGTAACTCCAGTTCCAGGGGATCTGATGCTCTCTTCTGACCTCTGTGGGCAATACGTTATGCAGGTGTATGCATCAGTGTTCATGGTAGTAAATATCTTGAAAAGGCCCAAGACTGACTGCCATGTATTATCTGTTATTATACAGTAGTGGAAATGATGAGGAAGTTGAGCCATCAGCCAGCCTCAAACACACAGTAGGAATTGGATTTTGTTCTCATTTAATTCTCAGAGAAAAAAATTTCTAGGAAGTAGGCATGCAATAAGTATGTCTAGTTTACAGTACATACGGGCCATTGCATCTTCTCTTTCTATAAACAATTGAGAAACTTTAATAACTTTTTTGAGAATTGTTTTCCTCCTTCTACCTTAGGTTCCAGGGATCAAATCCAGGTCATTCAGTTTGTTCAGTGAGTGTTCTCATCCCACTAAGCCATCTCATCAGCACTAAACTTTAATAGCTTTTGAAATTAGGATTAGTTAAGATAAAAAAATTAATTGGCTACCTTGAGGAATGAAGATCTAGTCTAATTAAAAAAAATGTTTAAATTCCTTCCCAAACTATAGTTCAGCAATACTCCAGAAACACTATGGGCATCTTCTTGTGAATTATTGGCATCCCCAGTTACTCAAGACCTCAGGAAGAACCCAATATCACTTTTCAGCAGTCCAAGAATCCTTTTCGAGTTGCTGCATTGCAGGTGTTCTGGAGGGAAGGCTGTCCAGCTACATCAAGCATGGGAGTCATTGGCCTGACATCATGTGAAACCTGGTGGTCAACCAGAACACTTGAAATGGAGTTCAAATCCAGATGTCAAAGACCATAACCAGAGTAATTTCATACTGATCTTATTCATTTCTGAGACAAACACTACAGAAAATCATCACCATCAAGTCCTACAGCCCCATCCCTGTAATCACATTGGAAGAGCCATTCTAGGCTTGTCACTGTCTTAAATAATTACAGTGGTTTAAACAGCCTTGATTATTTTCCAAGGAATCTGATGTGTAGCGTGGGGTAATGGGTAGAATGGTAGCAGTGCCTGAAAGTCTATGCAATTTGCCTCTGAATAACAGAGATCTTCCAGAAAACCATCTTGGAAACTTAGTTTTCTCACTTACCACTTTTGAGTAATACGAAACAAATCTACGCTCGACTTCTGCCAAGCTGATGCATGGGAGATTTCCATTGTTCACTGGGAATCATTACTGTGTTTTGGTTTGGTTGGGTTCAGACCCCTGGAGATGGCCCTTGAGTTTCGGGTTCATTTGAACTGCTGAGTTGGGCCTGGTTTCCATCTGCAGCCATGAAATTGCTTTGAATTTCTCCAAACTCAGCCCAGGTTTGCTGAAAACTCATCTAAGAGTTGGCTAGAGTTCACTGAGAGGTTTGCAGATCTATTTGATTATTTAGCCTGTTCAGATCCTAATTTCTAAAATTTCCAGGTGACAACTTTATCTGGTTGGAGATTCTCTCTTAATGGAGGCACTTACGTGCTGCTCAAGGTCATGTTTAAAGATTGGTAGATTGATCTCATTTATTTTTTTTTCTAAAAAAGAACTTGGGTATTTGGAATAAAACAAATCTCCAAGTTTCAAAGTACCTCTTGACTTTCCCTCCCAAATGAATAGGAAAAACATTCCTATATCAAACCCTGTTAAGGTCTTCTTCTCCATTGGAGGACACTGAGATGTCAAGATCTAGCATATGTGAATGAATTTGCAATGTTCAGATTTCAAAGTGAATTGAGACTAAGCTGTGTGTGCAGGGAGTAGGAAACATACAAAGACACAAGTGTAAGGATGAGGAGACAAATGTAGTCCTGGGTCTGAAAATGGAGAAAGAAAAATGGAAGCCATTTGCGAGGGATATTTGAGGCAGCATTGAAGCAGCACATAATGGGCAGGATGCAACCCTAACATTTGAGAAGATTCAGCACAATTTCAAATGTATCTTTGAAAATAAATTTTAGGTACAGTAGTTAATATCATCTTGCTTCCTCTCCCTTCATGAGACCTTGCCAATTGTAGCTTATACACATATATTTCAGAATGTTTTATATACAACTTGGAGATTCTGCCATCACCAGCTACAAACATATCCTTCACTTGTAAAAATGTTTGCATTAATGCTTCTGATTAGCTATTAATTGTCATCATACAGAGCTGTGCATGTGGTTGAAATAAAAACTAAGTTAAGATTTAAAAGTAGTTTGAGGCCGGGCTCACGCCTTTAATCCTAGCACTTGGGAGGCAGAGAGGCAGGAGGACCTTTGTGAGTTCAAGTCCAGCCTGGTCTACAGAGTGAGTTCCAGGACAGCTGGGGCTACAGGGAGACCCTGTGTTGAAAAGACCAAAAAAAAAAAATGTAGTTTGAGGGTTAGGGCAATGTCTCAGTGGTTAAGAGTGTCTACTGCTCATACAGAGGACCTTTGTTTGCCTCCCAGCACCCATATGGGGCAACTTAGGACTACCTGTAACTCCATTTACAGGAGATCAAATAATGCCCTCTTCTGGACTTCCCAGGCACTTACACCCATGTACACACACACACACACACACACACACACACACACACACACATACACATACACACAATTAAAAATAAGTAAAGAAAATTAGTTTCAAGTGACTATAGATCACTGTGATGAATCCTTAGTAACATACAGTTTTCATGGTACCTAGTTTTATTTTTGTTTGTTTTAAAGAACTGGTTTATGTGTGAAACCACATATTGCAAAAAATAATTAGGAACTGGGTATCTGAAATTAAAATGGTACATGCCTATAATCTCAGGTACTCAGGAGGCTGAGGAAGAAGGATTATGAGTTCTAGGCTAGCCCGTGCTGAATACATAGTAAGTTTGAGGCCAACCTGGAAAACCTGAGTTTCTGTCTCAATATTAAAATGGACTTGACAAAAGGACGGAAGGGGGAAGCATTATCTTTCTTCTAAAACACAGATATAAATGCTAAGGGTACTGAATTGGAAATTTTTTGGTCAAAGAGGAAAATAATCATAATACCTGGTTTGTGTTCTCAAAGACTATTTTAACCATTCTGTGAGAAAAAAATAATTAGGTTCAAGAACTTATGAGTAAAAAATTAATATTTCTGAATGTGTTTGTTTCAATGATACTTAAGATTCTAGCACATAAATAAATACAGAAGTAAAAGTTTTAATTTACATATTTTTGTTCTTGCTTTAGTTTAGGAGATTTTTGTTTACATAGAACATTTCTTTAAACTATTCTTGTTGACTACACAAAAATAGTTTATAAGAAATAATTCACTTTTCCTCTAGCTATCAAACATATTTACTTCATTCTTCATTTTTTTATTTAATATTACTAACTGAGTTTTATGGCCTCCAAATCCATAGTTTGAATCCCCCTTGGCTCAGCATGAGACCATATTTGGAGACAGATTCTAACAGACATAGTTAAGCCAACACAAGGTCGTTAGGGTGGGCCCTGATCCAATATGACTACTGTCCTTAGGATCTGGGGAAATTCAGGTATGAATCCACATGGAAGGAAGGCAGTCATTCATTAACCCTGGGAGAAAGGTGTCATCTCTTAGACACAAACAGCCTACTGACTTCTCTATTCCTCCAAACTCTGAAAGAATGAATTTCTGCTATTTAATCTCTTTATCTGTGGTATGTTGCTACTACATGTGCTGGATAGCTTTAGTGTCAACTTGACACACCTGGGTTGAGGGAGCCTCAAATGGGGAATTGGCTCCATTGGACTGGCCTGTGGCCACATCTGTGGAGTATTGTCTTGATTGTCGGGCAATGTGGGAGGGCCCAGCCCTCTATGGGTGGTGCCACCCTGGGCAGGTTGTTGTGTACCATATAAGAGGGCAGGCTGGGCATGGGCCAGGGGAGCAAGCCAATAAGCAGCATTCCTCCATGGCCTGTGCTTCAGCTCCTGCCTCCAGGTTCCTGCCCTGAGTTCCTGCCTTGGTCTCCCTGAGTGATGAACTGTGACCTGGGAGATGTGAGCTGAATAAACCCTTTCCTCCCCAAGTTGGTGTCGGTCAGAGTATTTTGTCACAGCAATTGAAGAGAAACTAGAACACTACACTACTCACAAATTAATACCCATTCAATGGCAGTAACACTGCTAAGTCAACTACATGGAAGACACACTATTATGAGTTGTAAAGGGAAAGCCAAGAGGACTTCAAAAGGTGAGAATATCCATTACTGACATATGAAAATGGTATCATTAAGGGGAAGATTAGGTGGTGGGGCTTTCTGTAGAGGGGAGCCCTCTACAAGGTGTTCGACATGGGTACCTACCATAGAACACACCAGCTAAGGAGCTCCAGAAGGTGGTGATAACCGGTATGGATATATTTCTCTTAGTCTTCCAGAAGGACAGTGTTCTATTTTGCTTTTATATTGATGTGATAAAACACTGACCAAATACAACTTGGTAAGAAAAGGGTTTATTTGGCTTATATCTGCCAGGTCATGGTTTATCCTTTAGGGAGCCCAATGTAGGAACTCAGAGCAGGAAATGAAGCACAGGCCATGGAGGAATCCTCGTTACTGGCTTGCTCTCCTAGCCCACAATCAACCTGCCTTCTTATACAATACAGAATGATCTGTCCAGGGGTGGCACCACTCACAATGGGCTGGCCCCTCCCACATCACTCAACAATCAAGAAGATGCCCCACAGACATGGGCAGAAACCAGTCCAATGGAGGAAATTCCCCAACTGAGGCTCTCTCAACCCAGGTGTGTCATGTTGACAACTAAGGCTATCCAGTACAAACAGTGATCCTTGCTAAAATCTCTCACTCTCTCTGTGTCCTGGACAAGGAAGTAAAGCCAGGAAGGAGGAAGGAAAGTGTTTAGATGTGCTTAGCCTTACATCTAATCTTCCAATCCATTGGATCTTCTCGGCAACCTTGGTGACTTGCCATCCCTTTTGATGTTCCAGGTGTGGCTCAGAAGTACTTCCCATTCCAACAACTGACAATATTCCCCTTCGGCTGCAAACCTGACCCTCCATTTCCAACTGTGCTTATCTCCAAAGGCCATTTCAGCAAAGGCGGTAGGTTCATCCTTGCTGCCTCCATTGCTTAATGTCTTCCTGACAAGAAAAAGAGTATAAATAAATTCTAGACCTGTCCCCAGGCTTATTATTCAGACTTCCTTACAGTTCTGTCAGAAAGTTATTCAGGAGCTGGGAAGAGATAGCTTAGTGGGTAGCACTTGCTGCATAAGCCTGGTGACCAGAGTTCAAGCCCCAGAGCCCATGAGAGAAGGAGAGAACTAACTCTTAAAATTTGTCTTCTTGGAGATCACAGCAAAAACAGACTGGATTTTTTTTCCTTTTCTTTTTATTTGATCAACATGTTTGTATAAGCAAACCTCTTCAACTGGACTTGGGGACTCTGGGTTGTATAGAAACTAGACTCAGATGTTAACTAATTGGGCTTATTTGGAGACTCCTGGGGTTTATTACCTATGTGTACTTACTGATCAAATAAAAAATTAAATAAGAAAAAAAGAAAGTTGTCTTCTGACTTCCACAAGCATGCTATGGTGCTCCTGTGCCTGTACTCACATACATGTCACATACATGTCACACACACCACAAATAAATGAAATTATAAAAAGAAAGTTATCATTCAGTCTTTTTTATTGACAAAATAAAGATCATATTTTAAGTAAATATCAGAGTACAGATTTAAATATTTATTATTATTTTATGTGTATGATTGTATTGCTTGCATGTAGGTAAGTGCACCCATGTTATATAATGCCCATAGAGGTCAAAAGAGGTTATCGAATTGCTCTGGAACTGGAGGTATAGATGGTTGTTAACCACTATGTGCCTTCTGGGAATGGAGGCCCAGGTCCTCTGCAAGAGCAGCTGGTATTCTAACCACTGAGCTATCTCTCCAGCCCCCAGAGTCTAGATTTAAATGTAAGACGTTGGATACCCTGCCTCCATCCTCTGAAAGGTTGACTTCTGCTCATTTGAATAAACCTGTTTCTTAATATTGTTGATTTTGAGGTGTGTGTTTGTGTGGTCCTGTACAGGCAGTTGTACATGTGAAGTATGCATGTATAGAAATCACAGGACCACCTTAGAATCTAGGGTTCTGGTAATTACCTACCATCTTGGTTTGGAAAAAGTCCATTTTTAAAAAAATCTTATTATTTTTGTTATTTGTGTATGAGTGCATTGCCTGCACACACCCTGTGTCTTAGGAGGTCAGAAGAGGGCAGATCCCCTGGAACTGTAGTTATGGACAGTTGTTAGCCCGCCATGTGGGTGCTGAGAACTGACTCCTGGTCCTCTGCAGGAGCAGTTGGTTTTATTAACCACTGAGCCATCTCTCCAGCCCCAAGAAAGGGTTTCTCTTATTGTTCACCACTGCATAGGCCAAGCTAGTTGTCCCATGAGCCCCTAGAAATTATCATCTCCATCTCAGATGCCCTGATATGGGTGTGCTAGATTACAGAAGCCTGTTACTGCCTCTAGCTTTCTGGCTTTTGTGGGGGTTCTCAGGATCTGAACTCAAGTTGTCAAGCTTACAAGGCAAGTAATTTGTCCGATGAGTCATGTAGCCACCCTCAAGCATAAGGCCTTTGGACCCTTGATAATATGAAAGTAGATTTAGACACAACCCAATAGAGCAGTGTGTGTGTATGTGTGTGTGTGTGTGTGTGTGTGTGTGTGTGTGTGTGTGTGTGTATGGCTGTGTGTTAGCATGTGGTTGTGTGGGGAATAGTGCTTCACCCTCTTTCTTACCACATAGATGTCCAGGATCATGCTCCCAGAGATTTTTAACCAGCCTTGGATGAAGATCACCAAGAGTATTTTAGAAGTTCTCTGAAACATTCGACTATAGACTCAAGTATGAAACCTAGTAATGTGGAAGGAGAAACACTCAACAGTGCTGCATAAGTTTTTAAAAAAGAATAGGCTAGGGGCTGGAGAGGTGGCCTAGCGGTTAAGAGCGCCAACTGTTCTTGCAGAGGACCTGGGTTCGATCCCTGGCACCCACATGGTGGCTGAGAACCATCTTTAACCCCTGTTCCAGGGGAATCCGACACCCTCTTCTGACCTCCGTGGCATTGCCCGACACAGGTGCACCAACCTACATGCAGACAGTACACTCATACACATAAAAAATAAATAAAATTTAGCCGGGCGTGGTGGCGCACGCCTTTAATCCTAGCACTTGGGAGGCAGAGGCGGGCGGATCTTTGTGAGTTCAAGGCCAGCCTGGTCTACAGAGTGAATTCCAGGCCCATCTGGTGCTACAGGGAGCCCCCTGTCTCGAAAAGACAAAAAAAAAAAAAAAATAAATAAATAAATAAATAAATAAATAAAATTTAAAAAAAGAATAGGCTATGTATTTCATCAGGATTTCAAAGTAAATGAAGTCTTTCAAATGGAACCATTAAAAATATGCTGAAGAGTTTTGATTCATTTAATAGGAATATGTAAGGAACTAAAAGATGGAAATCTCAACACAGATTCCAGTGTTTATTGTCTGGAAACCTCATAAATAATTTATTTTATTAATTTGTATTCATTAATAATACAATTATTGTTAATAACATATTTTAAGATATTTATTTTGATTCCAATTGGGCAAACATCAGAAAACCTACTTAGAAAATCAAAGCCCAGATGTGTATATTTCAAAAACAGAGAAAATAGACATCTTTATTCACACAAATTTATTTCCTTCAAATGATTAAAAACCTCTTGTTAAGGGTCCTTTTCTAGCTTGTGTTTGAGTTTTTTACCAAGCAAAAGTTGACCTTCTTGCCCAGAAATTCTTTATTGTTCCTCATCTGACAATTAATGTAGTGCCTTGCTGACAAATAAATGCTTTCTTTCTTTCTTAGGCTTAAACATTGAAGTCATGGTTTTGCTATTTGAAAAATCCAAGAATTCAAGACGAACATCGATTTGAGCTACACTGTCATGCTTGGAAATTTTTTTGGATAGAAAATGATTTATTGCCACTGATTCCGAGCCACAAACATGCTTTGAATCTACCTCAATATATTTCTTATTTGTTTCTGATTTTCCTTTTTCCCCCTTTTAATTATTATTAGAAGGTATAAATTTCAAGAGAAGTTTGGCCCTGACAAAGCTCCATTATTTGCACATGACAAAGTTTATCAAAAACAGTTGGATTTTTGTAAGAAGCCTTTTATGTTTCCTCCATAAAGTATAAATAAATGAAAAGGATTAGACCGAGGAAACGGAGTGTAATTCATCACCAGTGTGCACCATAGACAAGGGGTTTCAGATGGATGAACCCAAAGAACTTGGATACTGCTTCAGGCAAAAAGAAAAAAAAATCCTCTTGCCTGTGCCAACCTGACCAGCACCTCTAACTTTATGAAGAAGCAGGACCCCTGTTTTATTTGGCTTGTGTTGTCATCCTAATTTATTAGTTTTCTTTCCTATTTTAGTGTTTGGTATATAAATCTAAAGCTGCTTTTGACTCTCGAAAATCTATCATAATCTGACATTGACCCTAAACTGTAGTCAAAGTTCTGCTATGTTTTTGGCCCCCCATTCCTCCTCTTCAGCAAATACCCAGAAAAACAAAACAACTTCAAAACAGAGAACACGATGCCCCTGAAATGACAGTGGTTCTAACACACATGAAACACCATGCTTGAATAGATTTTACATTTCAAAGTCAATAATTCCAGTAATTCAGGGAAAAGATTTGTGTGTATAAATGCTTTGCTTCTCCAACCATACAAAATCAAACATTTTAGCTAGCTTAACCTGGAACATAATTAAAATGACTTGGGCTTATATATCTGTCTGTAATTTTGTCAGCCTGCTAACCATGCACTCTCCTTCTTGACAAAATGGAAATTCATAGCACAATTTCCTCTTAAAATCTGTCTGAACTTTCAGAAATGAGAGACTTTTCATGTTCCATATTCTTTCCCTGAACTCCCATTTCTATCTAATAATAATAGAGTGCTTTATAGCATATAAATCACATTTCTGCTTAAAAGTGACCTTCCTCCTGACCTTTTTGTCTCTGCCTGTCAGCGTGTATTCTTCTAGTAATAATAAGCTCTGGCCAGGAACAAGGACTCAAAATTAGACTGATTCCAGGAACCGCCCCTATGAAAGCTGGGATGCAGTTCATTTTGAAGTTAAATAATTTAACGGTTTTCTCCCAAAGCAGACGTAAACTGGATGTGTCATTTTAAACAGAGAAAAAAAAAAGTTTATTGATACTTTTGAAAACGAGAAAAAGAAAATGCCATAAGCTTGCTGTTTGAAGGAGGCATCTGAAGGTGCAGCCCAGGCAAGTGGCTCACAGCTGCTAAGGCCCAGTCTCTTATTTCTTTATAAATTCTAGCCTAGTTCTAAAAGCCATAAGAAATTAGAACCATGGTCTAGAGAGATGCTATGTAAGCGTGAGGAGTTGAGTGTGGCTCCCAATACCCACATTAAAAAAAAAAATAAAATAAAAACCAGCATGTTGCCTCAGCACTATGAGGGAGGCTCTGGACACAGGGGGATCACCCTGGGGCTTGCTTATTGCCAGTCTAGCTCCAGTTCAGTGAGAGCTCTTGTGTCAAGGTGTCCAGGCAGAAAGTGATAGAACAGGATTCCTGTGGTCGCCCTCCGGCTTCCCCATGTATGTACACAGGTATGTACATATACACACATGGTTATAAATGACAAGTTTATACACCACATCGGCACACACACAGACATACATACACAAAGAAAAGGCATTAGAATAGCAGTGTGCTAGCCTCTTAACATAGGGTTCTTTTGATCCTGGAAATCTTCAAAACTTAGAATAGTGTCCCACAATGGTCCATTGTAGCAGAATGCATTTTACAACAACTAGCCCACGTTCCCTGTGCATTAACACTCAGTTACCAAGCTGCAGTTCAGACAGTGCCAGCATACAATTTTCTAGGTTTAATATTTCCCTCCAAAAGTGACCTTCCTTAACGGCTGTAACATTTGAAGAAGGGCACAAGACTGAACTTTTAGACTCTGGCCCTAGAAGTATTTTCAACTTTCTGTCAGATGGAGAGGAATTTTGTTCCCTATTAAGCAAATAATTTTATTTTAAAACACTGGCACAAATTTTACAATGATCATACTTCCCAGTGAATCACAATTAAGAAAAAACAATTCCACCTAAAATATAATTTGAGAGGTAGAAGAGACCAGCTATGCAGTGGCCCAAAATATAAAGGACTCCCTTGCTCTTTAAGCTTTTGAAAAGTCCTGTCAAGACAGAAATGGCAGAGAAATACTGCCCACCTCCAAGATCAGATTATCTGAAAATATCCTCTTGGTCCAATGCCTTCTGATCACACAGGGGGGTATTCTATGGCCAGGTGAGGAGGGTGTTGGTGACAGAGTTAGGGAGATCTAACGGTCCTTTGGATACTTGCCACACTTACACACAATAGAGCTGGGGGAAGCATCCCAGGTACCCGTTCGGAATCCAATGTTCCCTGAATTTAACTGAATACAAAAAACCGTGTTCATCATGAACCCCCCCTGATAATTTCCTTTTATTAACAGTTTCCTATGAACAGTGTTCTGAGACACTTATTTAAAACTCATTGTTTTAAGAATAAGGGAACAAAGTTAGAATAATGAAGTACCAGTGTGCAGATTCCCTGGGGAGCATGCTAGAAACGAAACCTCTTCATCAGCGCACGCTTGATAGCTAACCTCAGAAAAGGGAATAATGTACATACTTCCTGTACACAGGTAAGCTCATTCATTGTGATCCACCTCTATCTTCGTTATGATTATTTGAGATTTTTCTCAAGCAAGAGTCCATCTGGGTCCCCTTGGGGATACAGGCCATATGCATGACCACAGTCACTATCGAAAGAGCCTTTCAGTAACATCTCATCCAGTTACACACAAACACACATGGCTGGGCTCACCACTATGATGAGTGCAATGAAAGATAAAAGACTCAACTCATATGCCTACACCCTGGCTTCAATAAATATTACCCTCACATCTGGTTTGTTGGCTGAGTTCCCAAGTGTCCTCCTGTGGACAGAGCCAGCACTTCATCTTCTTTCCATGGAGTTAATGAAGGTTTTGGAGTTAGAGGCAGTGGGCAAGCTTCTTTCTTCTTCTCTTCTCCCATCTGTGAGTCAGTTGATTTCTCTCAATTAAAAATGAATGAGCTCACAAGTCAACCTCATTGCTCAAAGTGCTGTAGAGCCCTGAAAGGCAGAGATGCAGAACAGTCTGGCAATGGCTCTCTGGGAGCCAAAGTTCAAAAGGAAGCATTGACAGGTTAGGAAAACTCTTAATGGTAAGCAGAGGGAACTGCCAGGGATTGCTGGCTTGTAAGACTCACCACTATCCTGGCTGCTCCTATCAGTAACTTTGATCTCAGTCCACTCTTTTGAATGTCTAGAATGAGCCAGGTGGGAGATTCCCAGGCTCTGGGGACTCTTTGGGGTTGAGCCTAAAAGAATGATACATTGGCAGGTGGTAGCTGAATTATGGCATTTTACTCTCTTGTTTGTGTTAGTGGCAAGCGATTCTTCATTGTCTGTGTCTTGGAGACAAACTGCAGGCCCTGGGCCTATCAAAAGCAGTGACATAGAACTGTAAAGAACTCAGTGGAGGGAAGAGAAAGGACCCTTTTTTTTTTTTTCCTTATGGAAGTGATTGTTGATCGAATTACCAGGGTTAAATACCATAGCAAAACAACACAGATGCAAAAAACTTCTCTGGATCCTTAATCATCTGTAGTCCTGCTTTTCTTCAATGCCAGCCCTAAATTTCTTCAGGACGCCATATTTCTCTTGATTATTTTTCCTTTAAGTCAAGCCAGAAAGCAGTGCCTCTCAGCATTTAATGTGCATACAAATCACCTGGGGTGCATACAAATCACCTGAGGATTTTTGTTGAGATGCAGATTCTAACTCAAGAGGCCTGGGCTGGGCCCTGAGAGGCCACATCTCTAATAGGGTCTTGTTCTTGAGTGCTCCAGATGACACTTCTCTACTTGGCATTCTGAGCAGCAAGCTCCTATAGATTAGACTCAGGGCCAATAACCAAGCAGTGGACTAGATACATGCTTTGAGTTGTTCTTACAAGTTATGAGTGGCCCAACTTACAAAGTAGGAAGAATTTTACTGGAGATAACTGAGTGAAATGACAGAGTTTTCAGTTTTATCATTTTCTTTCACTCACTGTCAGAGTTCATGAACTTTGGAATTTTCCAGCTGAAAATCCATAGTGAAGTGTACCCCATTGCAGGTTTCAAGTGCCACTTACTTGAACTTTCTGTCTCCTCTGCAAACTAATGGAGAGATCAGACCCTAAGGAAACTTCTGAACTCTACCTTGTCAACCTTAACTTTGCCAGATGGGACCAAAGAGCAGAAGGGATATTAGGTCAACATTTGAATGAGTTTTATAGCTTTAAAAAATACCGGGGCATGGTGGTTCACACCTTTAATCCTAGCACTCTGGAGGCAGAGGCAGGCAGCTCTCTGTGAGTTCAAGGCCTGCCTGGTCTACAGAGCTAGTTCCAGGCCAGCTGGGGCTACAGGGAGACCTTGTCTCAAAAACACCAATAAATAAATAAATAAATAAATAAATAATCCATTTCTCTTCAACTTGGTGAACAGAAATGTTAAACTTTGCATTTGAAATATATAGTTGAGGGCTGGAGAGATGGCCTAGCGGTTAAGAGCACCGACGCTCTTACAGAGGACCCGGGTTCGATCCCCAGCGCCCACATGGCGGCTGAGAACCGTCTGTAACTCCAATTCCAGGAGAACTCCAGTTCCAGGGGAATCCGAGACCCTCTTCTGACCTCCCGCGGCATTGCACGACACGGGTGCACAGACCTGCATGCAGACAGTACATTCATACACATACAAAAATAAATAATAAAAAAAAATTTTTTAAATAAAATAACAGAGTAGATTTTAATGTGAAAGGTAAAATTTACTGAAACTCATCATTTGTCCCAAATTACATGAAGTATCATATTCCATAGACATTTGCAAAATAAACACAAGCACACACACACACACACACACACACACACACATTTACAAATTGTTAAATATGCATAAATAATCTAACTGGTACAAGAATAATAACTATGGTGAGAAGAAACATTAGGAACTCTGAGAAATGAACACTCCTCTGAGAATCCTGACCATGAATAATAGAATCTTTGAAAGCATATAAATTGTAGCTTGTGTAAAGAGGAAAGACAACCATCTTCAAGAACAGTCTCAGCTCTGAATCCTCCCCCTCTCCTTTTCTGAGAAGCATTTTTTTTCCATTTGCCATCTGAAGCCACATATAAACAAGTCAACCAGAAGCCCTGAGAAGCAGCTANGCTTGTGTTTGAGTTTTTTACCAAGCAAAAGTTGACCTTCTTGCCCAGAAATTCTTTATTGTTCCTCATCTGACAATTAAGTAGTGCCTTGCTGACAAATTAAATGCTTTCTTTCTTTCTTAGGCTTAAACATTGAAGTCATGGTTTTGCTATTTGAAAAATCCAAGAATTCAAGACGAACATCGATTTGAGCTACACTGTCATGCTTGGAAATTTTTTTGGATAGAAAATGGATTTATTGCCACTGATTCCGAGCCACAAAACTGCTTTGAATCTACCTCAATTATATTTCTTATTTGGTTTCTGATTTTCTTTTTCCCCCTTTTAACTTATTATTAGAAGGTATAATTTCAAGAGAAGTTTGGCCCTGACAAAGCTCCATTATTTGCACATGACAAACGTTTATCAAATCAAAACAGTGGATTTTTGTAAGAAGCCTTTTCATGTTTCCTCCATAAAGGTATAATCAAATGACAAGGATTTGACCGAGGAAACGGATGTAATTCCATTCACCATTGTGCCACCAGACAAGGGTTTCCAGATGGATGAAACCAAAGAACTTGGACTCTGCTTCAGGCAAAAGAAAAAAACATCCTCTTGCCTGTGTCCAACCTGACCAGCACCTCTAACTTTATGAAGAAGCAGGACCCCTGTTTTATTTGGCTTGTGTTGTCATCCTAATTTATTAGTTTTCTTTCCTATTTTAGTGTTTGGTATATAAATCTAAAGCTGCTTTTGACTCTCGAAAATCTATCATAATCTGACATTGACCCTAAACTGTAGTCAAAGTTCTGCTATGTTTTTGGCCCCCCATTCCTCCTCTTCAGCAAATACCCAGACAACAAACAAAACAACTTCAAAACAGAGAACACGATGCCCTGAAATGACAGTGGTTCTAACACACATGAAACACCATGCTTGAATAGATTTTACATTTCAAAGTCAATAATTCCAGTAATTCAGGGAAAAGATTTTTGGTGTGTATAAATGCTTTGCTTCTCCAACCATACAAAATCAACATTTTAGCTAGCTTAACCTGGAACATAATTAAAATGACTTGGGCTTATATATCTGTCTGTAATTTTGTCAGCCTGCTAACCATGCACTCTCCTTCTTGACAAAATGGAAATTCATAGCACAATTTCCTCTTAAAATCTGTCTGAACTTTCAGAAATGAGAGACTTTTCATGTTCCATATTCTTTCCCTGAACTCCCATTTCTATCTAATAATAATAGAGTGCTTTATAGCATATAAATCACATTTCTGCTTAAAAGTGACCTTCCTCCTGACCTTTTTGTCTCTGCCTGTCAGCGTGTATTCTTCTAGTAATAATAAGCTCTGGCCAGGAACAAGGACTCAAAATTAGACTGATTCCAGGAACCGCCCCTATGAAAGCTGGGATGCAGTTCATTTTGAAGTTAAATAATTTAACGGTTTTCTCCCAAAGCAGAGGTCCGTAAACTGGATGTAGTATCCTTTAAACAGAGAAAAAAAAAGTTATTGATACTTTTGAAAACGAGAAAAAGAAAATGCCATAAGCTTGCTGTTTGAAGGAGGCATCTGAAGGTGCAGCCCAGGCAAGTGGCTCACAGCTGCTAAGGCCCAGTCTCTTATTTCTTTATAAATTCTAGCCTAGTTCTAAAAGCCATAAGAAATTAGAACCATGGTCTAGAGAGATGCTATGTAAGCGTGAGGAGTTGAGTGTGGAGCCCCCTTACCCACCATTAAAAAAAAAAAAAATAACAAAAACCAGCATGTTGCTCTCAGCACCTATGAGGGAGGCTCTGGCACAGGGGGATCACCCTGGGGCTTGCTTATTGCCAGTCTAGCTCCAGTTCAGTGAGGAGCCTTCTTGTGGTCCAAGGTGTCCAGGCAGAAAGGTAGATTAGAACAGGATTCCTGTGGTCGCCCTCCGGCTTCCCCATGTATGTACACAGGTATGACATATACACCATGGTTATAAATGGACAAGTTTTATACACACATACATGCGCACAACACAAACATAATACACAAAGAAAAGGCATTAGAATAGCAGTGTGCTACGCCTCTTAACATAGGGTTCTTTTGATCCTGGAAATCTTCAAAAATTAGAATAGTGTCCCCCACAATGGTCCATTGTAGCAGAATGCATTTTACAACAACTAGCACACCCCCCCCCCCCGTTCCTGTGCATTAACACCTCAGTTACCAAGCTGCAGTTCAGACAGTGCCAGCATACAATTTTCTAGGTTTAATATTTCCCTCCAAAAGTGACCTTCCTTAACGGCTGTAACATTTGAAGAAGGGCACAAGACTGAACTTTTAGACTCTGGCCCTAGAAGTATTTTCAACTTTCTGTCAGATGGAGAGGAATTTTGTTCCCTATTAAGCAAATAATTTTATTTTAAAAACACTGGCACAAATTTTACAATGATCATACTTCCCAGTGAATCACAATTAAGAAAAAACAATTCCACCTAAAATATAATTTGAGAGGTAGAAGAGACCAGCTATGCAGTGGCCCAAAATATAAAGGACTCCCTTGCTCTTTAAGCTTTTGAAAAGTCCTGTCAAGACAGAAATGGCAGAGAAATACTGCCCACCTCCAAGATCAGATTATCTGAAAATATCCTCTTGGTCCAATGCCTTCTGATCACACAGGGGGGTATTCTATGGCCAGGTGAGGAGGGTGTTGGTGACAGAGTTAGGGAGATCTAAACGGTCCTTTGGATACATTGCCACACTTACACACAATAGAGCATGAGGGGAAGCATCCTCCAGGTACCCGTTCGGAATCCAATGTTCCCTGAATTTAACTGAATACAAAAAACCGTGTTCATCATGAACCCCCCCTGATAATTTCCTTTTATTAACAGTTTCCTATGAACAGTGTTCTGAGACACTTATTTAAAACTCATTGTTTTAAGAATAAGGGAACAAAGTTAGAATAATGAAGTACCAGTGTGCAGATTCCCTGGGGAGCATGCTAGAAACGAAACCTCTTCATCAGCGCACGCTTGATAGCTAACCTCAGAAAAGGGAATAATGTACATACTTCCTGTACACAGGTAAGCTCATTCATTGTGATCCACCTCTATCTTCGTTATGATTATTTGAGATTTTTCTCAAGCAAGAGTCCATCTGGGTCCCCTTGGGGATACAGGCCATATGCATGACCACAGTCACTATCGAAAGAGCCTTTCAGTAACATCTCATCCAGTTACACACAAACACCATGGCTGGGCTCACCACTATGATGATGGCAATGAAAGATAACAAGACTCAACTTTCATAGCCTCACCCCTGGCTTCAATAAAATATTACCCTCACATATGGTTTGTTGGCTGAGTTCCCAAGTGTCCTCCTGTGGACAGAGCCAGCACTTCATCTTCTTTCCATGGAGTTAATGAAGTTTTGGAGTTAGAGGCAGGGGCAAGCCTTCTTTTCTTCTTCTCTTTTCCAATCTGTGAGTCAGTTGATTTCTCTCAATTAAAAATGAATGAGCTCACAAGTCAACCTCATTGCTCAAAGTGCTGTAGAGCCCTGAAAGGCAGAGATGCAGAACAGTCTGGCAATGGCTCTCTGGGAGCCAAAGTTCAAAAGGAAGCATTGACAGGTTAGGAAAAACTTTAATGGTAGCAGAGGGACCGCCAGGGATTGCTGGCTTGTAAGACTCACCACTATCCTGGCTGCTCCTATCAGTAACTTTGATCTCAGTCCACTCTTTTGAATGTCTAGAATGAGCCAGGTGGGAGATTCCCAGGCTCTGGGGACTCTTTGGGGTTGAGCCTAAAAGAATGATACATTGGCAGGTGGTAGCTGAATTATGGCATTTTACTCTCTTGTTTGTGTTAGTGGCAAGCGATTCTTCATTGTCTGTGTCTTGGAGACAAACTGCAGGCCCTGGGCCTATCAAAAGCAGTGACATAGAACTGTAAAGAACTCAGTGGAGGGAAGAGAAGGACCCTTTTTTTTTTTGTTTTCCTTATGGAAGTGATTGTTGTCGAATTACCAGGGTTAAATACCATAGCAAAACAACACAGATGCAAAAAACTTCTCTGGATCCTTAATCATCTGTAGTCCTGCTTTTCTTCAATGCCAGCCCTAAATTTCTTCAGGACGCCATATTTCTCTTGATTATTTTTCCTTTAAGTCAAGCCAGAAAGCAGTGCCTCTCAGGCATTTAATGTTGCATAACAAATCACCTGGGGTGCATACAAATCACCTGAGGATTTTTGTTGAGATGCAGATTCTAACTCAAGAGGCCTGGGCTGGGCCCTGAGAGGCCACATCTCTAATAGGGTCTTGTTCTTGAGTGCTCCAGATGACACTTCTCTACTTGGCATTCTGAGCAGCAAGCTCCTATAGATTAGACTCAGGGCCAATAACCAAGCAGTGGACTAGATACATGCTTTGAGTTGTTCTTACAAGTTATGAGTGGCCCAACTTACAAAGTAGGAAGAATTTTACTGGAGATAACTGAGTGAAATGACAGAGTTTCGGAGTTTGTATGCATTTGCTTCACTCACTGGTCAGAGTTCATGAACTGGTGCGAATTGTCCAGCTGAAAATCCATGTGAAGTGTACCCCATGCAGGTTGTCAAGTGCCACTGGACTTGGAACTCGTCTGCGCTCGGCACAACGACGGAGAGACAGACCCTAAGGAAATCTGAACGCTACCGTGCAACCGGAACGGACAGACGGGGACCAAAGAGAGCACGGAAGGGGAGCAGAAGGGCATATTAGGTCAGACATGGAGGAGAGTTTAAGCTTAAAAAAACCGCACAGGGGGCAGGGGGGGGTACACCTTCCAGCACCTGGAGGCGAGCAGCGGAAGGGGCAGAGGCAGGCAAGGCGCCGTCTGTGAGTTCAAGGGCTGCTCCTGCCTGGCTACAGAGCGTAGGACAGGTCCGAGCGGCTAAAAAACGAAGAATTTGGCTGCAAAAAAACACCAAAACATAAAAGAAAAAATAACGATAATGAACCTTGTCTGCCTCACACTGGTGGAACAGAAAGTTAATTTGTTGATTTCATGAAATAAGGGGGCGAAGGGCCCCTACATCTCTAGAGGTTTTTAGAAGGCTTAGAGCCCCCTCCTAGCGGTGTTATCTCGAGCCCCCTCTTCGTGGCCGAGCGGTTAAGAGCACCGACGGCTCTGGAAAGGGACCCGGTGCGACCCCAGCGCCCACCAGGCGGCTGGAGGAAACCGTGCTGTTAACGCCAATGCCAGGAGAACGCCAGTCCATGGGAAGCCGAGACCCTCAGACGCTCTTCTTGCCCCGGCATGGGCACAAGACAGGGGGCACAAACCGCATGGCAGACAGTTGACATTCAGACACAGACAAAAATAAAATAAAAAAAAAAAAAAAAATTAAAAAAAAAAAAAAAAAAAATGAACAAGATGAGTTGAAACCATGCATTTGCACGTCCAGCATCCTGTAACTGTATTCTAAGGTGTTCATTCAATGTCTTCATTCTGAACAATGAACTAGAGTTTTCAGGAGAAAAGGCAACAACAAAACTCCTCTGACTGGTTAATATGCATAATTAGTCTAATATTTCCAACTTGTACATCAAAAAGTAGGATTGAGAATGGGTAGTCTGGAAACTTTTATAGATTGGTGAAAATACCACCTTACTCCCCGGGGAAAGCGTATCAGATTCTGTGAACATACTAGCTATCCTCCACACATCCACCAAATCCCCCACGTGTAAACATTCGTCATAATTTTCTGCCCCGTCCCGTGGGATTCACATCTATCCTTCTGTGCTAATTGCAAGTTGAGATTTGTGATAAATTTCAGCCTTTCTCTACTGAACTGAATACAGGACTCTGACTTCAAGAAACCTAGCCTCTTCGAGTCTCTGGACCTCTATGCAGATATGGCACCTCATGACCTATTACCGAAAACAGATGGGATTAATCTCACAGCAATTGGAGGCAGCGGCAGGATACTGTGAATTTCAGGCCTAGCCTTACTCACAATGATTCCAGGACAGATGAGAAAACAAATGATACCAAAAAAAAAAAAAAAAAAAAAAAAACAACAAAAAAATACTGTGTGCATGTATATATATATATATATATATATATATATATATATATATATGGAGGGGTGTTGAAAATGTTTATTAAATGGAAACCTATTCCCAAAACTATTAAAAATAGTCCTTTATGACTTTGTATAGAAAAAATATTTGAGCTTTACTGTATGCAAATTACGACATATCTAAAATTGTCTCAATTTAAAATTCTGCTCTGTAAACAAAGAGAAATTTTAGATTAGGTCAAAACAGTGCAATATCAGACTGAAAGTGGTTACCAAATCACTCAAGGGGTGGTGTGGTGCAGATGTGGGGAGCCTTGCTCTCTTGGAAGGAAGGGTGTCAGGGGTAGAACTTGTTTGCTTGGGAGCGTTGAGTCCTTGGAAAGCAGCCAGCAGAACTGGAAAAAAGCTACTCTACACTGACAGTAATTTCTGCGTAAGCAATGGGATGATGTCCGTCTCTTTACTTTCATCATCTTCTTTAGAATCTTAGAATCAGGAGAAAAGGGGGAAATGTCTATTACTTTCATTTCCCTAGTTGTTTGATCCTGATAGAGGAATTTCATTGGGAGCTCTGTTTTAAGGCCAAAATTTCTTCAAGTCTAAATATCACATGCAAGTATGAGATCCTAGCACAGTACAGTTAGTACAGCTTTATTTCATTTTTTCTCCTCCTCTTCCTCTTCCTCCTTCTCCTCTTCCTTCATCTTTTTTGAAACAGGTTCTTACTAGATAGCACTGGCTGGCCTCAAATTCACAGATTCATCTGCCACTATTTCCTGAGTGCTCTGATTAAAAAGTGTGTGTGCTACCACATTGGCCTTATTCTTTTTTTCACATGTATGTGTGTGTGCTGTGTGCAATGTATGCTTATTCCTATGTGTGAACATGCACACACACGTTTGTTTGTGTGTGTGTGTGTGAGAGAGAGAGAGAGAGAGAGAGAGAGACAGAGAGAGAGAGAGATAGAGATTGACATAGAGAATCTTCCTTGATCACTTTCTATATTATCCTTTGACTCAGGCTCTCCAACTCATATCCAGAGCTCATCCATACCACCTGGGTAATCTTGCTAGCTAGCTTGCTCTGGGGATGCCCTGACTCTGCCTTCACAACAGTGGAATCACAGTCAGGCTAACAGGTTCACCTTGCATTGATCTGTGTCCTGGGGAAGCTAAACTTTCTGGACTTCTTGCTTGAGCACCACTGAGCTATTTCCAAGCCCTGCTTGCTTCTTTTAATAAAAACATTAGTCACACGAAGGCATTTTAAACATAAATGCTCATGTAAGCCCTTATCTCTTCTGGCCTCTTCTACTCTGTTATCTCAAACAACCAATTTACAACAAACCCAACTTTATCTCTAGTCCCTTCCCTCTTTCTCCTCCTTTCTTCTTCTCTCTTGTCAAATCAAGACAAGCCTCCATCATCTCCTTTTATTTTTGGAAGCCTCAAGATGAGATATGACTTCAACTGAGATTTTTTCTGGAAACTTCTTACAAGTCCCACCATAGAAACAGAAATTGGAATGGCACTCAAAATAGTTTTAAGTAAAGGTGATAATTAAGGGATTGAGCTACAGCAAATGCTATCAATTAACTTTATTATCTTGAGCCCTTAAAAACACATCCTGCCTTTCTGTGTTTGTATTTGTAGGATACGGCTGAGAAGTAGAGCCAGTATTACATGTTTTGATGGTCTATGTAATGTAGTTTAAATGAACACACACAGACAGTATCCAACAGTTCTTGGTGAATACAAACTCTTTGTTCTCCATGTATCAATGGGCCAGAGTTTCTACTTGCACATTCTCAGGCTGTATTTTCTCCCTTTCTTAATTCCACTGATGATTTAGTGCTAGATTAAAAAGCAGCATGCATCTAATTTTTAGAGATCACTACTACAATGAAATATGTGCCTTAATATAATTTAAAGTTATTATTGTTTAAAAACTGGGAACACAATTGATCTTTAAGTGTATGCTATTTTTGACATTTTTTTGAGGTGTTAGATGTGGGCAGCGAAGTAGGATGAAGAACTAACACAACTTTAGTCTTTTATTTTTAACTGAATTTTTAAATAAACCACAGGTTAGATATCCTTAAGGAAACTTGCTTCTTACTCAGGGGAAGACCCTGGTGTTATAAACCCTTACTTTCTAAGGGTATAAAACAAATCATAAAAACAATAAGCCTAAATTCTCAAGGTGTTGGAAAAAGTTTATGTCCTAAGAATTGATTTTATTTTTGCCCTGGGTCATTAAAGCAGCTTAGTTTCACTACTGAGATCTATGAACTGATTAATGATGTCATCATTAACTTGGCTTTCATTTAACCTTCCCAGTGTTTTGGTTTTTACAGGGTACAGATTATATTTAGAACCTTGTGAGCATCAGCATCCACTAGTGTTCTTTCCCTGACAAACCTCGCTTTACATTTCCCCTGATTCTGGCACAGACCGCATTGCTTTGACTTGCCCTGTCTGCCTGGAGAGGACAGATCACTGTCATTGACAAGGATTTGTGAACAAACTCAATATGAAGTCTTTGAGAAGCCAGAGGACACACAGGGTGGGTTATTCTGCTCTCAGCCAAGAGTCCTTGTGGTTTTGGTGGCTTTCCTATCCCCAAATTCTGCATTTGCCCTGACATGTACATTTCTGAGGAGGTTGTGCTGAATACCTTATTTAGGTGACTGCCATATTGATTGTACCACAGAAAACCTGACATTTATAAATATTTCGTATTTTATGGAGTGATTATAGGGTGTTACACCTTACGCAAAATACTCTTACAAGATTTTTCTGTTCATTGACTAATACGTAAAGTGTTTGGCATCCTTGTATTTTTTTTTCAAAATAAAATTTGAAAAGAAAAGGACATTTCAAAACTAATAACATACTCAAAATGAAAGTTGCTATGCTCTTTAATACAAAATTGACTAAATGCTCTTAAAACTAGGTGGATTAGTGATTTCTCTGCATTGAAAGAAAATCCAGCAAGCGGTTTGAATTTATTAGAGTTCAAATCCAGTGGAAACAGCAGCCATGCACGTTCACTGCACTCTACTGCTCAGGTTCCATTAACTACACACAGAAGCTTGGTTTTGACCTTATCTCAAGGACAGTTTCTAAGAACACAGCCTTTGAGCTAGATGAGTTCTAAGCAGTCAGCCTTCATAATGACTTCACCAGTTTAAGATGTGCTCTGATAGAAGCTGAGCACACATCAGACCAAAGTCTATCTGTACCATGTTTCATTTTATGTCAAATATATAGTTCTCTGCATTTGTTATATTAAAACACTGTTTTTCAGTTCAAGTTAATAGATGTTTTACTCCATCTTAATATTTCCTATAATTGGTCACTTTTTGTTTGTTCCCTGGATTTATTGTGTACTTGCTGTGTGACCAACATTCTTTTGGCTGAGTATAAAAAGAAATTTCCCCAATCAGGACTTTTGCATATGATACAAGAAGAGATACAGAACAATATTTCACAAACAGTAAGCAAACACTTTGAATTAGAAAAAAACTATACTCTGATTTAATTTTTTCAATAAGTTTACACTAAAATTCTTCATAGTTGCCAGGCTTGGTGGTGCACACCTTTAATCCTAGCATTTGGGAGGCAGATGCAGGTGGATCTCTGTGAGTTCAGGCCAGCCTAGTCTACAGAGTGAGTTCCAGGACAGCTGGGGCTACAGGGAGAACCTGTGTCAAAAAGACCAAAACAAAATAAATTCTTCATAGTCACCTTTCCTTCCCTCTCAATGTTCTTTAGTAGAAGTGACACATTTTTCAAGTCCGTACATTTGTAATAGAGCTCATCAGGGTTGACTAATAATAAGGAAAACTAAAATATAGTTGATGAATCAAGGTAACATCACTCAGCATTACACAGGGAGACAACCACTTCACAGAAGCAGCTGAAAGAAGTGTAATGGAGGAACTCTTTGTGAAGGTGAAGACTGGCTCAAAGATACCAACAAAGAGGGTAAAACTAAGGTCAGAGACAATGCAGGAAGAATACAGTGGAGGCTTGAAGAGGGGAAGAACAGACAGAATCATGAGCTACTATCTGGAGAAGCTGTGGCTGTGCCAGAGAAGAGACCCAACGAGAAGTCCTGGTCTGGACAGAGAGCACCGGGGCATTGTAGACTGATAGATAGCCAGGAGGATGCTCAGGACATAAGCAAGTTGCCCATCATCTGATGTTGCTACAGCTTATCCGACTAACGAACATCAGCCAGCTGCCAGAGGGCAGGGCAGCCATGGTACAGTTTAGGAACGTTGTTTCCTCAGGTCCAGACCAGAGTGGACAGAGAACAACAGAAGAGGAGGGGCAATCACTATCAATACAGATTTAAAATGAGAAGAGCTCATCTACAGAAGAAATCCACAGAGCTAGGAAACAGATTAGTAGTTAGCACGAGCTGAGGGAGGGGGAGAGCAAGGACTGACGGCCTAAGAGACAGAGCTTACTTTGGGGTGGTAACAAAAAATCTGAACCTACATAGCAGCTTTGTTTGCTCAATATCATGGGAACATTCACCATCACTGAATTACAACATTAAAAGCAGATAGGGGTACATACTTACCAAAATAAAAATAATTCCTATAGAATGAGTTGAAAAAATGATGCATCCTACTACCTCAAATGTGTTGTCTTAGAAACTGAAACTGAACATCATTTATTCAAAGCATAATTAATTGATAAAGGGCATGTTAAAAGGACACAACTCCAACTACCAACCTGTTGATCTGGTTAGAAATATTTACAAATTGACATAAGCTTGACCAAAATTCTCATCACGTGTTTCAAACTTTGAGACTACAGATAGTTACTCCTCATTGAAATGGACCTTCTCTGTTGTTTTTCTTTGGCACACACCAATTAATTCCATGCAAATATTTCTTTCTAAAAATTAGAATTCAGTAGCTATTCCACTGTGGGAAGAGAGATTAAAAATATTTGAGAACTAAGCTCCAATTTACATGAACTCAATTGTGGTTTAAAGCAACTAAATAAAAGTACCAAAATATAAGACTTTTTATGGCTCACATGAGGAAACGATTCTAAACCACTGTTTTCTCTAACAAGGAATTCCTTCGGTGTGTTTTGGAAACAATTCTATAAATGTCAGTATGTTTTATGCTAATTCTTCATATACAATGCATTAATTTTATAGGGATGTAAATCACTAGGTTTTATTATTCCTTTTACATTGTATGCTTCTTTGAGAAGAAACATGACTCCTTGATTTATCTTTATACAATGCTTTAATTGTCAAATGGTATAGGGCTTTTATTAGTGGGTCAGATTTCTTCAGAATTGAGTTTGCTGATAATGTTTGTAAAGATGCCAATACTTGGATTCCACTTATGAGTATTAATAGTGCTTTATTGGGCTAGCTTTCCCTGTCTGAGTTTTAATAGTGTCTTCTGGGGCTAGCCTTTTGCTATTGACATAAAATTTGCATTGTGAGTATGTGTGTGTGTGTGTGTGTGTGTGTGTGTGTGTGTGTGTGCGTGTGTTATAGTTTTGTGCTCATGCATGTGTGGATTCAAGTGCCAGGACGCATATGAAGGCTAAAGGTCGATGTCAAATATCTTCCTCAAATTATTTTACCTTATTTTGTTTGAGGCTGGTCTCTCACTGTACCTGAGCTCACTGATTTGTCTAGACTGGCTGGCCAGTGATTTCCCAGTGCTCTGGATTTAAACTCAGATCCCTGTGCCTGTATGACAAGCACTTAATTGACTGAGCCATTGACCTATTCCCTAACCTTGTATTCTTAAGTTCTTATATGTGCACCTACACACTCATGTGAACACACACAAAATCTTACTGAGATTCAACACTCTCATTCATAGTTAAAATTTTCTGGCATTTTGTAGGTGAGGAATCTTTGGTGTGGAGAAATTACATTCTGTGCTCAAGATTAAGCTAGGATTCAGTGTTAGTTCTCATTCTAAAACAATCCCCTGACCAAGAAATTTGGTATTATGTGCTGTCCAGTTGGATAAATTTCTTTCCCTATATTCCAGCTACAGTTTCTTCATAAGCTTCAAACTCGGGATCAAAGGATTAGCTTCATCAAATTTATTGCATTCAATTAAAAGCACAAAGTAAGTATGGGTTTAAGTGTGGCCAGCTCATGTCTCTTAGAAAGTAATAGAAATTGACTTCAGTGAATTACTATGAGCTGCATTCTTATAATAATATTTACATTAAAATGATTTATAGTTTGTTAATACTTATAGAAAATAAAAATCATCCACAGCTTAGAGTCTAGTGTTCTTTAAATGTTATTTTGACTTTTACAAAACATATATAATTTCTTCACTTATAAATGTATTGTAAACATTTGCCTTTGACCATACACATCCTGTTGAGATATTTTTTGTAATCATATGTATTTTATGACACATTTCATTTTTTAAATGTGCTGTAACAGCCTCAGTCGATTGTATTTGGAGAGTCTTTTCAGTTGTTTACATTTTCCTTTTGTTTTTCAGACAAATAAATTTTGTGTCAAAATCTTCATGTAGTTCAGATGCTGTAACTATACAAAGGAAATTATTGGTAAAAAGAATATATACATTTCTAAGATAGTTCAGAAAATCGATGCCACGCTTCTTGCTTAGAAATACAACAAAGATTTATAGACTCTGAAAAGCTGTTCCTGAGATTCCCAACTCCCCAAATGACTTACTAACATTTCCAAATTTTTCTACGATTTTTCCAATTTGATAACTGAGAATTGATCCACTTTTTCATGACATGAGGTATCATGATAATCTTTTTCCTAATTTTGTGTATATGCTTAGTTTTGTTTGTCCTTTGGGTGTTCTTGTCATTGTGTGAAAATATTTGGCTTTGTGTTTAGAAGTAGCTGCCATATTTTAATATTTCATAAATTCTCATCCAAAGTGTTCTTTTGGTTAATGTTTTCACTGGCGAACATGCAATTTTAATTCATCTGGAGTATGTGTTTGGTTGTAACATTAGAACAATTTATTTTAAAAATTCACTTAAATAAAACTCATAAAATTTCATATTTGAAATGTCATATAATATCATATTTTAAACTTTCTTATGTAAAATTTTTGCCTGGTGTCCATTCTTTCCCATGTATGGTTTTTTTGCCCCAGCTCATTATTTTCATAATTCCGGATTTAATTTAATTCTCCTTAAACTGTAAGTGCATTCTAAGACATTCTATAAACTAATGGTAAAGTCTTCCCAGATCACTATGTTTTTAGAAGCACTGTCCTAGAAATTTTAAGCTATGTATTCATTGCAATGAAATTTAAAACTATTTTACCAATGTTTAAGATAAAGGAACAAATCAGGATGTCAACCATACTCCTTCTCTGGTTCATATTGAATTGTCTTTCTCTTGCTACATTTCTACATTTTTTGCTCATTTTCTGCTATAATGCATGGTTTCTATATTCTGAAAAAAGATCTTCAATAAACTTTTATTTTTAGACAGGTCTTCCTATAGCCCCAGCTGGCCTGGAACTCACTCTATAGACCAGACTGGCCTTGAACTCATAGAGATCCTCCTGCCTCTGCCTCCCTCCCAAGTACTAGGATTAAAGGCCACCACGCCTGGCTTAAAGATAGTTCTTAGGCGCCTCGTGGGTGCTGGGAATGGAACCCGGGTCTTCTGCAAGAGCAGTTAGCGCTCTTAACCACTGAGCCATCTTTCCTGCCCCTCAATAAACATTTTAAGAGAGTAGAAACAGAAATGAGTTTATAAAAAGAGAACCACAGACCTCAGACAAGTGGCTCACACAGAGATGTAGTGAATTTAACTATACTAACCGAAAAAACACAACCATATATTAAGTCTGTCAAATCCAGTGTTTTAAAAATACATAAATAAAATTTTGTTGTTCATGAAAAATAAGATGAGCACACAGAAATAAATGACATCTGAATTCCTATCTCTTTATTAAACACACACACATACACACACACACACAGCATACACACTTCAGACTTACAGAATACCACTTACTTCTCTAAGAAATGAAACATAAATAAAGCACTAGCATCCTAAGAAATTGGTTAGGCAATAATCAGTACAACCTCCTTTTGAAAATGAGGATGCGAACTCAGCGACTTGATATTTTGTTGGGCAAGTTGAATTTAGACATTTCTCCCAGAGTTTCTTTGACAAATGAGTCCAGATCTATCAATAAACTTAGTATGTTTGCATGGGACCTTACAAAGGTATCCTAAATGTTTCTCAGGTGATTTAAATGCACAGCCAGAGTTCGAAGTAGAAAAACTGTGGCATCATGAATTCCTAAATTAAATTTCTGGGCTAATTTTACTGTTTATGATCCCTGGAAACATAGTGTCCAAATGCACAAGTCTTAAGCATTCCACTTATAATATTTCTCATATTTAAGATGTTCAAGGACTAGTGAGTTCATTCAGCAGGTAAAGGTCCTTGCCACACAATAATGCAAGCCTGACAACCTGAATTTGATCTCCCAAACTCTTGTAAAGGTAGAAAGAGAAAACCAACTCTACAAAGTTGTTCTCTGACCTCCACATTCATGTCGTGATATATTTGCCCTTCTCTCTCTCTCTCTCTCTCTCTCTCTCTCTCTCTCTCTCTCTCTCTCTCCTCTTTCTTTTTCTCTCATATACATACTCATAAACACACACACATGATAATAAATTGTTTAAGATAATGCCGGGCATGGTGGCACACACCTTTAATCCCAACAATCCGGAGGCAGAGGCAGGTGGATCTTTGTGCGTTCAAGGCCAGCCTGGTCTACATAATGAGTTCCAGGACAGCTGGGGCTACAGAGAGACCCTGTCTCAGAAAGACAAAAAATTAAAAAAAAAAAAGATATTTAACCATGTCTGTCTTACTGTGGATTTTGGAGCCAATATTTTCTCATTATTATATGTACCTTAAGAAAATAGCTATTTCACTCCAATGCTAATAAAGGGAAACTGAACTAACTATAAAAATGATGATGAAATTTCATTATGACTTTTCTGTTCAAATTTGGAAAAATCAAACTTTTGACCAATTTATGAGGTTAGAAAATGAGGTCTATTCTGAAGGTTATTAAAATGTGTCACTTTAGTGTATTTATGTGTTTCATTCTTAATTTAAAGATATTTATTATTTTACAGCAAAATTATCCAGCATGATTACTGACTGTTCAAGAGTTTCAATAGATATCAGATATTAATTTTGAATAACGTTGCTAATAATGAGTTAATGACTATGTTTAAAAATTAATATACTAAATTATATACAAGATAATTTCTTCTTTATGCATTTACTGAGCACATTATTTTAACATACATTTTGGCTGATGTAATTCATGAAGCCCATTTCACAGTCATTGAGAAGGTTTATGTGATAGCCTTGATGTGTGACAATACTGCTTCATTGTCTTAAACATTCTTTGCTATTAGTGAATTCTCTCACAGGGTAGAGACCATACAATTTATTTTAGACATTTGCAAGACTTTCATTTCGGCAGCAAAACATGAAAGATATAATCAACATCTTGCCTCTGCTGCTAAAAAAATGCTTCATATAGGCTAGAAATTGAAAGAATTTCATATACAATGAAGTAGAAATATGGCTTTAAAATATCTCATATGGGAAAGGTAGGTAGAAAATATAGTATCAGTTCAAGAGTTTAGTGGGGGACGATTTGCAGGAGTCAGTTCTTGCTTTCTACCACCCGAGTCCTCAGGACTGCACTAAATGGTCAGGTTTGGCAGCAAGCACATTTACCCCTGAGCTATCTTACCTGCCCCAGAAGGAAATTTTAGTCATTAAAAATTACCTGTGCTCAGCACCAGGCATGGTGGTACACGGCTTTGATTCCAGCAGTCCAGAAGCAGAAGTAGGCAGGTCTCTGTGTCTACAGAGCAAGTTCCTAGCCAGCTGGGGCTACGAGAAACCCTGTCTCCAAACAAACAAATAGACAAACAAACAAAGGAAAAATACCTGAGTTCTACAACTGGCCAATGTATACAGAATAGAAGGTTACAGTTGTCCTAAGTGGGACAACTACGTCAAGTTTCTGCCTCCTGAGGCTCAGAGATCATGTGGAAGAGGAGGCAGAAAGATTGTAAGAGCCAGAGGAGGTGGATGACCACAGGAAACAGTCTCCCACATAGCGGATCTGTCGCTCATATGGACGCACAGCAATGGTGACAGCACGCCCAAGTCCATGCAAGCTCAAAGCAGACGAAATCCCAACCCGAGCTGAAGAAATTTTGGCAACAGATGGCTACTGGGGGAGGATTCGGACTCTCATTTGGCTAACCAAGCTCCAGAGGATGGAGCCACACTGCAGGACACGTGGGGACTGAAATTATTGTATATTATATGTATGTGTAATTAATACATATTATATATAACAGAATACATAAAACTGGGCAGAGGCTAGTAGGAGGAGGTACGGATAGGGGAGGGAATCTAAATATATTGTATGAAAAGTACAAAATGCATTGAAAAAGGGAGAAAATACCTCCGTTCTGAAGTTAGGAAATCTTACTTGAAATTTTAGGTCATATCTGATAGGATAACTGATGAATATTGAACATAGTTTTGGGGTTTTTTTTTGGTATTTTTGAGACAGGTTCTCCCTTTAGTCCCAGCTGTCCTGGAGCTCACTCTGTAGACCAGGCTGGACTTGAACTAACAGAGATCCGCTTGCCTCTGCCTCCTAAGTGCTAGGATTAAAGGCATGCACCACCATACCCAGCACATGAACAGGTTTTTTTAAAGGGTGTAGCCTCTGTCCATATTTAGACACTGGCGATAAGGATATTTACTTTGGGGCTGAAGAGATGGCTCAGCGGTTAAGAGCACCAACTGTTCTTGCAGAGGACCTGGGTTTGATTCCCAGCACCCACATGGCTACTAAGAACCATCTTTAAGCTGGGCATGGTGGCACACACCCTTAATCCTAGCACTCAGGAGGCAGAGGCAGACAGATCTCTGAGAGTTCAAGGCCAGCCTGGTGTACAGAGTGAGTTCCAGGCCAAGAATACCTACTTTGTATTATTTATTGAGGGTCATAAGAGATAGAAAATATAGAGCAACTGGCATAGAGATGCAAACATGTTTATTACATTTTGATGGAAAACATGATACAGAATTTAGATTGTGTCATATGTCACACTGCGTTATGTCTTCTCATTGTATTTTTTAACCCACTGAGAAAAGCCATGTTTCACTGTATTTAGTATGCATATAGTATTATGCATAGCAGTGTTATACAAGTTAAGAGAAAATATCAGAAGGATTTTCTTAGGGCTGGAGCTTTTGCCTCGGAGGTAGAACACTTGCTAGTTTGTGCAAGTACCTAAATTTGATCTTCAGCTCTGGAAAAATGGGCTAATTTTTTGGTGTATTATCAAGGAGAATTATTCTTAAGTTACACTAAAAATATGAGATTTAAGGGAGCTAATTTATGAATGCTGAATCCAAATGGAGGGATTTCTAATGCCTCTAGAGTCTCGGATTCTTACTTGTAGGGTGTGTTGCCTTTGATCTGATTAGCCATAGGCAGAGGGTAGAACACCCACTGTTCAGTTGGTGCCTTCTGGAGCCCAATGTACATGGATGGGATGGTGGTCTTGTTAGACTGCGACCCTGTGCCATCTTCTCTCTCCCGTCCCCAAGGCCACTCTGAACTTAAATCTCCAGTGTCCTCTCACCAGTGATGGAATCTTGTGCTACCTATTTCCACAGGGGTCAACCTCATGACTTGCTTTGGTCAATGGACATTAATAAATAAGATGAAAGGAGAATTATGCATAGATTCTTGCTTATTCTTTTGTGCCTCTAACATTGTCAAAAAATTCCCAGACAAGCTTTCTGAATAAAGGAATGTGTCGCCAAGTACCGCCAGCTGCCCAACTTGACGGACAGCTGACATCCAGATTTGCCTAACTATAGTTGAGATCAGCACAGTCTCCTAGTTAAATCAGCATTCTCCAGACCCATAAAACAAATATATTATGTGAAACTGACATAGCGTGTCTGTTTGCTACGTGGTTTATTTTGACAATAGGTAACTGATACACCCATAATATATTTACGTACATATATAAATATAAGGATAATAGTGTTCTGAACTGAGAAAATATGTCCCAAGTAAACTATTACATGTCTTCTTTAATTTTTCAGAAACTTATAAAATAAATAGAATAATTCCAGATTTTGATTAATAGTTGTTTCAAGACAGATAAATGTGAGTACTCAGGTACATATCCATTCTTTCTCAAGGTTAATGATCCACAGCTAGAAACAGCAAGATTCTCCCCAATGTCAAAATAATCTCCTAATGGTAAATTTGAGTCTTCATGTAAGAGTTAAATAAATATTTTCAAAGGATTAAGTCATATTCAGTGAAGCTCATGGGCATGAATCTTGAATAGACGCTGATTTCAAAGGCATTTTTCTTCCACTGTAGCTTTTTTAACTTTAAGTGTCCTTTTCTAAAAATAGTAACAAAACAATCCATAAATGTTCACATTGTCTCATTACTTCAAATCCCTTCATTTCCTGCAAATTCCAGGTCCTGACCACTTCTCAGAGCTCAAGACAAATATATCGAACTGCCAGCTAGACACTTGGAAGTGTCAGGCAACTTCAGCCCAACCTATGGAAATAAATTCAATTTTTGACTAGAACCTGAAATTCAGTTTCTCGACCCTGAGAGTTGCTATACCCATCACCAAGACAATGTTTGACTACCCCTCAGCCAAGTTTCCCTTAACTATGATATAAATAAATTGGTTCATGCTTTCTTTTTTTTTTTTGGTCTTTTCGATCTTTTCGAGACAGGGTCTCCCTGTAGCCCCAGCTGTCCTGGAACTGGAACTCACTCTGTAGACCAGGCTGGCCTTGAACTCACAAAGATCTTTCTGCCTCTGCCTCCTGAGTGCTAGGATTGGTTCATGCTTTCTTAAAAATATTCACCATACTTCATCTTGGCCTACAGGTGCCATTTTTTTCTTTAGTGATCCATTCTGATGAGGAGAAAAACCGCACCCATTCATTTCCCATAACTTGGATTTGTATTTTAACATAGACCTACAGTGAAAAGTATGTTAAGCTCTATTTTTGAACAACAATGCAAAGCTGTTATTTGCTTTAGTGGTCTTTAGTCTTGTCAATAGTTTTTAGAACAAACAATTAGCAAAGTCTGAGGAAAGAGAATGCTTTATTTTCTTTTTAATTGCTTTTATTTTTATTTTTCGAGGATGCCTTATTTTCAGTCAATGCCCCACAAATCAAGTCTCTCCATGCCAGGATTAAAGAGGAAAGAAAGGGGAATTTAAAAGTTAAAACACACAAATAGTGATCAGACCTGAATGCATTGCAAAAATTGTTAATGCCTACATGCTCTGTGCTTTGCAGTAGCCTGGTGCCTGAACTTAAACAGAACTTCAGTAAAAGTCATACAGAAAAAATAAATGGAAAGGAATCTAAGGAGTCCAGCAATTATGTTAGAAATGTTTATCTAAGGAGGAAAAAAATGAAACATTAATTTTTAAATCCTTTTTCATTATAAAATATAAAGGGACTGAAAGTTTATCTTCAGATTTCACTGGGAAAATGAAATGCATATGTGTTTGCATTAGACTAAGTTCTACAAAGAAACAGGAACCCATATATATATCATATTGTATATATAATATAATATATATAATATATATGATTTATTATAGGAGTTGGCTTAGGTAGTTGTGGACCAAAGGTCCCATTATCTGTCTTTGCAAACTAGAGAACCAGTGAAGGCAAAAGTATCCAAAGAGCTAAAGAGAGACAAAGGTGACAGGCGGTACTGATGTTCTGATGCTCTGAGTTCCCCATCTGGGCTCAAAACTCCCAAACCTGGAGCCGGGGGTGGTGGTGCATGCCTTTAATCCTAGCACTTGTGAGGCAGAGGCAGGCGAATCTTTGTGAGTTCAAGGCCAGCCTGGTCTACAGAGTGAGTTCAGGACAGCTGAGGCTACAGGGAGACCCTGTCTCGAAAAGACCAAAAAAAAAGTCCCAAACCCGTGAATGCTAATGTCCTAGAACAAGACATGCTAGACATTTCACCCTTCCTCTATGTTTGAAGCCCTCAAAGTGTATAAATTACTCTCCTCATGTCGTCAAATGGTCATCTCTTCCAGGAATACCCTCATCAACACCTAAAGAAGTGGTCATGTTTTGCCAGCTATGTGGGTACCTCTAAACCCAGTCAAATATTTTTTATCTCAGCTATGTAGGGCAACCCAAGCCCAGCCATTTTGACACATAACATTACCCACTATAGTGTTCGATATACATTGATTTTTCCCAAATAATGAGACTTCTGCACGTGATTCATTTTTGATCTTGTTGTGAAATCTGGGTGCATATTTCTAATCCTAAGTCTAGAAAGCTGAGCACATGAGAGTAAGGTCAATGATACATTTTATTCAAAACTGTGTTTCTGCATATGTGAATGCTAAAATCAAGCTGATAATGGAATTAACATGGTGATAAAATTGACTGATTCACTTTGGGCTTGTAATGGATAACATCCTGATCTGATGCTCCTGGATTATGTACATGTGCATGTGCATGTCTGTGTCCATGTTAATGTGTGCCATGCCTGCTGTTGGGATGTGGAATGAAGGCCTTTCAGTTCCCAGTAGTAAGGAATCTGAAGCAGAATAGGGTTTTTCATTACCCTACAGATACTACAGAAAGTGAATTATAGATTCTGAGCCTAAAGTACAATGTGCATTCATAAAATCAGAGGATCCTTACTTCATTCATGTGAAATAGGTCCTGACTAAAGTCAGAGGACTCTCCAGTATAGACTCGAGACAGTTTGGGTACAACAAGCAATTCCTCAGGCTTAGACAATACAGGGAGATTAAGAATCCAGTCTAGACCCAAACAAAGGCAGCATAATCGACTGTTTAATGAGACAGCTGGAAATGAACATTCAAATACCACTGTTAAATACTTATAACCTGATGGATGTAATTGTGCTTAACTAAGAAATAATATCTTCACAAATTATGAAGAATAAGTGCTCATATTTCTACATCCTTGGGACACAGTGACCACAGTTAATGATGAATGTCAAATGCATAGGTTTTTTTATTTCAAAGTGGAAATTTAATGATTCTCAACAGATTTTTGGCTGCTTGGTGAAATCTTATGTTTTCTTACTCTGGGTAAACCGAGGAGTAATATATTCGCTTTATTTGTTGGCCTACATAAAAAATTTACCCCCTAATTTTGTGGATTAAAGAACAGTAATTATCTAACGATTTCTATAGGTCAGAAATCTGAGGACAGCTTAATTGAAGTCTGACTGACTCAGAGTCTCTCCCAAGGGATATCTGAGGTAACTGTACTTAGCTCAAGATCAGAGTGTGGAGAATTTCATTCTAGATTATTTGGGTGACTGTTTGAAGGGTTCAGTTTTTGCCAACTGGTTAAACCGCACATCTTGGCTCCTTGCTAGCTTCTGGCTAGAGGTACTCACCCCTTGCTGCTTGGATTCCTCTCTGGGCCTCTCATGGCATGATGGGTACCTTCATTAAAGTAACCCCTGATCCAATTAGTCATAGGTAGAGGCTAACCAGAAAAGCCAGGTAGAAGGAGTACAAGCAGGATGGAGGCCATGGTCTAATCTGACTTATTTTTGAAAGTGACTTTCCAGTAGTGCCTTAATATTCCATCCATTACAAGGAGTCTGCAGGTCCAGCCCGCACCCAAAGAAAGAAGTAAATATAACGATGAACACTGTAGGTCAAGAACTGTCGGTGCCCATCTTGGAAATTGTTGAGCATGGAGTTAGTGAAAACTCCAAGAACAGAGAGACAATCTGTTTAATCTCGAGCCCCACTACTACCCAACCCTTTTTAAGTAAGGAGGACTGGAGGATCTAGAGTTTGACTCAGACTTCACATACTGTGTAACCTAAGGAGCTATTTGGGGAGGGAGGATTTTGTAGTGCTGAGGTAAGCACTCAAAGCTTCACATATGCTGGGCAAGTAAGTGTTCTACCACTGAGAGGACCCTCAGCCTAAAAACTGGAAAAAAATACTAAATTTCCTCATAGTCTCCCCATTGTAATAATAAGTCATACTTCTTGAGAGAATTGAGTAAACTGATGCACCTGAGTAAGTTAGCAAATAGCCTGGCATATCAACTGTGCCTAGGTCATGGCTTCTGAGAGGATGAAATGGAGTGAGTGGAATTTCTCTCAGCACAGCCTGGCTCGAACATTTCAGCCCTTGCTGTGTGCTCTAACATTTTTGTTCCTTCCGTTTCCACTGGTCCCATAGCTTCTGCCCTCCTGCTCCTATTTCTCCACCCAGTTTTCATAAGGAGAGTTAACTGACTTCCACAAGAACAAATGAAGAAGGCCCCAAGGTTCACAGTAGTAACTCCATGGAGCTATGGCTCTCTATGTTTCTGTGTCACCCAACCAACGACCAATGAGAAACCTGGATAGACAGGCAGGTCCTCAGGGAAGGCCTAAGAAAGCCACCTACAGTTCTTCTGGAAGATCAGAAGGGACTACAGTAACAAGAATGGATATACACCAGTCAGAAAGTTCCAGAACAATCAAGGTTCTGTGATAGGAAAGGGGCTCTCAGAGCAGAGGAAGGGGAGACCTGGCTCTAAAACCTTGGGAAGAATGGAAACTTTTTGCACAGTTCTGCAATCTGTTGAGGTCCCACTGGAGAAAGCTGTTTCTGAACAGTCTGGGTGGAAAGGAAATGGTGGCATTTTTAGAGAGAGAAAATAAAAGTGCTCTGTTGCTTAAATCCAAGGCCTAGGACAAATACTAGAATCTGGGGTCCTTTTAATGTCATTCTGAAGCTGCAGAAAGAAACACAGTAAAAGTTGAGTAAGGATTTACTTTATATAGTCATCCACATAAGCAAGTTGACTGACTGGTAAATTCCATACAGACTGATTATTACAAATGTAGGTCACAGACAGTGTGCAGAAGGAATTTACTGCACTGGTGAACTAAGCCTCCTATATTAAGTGAAGCACCCTGGATATTTAATATGGTTTTTATAGCCCAAAACGGTCTTTAAGTGGAAAGTCACACAATCAAGGGGTGGGGGAGGGGTTGATCACACATTGACTTCTGGGGAATCATGTATTTTAGGCTCATTTTAAATAACAATAAGACCTTTTTTTCTCTCTTTTTCCTTAACTCAAAATACCCCCAAGGCCTCAGTGACAGCTTTTGGTTTGGAGATTAGGCATCATCAATAATAATGACACATGAGAAATGAATGACAGCCAACTATGAATAAATCTCTTAAGTGTGACCTATGGAACAAATGTGTAAAAAGTGCAAAATCTCTTATGGAAAAGTTCCTTGAGAAAAAAAGTATTTCTCATAAATATACAATTTTACATACTTATGTATATACATATGACCAGATATAGAGACACATGGATGTGCACACAGAGATATGAAGCATATATACATGTACATATGAAGATAACAAATGTGTACATATATATATAATATCTTGGTTCTTAAAGAATAACAAAAAGTAAATACTATATATTTTGTGTATGTGTGTGTTATATGTGTGTGTATTCAGATCCTCGTGCTAATGCAAAAGTACTTTACTGACTGAGTCACTTCCCTCAACCCCCATAAATACTTTTGATTTTAAGATAAAAGAGAGTGGGGTTTGGCATAGAAAGAGAATAAACAATAAATTGTCTGCAGTTCCACTTTACAATAGTAGCTGTCAATGACATCCTTGCACTACACAGAGTTTCTAAAAGTTAGAAAGGAGTTTTTCTACCAATTAAGTGGAAAATGTTGCTATGTCATGAGAATAGGAATTTTTAAAAGAAAAATCATTTCTCAGAAGGAATGGTTAAAATCCTGAACATTTTTCGAGAACTGTAATTATTTCTGTTCAGCAGACAGACGTTCGGCCTTAAAAACCCCTTTGATCTCCTAAAAGCAGAGAATAGAGCAGTGGTCTCCAGAGGCTGGGAGGAGGCGGGCAGTCTAGGGAGACTGGATGCTCTTAGCCGGGAGATGCTAATTCTGTGTTCCAAAGCACAATAGGCTAACTATCTTCTGCCACAATTTATTACATATCTCAGAGTTGCTAGAAAAGCTTCAAGTTTCCTAGTATATAGAAAGGATTAATGTTTGAGGAGTTGTAAATTCAACTTACTTAGCCTAATCATTATATTATATGTATATATTGAATTATTTGTACCCTTAAATAGGTATAAATATTATGTGACCAGTAAAAATAAGAAAAAAAAATTTCTATAGAAAGAGATGTGTGGGAAGCCTTCCTAGGGGAGAATGTGCTTGGTTCTGCTGTCTGAACTCTGGGATTCTGCCTCAGGCTCCTGAACCTGCAGCTTGTATCTGCAAGGATACTTCCAGCCCAGGGACAATACTAGGGTAGGATGTAGGTGTGGCATGAGACAGAAAGGTTAGGACTTTGACCTTGAGGCAGGAAATCAGAAGGACGTGGGTTTCTAATTTCAGTTTCCTTTAAATGCCTTTAGTAGCAATGAGATAACAGGCAGAGGAAAGAATCTCTTGTTAATTTGACAAATGTTCTCCCTCATCCTTAACAGAGGATGATGAGGTCTACTAGATATATTAATTAATCAACTTTTTGGAGAATTTCACTTATGAATATTGTATTTACATTATTTCACCCCTCCTGGTCCTCCTTCAAGTCCTCCCATGTCCCCTCACAATTTATTCTCTTCTTTATTATATATATATATATATATATATATATATATATATATATATATTACATAAAGTGCACTGAGTCCGTTTACTGGGGCTCATGTGTACATGTGTTTATGGCTGACCACTTGGGATTAAATAGCCTCTCAGGGAACAGTCCCTACAGAAAACTGATTCTCCCTCCCTCAGTATCCATTGGTTGCTTGAAGTTCTTCATCTTGAGGTGGGACCCTATAAAATTTTTCCCATCCAAATTGGCATGTCAACTGGATTTTTTATTATACAGATCCTGTCAGACTATCATACTGTGGAGACTTCATGGGTGTAGTTTCCCTAACAAGTCTAGAATACACTAACTCGCCATAAGTGTTTTGTCCCTCTGGCTCTTAGAATCTTTCCATACCCTCCCTCTTCAGAGTGATGTTCCTGTGCTAGATAGCTTTAGTGTCAACTTGACACACCTGGGTTGAGGGAGCCTCAACTGGGGAATTGCCTCCATTGGACTGGCCTGTGGCCACATCTGTGCAATATTGTCTTGATTGTTGAGTTATGTGGGAGGGCCCAGCCCACTACGGGTGGTGCCACCCCTGGATAGGTTGTTGTGTACGGTACAAGAAAGGCTGGGAATGGGCCAAGGGAGCAAGCCAGTAAGAAGCATTCTTCCATGGCCTCTGGCTTTGCTCCTGCCTCCAGGTTCCTGCCGAGTTCCTACCTTGGGCTCCCTGAGTGATGAACTGTGACCCAGGGGATGTGAGCTGAATAAACCCTTTCCTCCCCAAGTTGGTAGTGGTCAGTGTGTTTTGTCACAGCAATAGAAAAGTGAACTAGAACATTCCCTAATCCTTAGGTGTAGACAGGTTGTATTATAGATGTATCACTTTGAGCTGGGTACCTCACAGGCTTTGTATTTTGACCAGTAGGGGAGCTTTGAAATAGTCTCTATCTGTTGCAAGGATATTTTAAAAGGAAATGTTGAGAAAGTTTACATCATGATAAGCTGGAAAGTTTTATTTTCAATGTTATTATAGAAGAGAGGTTAAAAACTAGGGCTAAATCTTGAGAAAGATAAGATCAAGTGGTAATGCTAAGAAATAGCTATCTGACTTTTCACAAGTGTTGCCTTGCCCTAAGTTTCTTTTTCTTTTGTAAAGTGAGGGCAATTGTTCCAAACAGGATATCTGGGTGGGATAAATGGCTGTGAAGTGCTTAACTTGTTGACTGACATATATCAAGTTCCAGGCACTAGCTGTTAATATTAATAAAAACAATTGCACATACTAAAGAAATGACAGTGCTTACAAATCTTTTTAGTGAAACTATTTTATGATTTTGTTGGTGACCTTTATCAACTATGTAAAGCAAAGGAATAGAAACAGGCACACACATGCAGGCTCATAGACATGAACACACATCTGCATGCTCACACACATGTGCACACAAATACCAGAAATTTCATTTCATTTCATTACTTGAAACAAGGAAAAAGATAAAAGTATAAAGAAAAAGAACATACATTGTTACCGAAAAGCATTTGGTAAATACAGAGAGAATAACATGCAGTGAAAATATTTATTTGTTTGACTTACACATGTTCAGAATAGCTTGCTTTATCCTTAATTACTGTCATTTTTCATGTAATCATCCATTATTTTATCAACTGTTTTCAAGCATTAATTAGAAATTAATAGGAGATAGTAAGGATTCGGAGACTACTCCCAGATGGCACGATAAACAGGAGAAAGTCTTAATTACTGAAGGCACCAAGGACTTTAAATTGGGATGTGCTGTGTTTAAAGTGCCTCAGGTGTTATAAGGAGAGCATGCTTATCTAAGAGCAACCACAGAGCTCCAGAGTTAAATTTAGAGTTTCTGGGAAACAATGGTCAACACCACCCCAAGAAAGTAAATATGCCAACCTCCAGATGTCTCCTAAACGTCAGGAACTGGACAAGGCACTTTTCATATAGATCCTAATGACATCTTCATGCATTTTACAGATGAGGGATTGCAGGCTCAGAAAGGGTTGGTAGGTCACCCTATTAGACCCTAACACTCATGCACTCTCTTCTTTATCACACTACCTTGTATTGAAGTGTGTACCCCTAAATGACTGTTTTATGGTTTGGATCTTAAATGTTCCCTAAAGTCCCTATTTGGAAGATTGGTCACCTGGCTGTGGAGCTACTGGGAATCAGCGTGATCTTTAAGGCCATGGCCTAGTGGAATCAAGTTAGATCAATGAATAGGATGTTGAGACACTGACCCTTTCTCTCTCTCTCTCTGTCTCTCTGTCTCTCTCTCTCTCTCTCTCTCTCTCTCTCTCTCTCTCTCATCCTTCTTTACTGCTGCATAGAATTCCATTGTATAGATGTACCACATTTTTGTTATCCAGTCATCAGTTGATGGGCAATTGGGTTGGTTCCACCTCTTTGCTATTGTGAAGAGAGAGCTGCAATAATCATACGTGTGCTTGTATCTTTTTGGTAGGATGCGTCTTCTGGGTATATATTACCCGTAATGGTCTGTGGTCATTACACAATGGAATTCTATGCCGCGGTAAAGAAAAATGACATTCTGGCCTTTGCTGGAAATGGATGAAAACGAACCTGAAGCAATTATGCTAAGTGAAGTAGTAAACACAGTCCCAGAATAAAAAAAAAAAAAAAGGCAAATGGTTTTCCCTCATTTGTGGATAACAACAACTCCCCCAGTTGGCAGGCAAAAACACTGAGGCAACTTTATTATTATATTTCATTGATTGAAAGCAACTGTGCTTTCATGTGCAATCTCTAAAAATGGGCTCTAGATTGTCCTACCACTTATATTCACACATTGTTAACTTACCATATATGGATGGAAGATATGTAGTCATATTCTAACAAAATTTAAACTAAATGTAATGTTACACCTCTTTATACCTGCATGCAACTTTACTGTGAATCTCTAAATGTGTTTAGGAATTCGACCTATATTTTATTTTCAGAATTTGTAATTTGACTATGTGTGGAGTATTATATATATATATATATATATATATGCATATTTTGGCATATATTTAAAAAAGCTGTTTTCTTCTCATGAGCCTTTTTTTTCTCACAGTGACAGGAAGCCACACACTCCCTAGACTCTCTCCAATAAAATGTATGATAATGGTTACCTGATTTTTTTTTTTTTTTGCTTTCTATAAATCAGTTTCTCATCTTTCCTAGCTCTCATATGCCTTTAGAGACTGTTGATAGATTGCCTTGTACTCTCTAGAACAATAAAAAGTTGGGCTGGTGGCCCAATAAGGACAAATAGATCTGGAACTGGATTGAGGGGCACAGAGATGTAAAGTCGGCTCCCTGTGGAGTCCCATGAGGCTATGTGTCTCCTCAGCTCTTAAGCTTCCAGCATGGTCTTTTGGCTTCCCTAGGAGCATATTAGTCCACGCTCTTTTCCTCATTCACTTCCCCTTGGTCTGATATTAGCAACCGAAGAATCCCCACGATCACATTAAACTAATTCCATGACACAGCCTTGGGAGCTGGCTGGAGGAGGTCACCTTGCCCCTAGGTTTCAGGTGCTGGAGATTCTGGTCTGTAGTACTTTGGGAGGGAGGAAAACAGGGATACACCTGTACGTTCTGTGAGTGAATGGATGGGCAGTGCTTAGCCATGTTCTAAAGGCATTGGCAAATTAGGGGTGTCTCCCTCCAATTTGGTTAACAAAGGGAAACTTCATAAAGAAAGTTGAATTCAAGCACAATTTTGTATGAAATGGTAAAAGACTAGCTGCATGATAAGTAGAAAGGTACTTTGTAAGTATGTAGTGTATGAAATACTATGTCCAACATACATTGTTGGTAGGTAATGGCAAAAGAAGAGAGTCATTAAGTACAATCATATCTCCCTTGGGCTGGATTCACACGAGATGCTTCCCACTATAATATTTGGTTCAATTTATTATAATTTATTGATGAAATTTTGGTGATGTTATATTAATTGTATACTTGATAATTCCTATATACAGTATAAATAAATCAAGTCTTGGTAATTAGCATTTCTGTCTCATAAACATTTATCCTTTTTATGCTAGGAATTTTTGAACTCTTCTAGTCTGTGACCCATGGTTGTAAATTATAAGCATCCTTCTGAACTACAGAGCATTTGAACTCATTCCTCTCATGTAACTCTCAGGATGTTTTTATCAAATTACATTGGCTGGTCCCCTTATTTGTAAATCTAGCAAACACTGCTCTGTTCTCTACTTTTATATAATCAACCTTTATAGCTTCAGCCTATGACCAAGAACATGTAGCATTTGTCTTTCTGTGCCCGGTTGATCATTTAATATACTGCCGGGTGTGGAGGTGCATGCCTTTAATCCTAGCACTCGGGAGGCAGAGGCAGGCGGATCTTTGTGAGTTCAGGGCCAGCCTGGTCTACAGAGTGAGTTCCAGGACACCTGGGGCTACAGGGAGACCCTATCTCGAAAAAAGAGAGAGAGAGAGAGAGAGAGAGAGAGAGAGAGAGAGAGAGAGAAATATACTGTCCTACAGTTCTACCCATCTTACTTAAAATTTCAACATCTTGTTTGTTTTCAATGGTTACTGGACTTTTGAGAAACATGTCCTCTTTAAATAAAAAGATATCTTCAGATACTTCAAACTTGTCTGTAATGTATATCAACCTCAAGCTGTAGGGCAATCCTTTCTTCTGAGTTGAGACCCAGTCTTATGGAAAAGACCATTCCTGAAATAACTTCTTATTGAAACAAGTGACTTCTGCAGGTGAGGTTTCAAGAAAATGAGGCTTTGTGGGAATGACTTTTACAATATGGACATGCTTTGGATGGATGACTTTTATTTAACCTTGCAAGCAAAAAGTGAATCTTATCATAGTTTGTTTATAATGTAGTCAAACTTAACTGAGTTTCTTGAGTGTCTCTTCTAACCTAAATATAGTTCATGAACTTTCCTGCCCCTGGAACCAAAGCAATGTGTGTGTGTGTGTGTGTGTGTGTGTGTGTGTGTGTGTGTGTGTGGTGTGTGTGTGTGTGTGTGGTGTGTGTGTGTGTGTGTGGTGTGTGTGTGTGTGTGTGTGTGTGTGAAGGAAGGACTGTAAACAGTGAATGTTTGTTGGAAGCAACAAAGATTACTCCATTTGTGTTCCAAACAACATGTGGAATGAAATTAATAACATCTCTTAGTGGTTGTGTGTGCTGGTATAAGTCAGTAGAGGTCAGAAAGGGCAAAAAGCTTCCCTCATAAGACAGAGTCCACTATTATTTCCCAATTTCATGCAGGATACATTGTTGTTTCAATAAAAGAGTGAAGAAAGGAGCATGGAACTCAGATAATTCTGATAGAAAAGATTCTCAGAGTGGTTTGTGTCCCCCTTGGCTAAAATAGATCTTAAGAGCCATGATATTCTCATTCAGACATCACAATAGTATGACAATGTGTAGCACCACCATGAAGCTCTGCTTAGCTACAATGAATGGCTGATAGACAGAGACTGTTCAACACTTGGTGAACTGAGACAAACAGTAGTGCTTTGTGAAATAAGGACATTTTAATGTACAAATATAGGGTGTATCTTTTATAGTAATGCACATCTGATTACTTTGTGAGACTGTGCTATTTTTAATTCTGATATGCATAACAAATGGATAATTTATTTCTTTAAAAAATTCACTGGCAGCTTTCCTTAGACATGTCTGAGCTTTATATATTTTCTATTTCTCAGCCTTTCTTCTGGTCACCCTTGAGATATATCTAGGTCCAAGTACAATAAGAGATAAATCCAGCTCTCCAGAATTACATAACTGATTAGTTAGAAATGGGAAGGAATTAAATATGATAAGTGAGTGAAAGCAAAGAATAAAGGAGAAAGTTATTTTTGTACCTGGAGATCAAAAAAGGCTTCGTGGAGATGTTGGCATTTGAGCAGTTCCTTCCAGCTTCTCACACATTACCTTTACCTCATATAACTACCCTGTGGGAAACAAAAGAAACCAAATGTAGGGGAATGAAGTGACCACTAGAGAAATAACGGATAGAGAAAGGGTGTCACCAGGGTGTGCAGAGAAGGATGAGAAGCACAGGCCTGTGTGACAGGTGCATTCTTAGAACCAGAAACATCTCTATGGAAATAGTTTTAAGGATAAACCTTGGCATAGTCTCCCTGAAGCACAGAATGAGGCATAACTACTCAGGGAGACTGACAATGTGGGAAAAGCTGACTTTCAACACAGGTCAGGTACTGGCAAAAGCTAAGGCTCCTACTGAGAAATGAACTAAAGGTGGATCTGCTCTTCTTTCCATTCATATTCTTCAAGCTGAAATGGCTTGTTGGCAACATCTTTGTCCTCTACCAGGTCTTTTTTTCACATTCTTATTTCATAAAAGTGTTTCAGAATTGATTATTCAATGTTTTTCACATGAATTGGGGATGGTTGATTCAGAAAGTTATTTATCTATCTATCTATCTATCTATTTATTTATTTATTTATTTATTTATTTATTTAAGCAGTTCTAAAAAGTACTCCAAGGAGCCAGGCGTGGTGGCGCAAGCCTTTAATCCGAGCACTCGGGAGATAGAGATAGGCAGAGTGAGTTCAAGTCCAGCCTGGTCTACAGAGCGAGCTACAAGACAGCTGGTACTAAAAGGGAGACCCTGTCTCAAAAGTACCAAAAAAGGGGGGAAAATTTTTTAAAAAAAAAGATAAATACTGGGGGCCGAAGGGATGGCTCAGTTGTTAAGAGTAAGAGCGCTGACTGCTCTTGCAGAGGACCTGGGTTCAATTCCCAGCACCCACATAGCAGCTAAGAACTATCCTTAACTCCAGTTCCAGGGGAATCTGACACCCTCCTCTGATCTCCGCAGCATTGCATGGCACGGGTGCACCAACCTACATGCAGACAGCACACTCATACACATAAAAAAATAATAAATAAAACACTTTTTTAAAGTGAAGCAAGAACATAAGCTCCACTTGGCTTCAGTGGACCTTAAGACCCTGAGATCTATTTCCAGTATCAGTTGACCTGATAACCTAACATAAGGGTGTCAGCCACTATCTGAAGGTAGGAATAGTGCACAGCACACTCTCACAAGAACAAGTGTGCCCACCATAGAGAAGAGTGGAAACTGTACATTTAACCTTTGAGAGAACTTGGGCTCTATTTCATCACTAGTGCATTCTACTGAATCAGGGCTGACGTTCCTTGATCTGCCCATCTTTACCTTGTTGGCACCCCAAAGATCTGGTCTCAGACCATGGTGTACTGCTATGCTGTATTACCCAGTTTTCTACCAGGGTGATATTTTTGTGCATAAAGTGTTTTCCTTGAAATCCCAAAATCAGTGACAGAACCATACGTCAGGATGAGCTGAGTGATCCCACAGGAGAGATTTTACAGTGCAAATAAATATGTACTATTATTAGTTTTCCATAACTATGATAAAATGCTCTGAACAAAAGCAACTTGGGGCAGAAAAAGCTTATTTGACTTCCACTTTCAGGTCATAGTCCATCACTCAGGGAAGTCTGGGCAGGGAATCAAAGCAGCCATGCTTACTAGTCTGCATAACATTACCTCCAACCAGGGAGCTCCCTTCTTTGTTAACTAACAATCAAGACAATCCTCCACAGACATGCCCACAGGCCAATCTGATCCAATAAGTTCCTCAGTTGAGGCTTTCCTCGCAATTGACTCCAAGCTGTGTCAAGTTAACAAGGCTGACCAACACAACTAGTGTTCTTGGGATATATGTGTATGGATTTTGTATTGAATATTGTAAATTTGGATTTAACTGGATATCTTGTTTTTCATCTGATAACCCCTATCCCTAAGCAATGTCATGAAGGAAGAGAGAGTAGTTTGAAGAAGTCACACTGACAAGGCTCCCTGGGGAAGAAAATCCTTCCCATCTAGTATGGTAACTGACTCAAGGTGGACCTGAATCCAAAGATTTTGTTTCCTAAAGACTTATGTTGAGCATAATAGCCCTACTGTGTATGTGAGTAATCTTGTCCAATTTTCCATTTATTTCCTACACCATCGCCTGTCACATTGAATGGCTGCTAGGTACATCCTGGGGAAAGCTATCAAGTTAAAGGGCTTCACAGGGCAGTCATTGTTTCTTCCCGTTTTAGAAAGACTATTCTAGATTTTCCTAACTCATGGTTGGCTGCATGCTACCCTCCAGGAAATGGATCAAAAAATAAATCTCAGCACCCTGAGGAGGGAGAAATGGACACTGGAAGAACAGCAATGCTCATATCCAACCCAGCTCTGTACAGTGAGTACAGAAGACACCATCTCCTCTGGCTGCGTCAGGGAAATGTCTGAGCACACAGGTTGGCAGGTACACTGTATGGAGAGGAATAAAGCTTTGACAAAATGTGTTTTCTATATTACCCAAATCAATTAACAGTCATGGGAGTTCATACCCAGTCTCTCCTAAGACATTTCTCCCTCACCACCAAAAAGAAGGTGATCAAGAGAAAAGCTTATAAGAGTGAGAATAAAAGTCAAAGGTTTTCAGGGCTAAAATGTGCTCACCTAGAAAAGAAATAACAACCTTAGAGCTGGAGCGATGGCTCGGTGGTTAAGAACACTGGCTGCTCTTGCAGAGGACCCTGGTTCCATTCTGAACACCTATGTGGTGCCTACCAATCATCTGTAACTCCAGATTCAGGGGATCCCCATTTCTGGTCCCTCTGTGGGACCATTGCACACACATGTTGCTCTTACATACATATAGGAAGGAAAAACACATATGCATAAATTGCAAATAAAATAAATTAATTGATTTTTTTAAATAAAAGAAATCACAGCCAGAAGAAAGGAGAATGCTGTGAACTGATGTTTTTGGACATGGCACGTCCATCATATTCATGAGCTCTGCTCGTTACATGCACAAGATCAGCCCTATAAGGTCAATCAATATTCCAGCAGGCAATTGGACCCAGTGAGGTCCACAGAAAGAAAAATAAAAAAGAAGACATGATGGAAGAAGGGGAGCATATTTCCAGGGGACACTTACTGGAAGATATGACCAATGTATATGTGTATGAAATTGTCAAAGAATAAATAAAAATTTTAGAAAAGGAATATCAATTCAGGAATCACGATTAGGTTATTTTCTCTCTATTTTGGCTATACAAATCCCCCTGTCTGGATGAAGAAGTTATTGAAGATGTTGAAGTGTTTGAGGCAAGAAAATAAAATAGTCCTTGACTCTAAGTCATGGAGGAAAATGTTGAGTCTTAATATTCAATGTTGTATCAAGTATGTAAAAATGTAACATTATGTTTTATGTAATTCACTTCACATGATTGCACATAAAGCTTAAATAAGAGAAGCAACATAAATGGCTTATTTCTTTACGTGTCCAAAATGATGAACATTAAAAACCCCATTCCATTTTTTTTCCAGAGGTAATCATAGTTCACAGGGAATGCAAGCATGTTAAGAAAGTGTGTGTTTAAGTTACAGCACCTCATACATTTCATCGGATGCCCCAGCTTTTTAGTCATATTCACTCTTTCATTCTCTCATATATGAGAATTAAGCTCTATTTTACCCTTTTGGAAATTTAGTATATACAGAATGTACACCATCTGGAGTCCTCTGTTGTGAAATTATTCACTGATAGATCATTTTATTTTTATTTTACAATAGATTTCACAAGCATTTATAGTTGTGTCCATAAGCACTTTACCTCTAAATCTTCTTTGCATAATTTTCTGCTCCAATCTCCTCATTTGAACAATGAGACAAATTAAGAGTGAGGTGACCAAGCTTGTATACTCCCAATGACAAATAAGTATCTCCAAATTGAATCTTCTTGCTCCAATTCCATGGTTCATTCAACCACTAAACACTAATTTAAATGGAAACATTTTCCAAATAACTTTTCTCTTTTATAGAGGAAAAACTCAGATGTTACATGGGAAAAAATTTTGTTGGTTCATCTTATTAAAATACGTTACTGGTATTATCTGTACACTTCATTCTTCTGGGCCAGCTCGCTCACAATTAGTATCCCTACCAACCTGAATAACAATTATGCATGAGAGAGGGAAGATAATCACATTGTTTATTTGCAAACCCTTCTCATTTTCATTTGAAGTTTTGAGTCATGCCAAGTGAATTTGGATCTGAATACATTTATTACTTCAGCTTGCAATTATTTGAAATTATAAAAGCTGACATTAAAATAAAAGTGCTTTGGGGGTGACTCTGATACAGTGTATTAATTTTAATTACATCATTCATGCTGATAACACGGTTTTATCATTTGCTTCTGAATTGTCTTACATGGAAATCTATTTGTCCAAGAATTTCTATATCACCTATAAGGGAGTACTTAGCAGACTCACAGTAATAGCTTCCTTGTCTCTATAAGGATCTTTGTGAGTTCAAGGCCAGCCTGGTCTACATAGCGAGTTCCAGGACAGCTGGAGCTACAGGGAGACCATGTCTCAAAAAGACCAAAAAGCAAAAAGAATATTTTAATGTAGATAAAATAAGAGCATATTAGAATCAGAATTATAATAATATTATGAGTTGTTTTTTTTTTTTTTAACTCGAGCTTCAGGTAGTCCAGCTTCCATTTAGTGTCCTGAAAATCTTGAAATATTACAAACAAACATCTTATGGAAGAACTATTCTATATCTTCCTTACAGTCTTGGAGTAAGACCACACCCTTCCAAGTTTAAAAACTTCATTTCTTTTTATTAGGGGTTCTTTTCTATGCAAAGGCTTATTTCTTATGCTTCATAGTTTTTATTTATACTAATTCCACCAGAACAATCACTTTCCTATTCAAACAAAATATCTGAGGGCTTTGAAAATATTTTCAATTTTCAAACTCCATGATTTCAGCATGTAGTTGTTCCTGGCATGTAGGAACCAACATGAAAATGATACATTAGACAAGTTTTATTTCCTACCTTAGTGACATTTCACATGTAAAGTTGTGTAGGGACATTATTAGATGAGGTCTTTGCTACTTGTTTTTGTTTTTATTTTTGTTTTGTTTGACAGATGGAGATGAACCAGGGGAAGGCAGTTTGGGAACTCTCGCACTGTGTCCTCATTGAAGAAACAGCAACCCTAAGTCTATATTTTAACTGCATTCTTTCATATTTCTCTCTCATTTGGATCAGCTGCTTATAGTGCCTGTAAATCCTTATGCCACCCATCATTTCCCCAGCCTGTGTTCGTTCATTATTTAGAATGAGCAGGAAATTCCATTTTCGGGTTGCTGGCAGGCTGTTGTGAGAACAAACATGGGTGTGCAGAGAAGAAATTGCAGTTTCTTAATGAACTCGGCAGATTCCTCTAGTCCACAGAGATGTTTGAAGGATTAGTCAGCATTCTGGAAATTAGGAAATGATTTGTGTCTGACTTCCATGTTGTGGAGTAATGATGATCAGTTTTCTCATCCAAACATCTATTGATCTGTGAAGCATCCTCAGCCTAGCAGACAGAGACAAGCTGGAACACGGGCTCCTGCCTCATCAGATGAGTGTGTAATGACTTTTAATAGGTCACTCAAGGCCATATCTCAAATGAGTTTTTATCCTCTCCTTTCCATTCATTTCTCACCCTGTTCTACACTGTTTTATGGAAATATGTAAGTATTGTGTAACCTTTTAAAGCAAATACATTTTTCCCTAACAAATTCTCCTTTGAAAGCCTAAATTCTCCCAGGCCCTGAGTTATTGTCAGGGAATATCTTAGTAGGAGCTGCTGCAGAGATTTCATGCTCTGCTTTGCAAAAATCTAGAAGTATCTCAGCATTTTAACACAAACTACAAGATGCAGAATCAGGCTAAGCAGACCAGAACTGTGTACCAGTGGGTAGTGGAGGTGAGGTTATGTATCGGCACAGTTTCACTCAAAGCATTATGGATGCTATTCATTATAATTTCATGTGTTAATTTGCTTATAAAAATGCGTTTCTCCGTTAAAAGAAAATTCTGGGAACCAGCAGAAGAGGGAGCAGAAAGCATGTAGGAGCCACCAGAAGGCAGGAAGAGGGCTGCAAAGCGCTGTCTTCTGGGCATCACATAGCAACTGAAGTTGTTTGCACTGGAACTGCCTAAGATCTGGCCTATCATCAGCCAATCATGGCTCTGGAAAGGGCTCATAGAGACCTAATGGACTGATGGCTATTGATAGATTCTGAGGGAGGGACAGGCATTGTCTTCAGCTGGGTATACCACGGAAAGCCCAGCAGACTCCAGCGAACAGGTAGTTCCAAATCTGTGGTCACATAGACAGTCCTAGTTAAAGCAACATGTCAAAAAGCAAAATAAGAACACATGAATTTGGGATTGGGACCTGCAGGGAGGAGATGGGGGCTGACGGGGTGGAGGGAGATGTGAGAATGTGGAGACTGGGTCAACAGAGTGCACTTTAAACCTAGGACAATTTCAAAGGACAAATTTAGTCAATGAGAAAAGAATGTTTTATTTTATTTATTTTATTTTATTTATTATATTTTAAGTGATTCACAGTATAAGAGCACAGTCGTTTTCAGATCACATTGACGCTGCTCAATTTGCCATACAACTAGGTAACCGGTGCTAGCATCCACAGATGAGGGATACCATTCCTCGTTTGTTTTCCTGGGACTGTGTTACTTCACTCAGCATGATATCTTCTAGCTCCAGCCATTTACCTGCAAAGCTCATGATGTCATCTTTTTTTTTTTTTTACTGCTGCATAGAACTCCATTGTGTAGATGTACCACATTTTCTCTATCCACTCGTCAGTTGAGGGGCACTTGGGTTGGAAAAGCAAAGAATGTATAAAAAAGAAAGAAAAAAAAAGATAATACTGAACACTTGAAAACTATAGTTCTAACCATATAAAAATCCTGGTCAAGGTGCTCTGAGAGCCAGGCAGAAGTTTTTGCTCCCATGTAAATGAGATCTGATGCAGTGTGGACTCTCATCCTAGAAGTAAATTTCTTTGATCAGACTGTTGTTGTTACCTAAGGGCTTGCTCTTTATTAAGGAGTGCCATACATTTAGGACCAACCATCTCATTTGCAAGATCATTGTATGGATTTGATGATTTTGTGAATCCTCATTGGTTCTAAAAATTTCCAGAATTCTCTGGTCTTTTTAGATACTATTGTAAATGGCTGAGAACACAAATTATAGAAGTGGAGCACAGCCTTAACCTTCTCTCTCCCTGCATGCTAATAGAGAGAAATGTGGAGTCTCCCCCTCTATTTTCATTCCTTACTTTTCTAAATCTTTAACAAAAAAGTGTTGGGGAGACCTGAGGAGGCTAAGAAGTAAAACAAAAGATTTTTCTGGAAAAGGGTCATTGAGCAGAATGCTTCTGGACAGCTATGTCATTTGATCCAACAGAAGCAATAAAGACATTGAAGATATGGTTTTGAGATCTATCTAGAAATGTGGAATTATCTTGAAAGTATTTCATTGCATAGGCATATCTCTTTTTCTACTGAAATACACTTCAAGATTTAAACTACAGTGCTTACAGATTTGTAAGTGTTTTAGAAGCACTATTATTTAGTGAACTTAGCATTATGCCACCGTCTGAATTGTACAATTATTTGGAGTTTCCACAACTCACCATGGCTCCTCTGCTGTTATTCTGAATCACATCTCCCCACCCACCCACAGCCCAGCCATGGCTGTGCCAGTCAGAATTCTTTTTGGTGTCCCAAGGAGCTAACCCATTACTCCCTCTTCAGCCTCCCTATCTCCATCTCCCATGCACTAACTTTTCCTCCCTCCCCTTCTCCCTTCCCAGAATCCACCTCTGCTACTGTCTGCATAGCTAATTCACTCTTTTCTCTTAGTCAAATAGCTTTTATGGGTTTCATTTAGATACAACTTTCTCAGTTCCTGGGTTTATATGCTTTCGGTTCTAGATGTCAGCCATGATTAACCAGTATCTCTCAGTCCCAATTGGAAATTCAAAGCAGGAAAGATGTGACCATTGCAACTTGGCACAGGTGTTCACACCTGGAAGGTATCGGCTTCACTCAGGCAGTGTCGCAGAAACTCCCCCTTGCTGAGAAGCTGCAAGGTCAGAGACCATTAGTATTCTTCTTTCTGTAACTCTATTGCTTAAAGAATTCTGGGATCCTGTGATTTTTTTTTTCCACACAGAGGTTGTGGCTGTCCTGCACTCTCACAATCCTCCACTTTGCCACATCATTAAGAATTACATATAACCCATTACCCCACAAGCAAACAAATGCATACTCTGTAATGGGGAGAGCCTGGGCATTGAACCATGTATCCTCTCGCTGCTTCAGCCTCGCTCCACTGACATGGATGGATTACATGATATTATTTACTCAGAGCTTCAGTCTCTGGAAATCAGAATTCTCTAGGGGCCACAGGATTCATCAGTGCCCATCCAGAATGGAGGTCCCCTGATTATTCTCAGCTCAGCCCATCTCCAGGCTTTTTGTTCATTACGGTGTCAATAAAGCATAGGTGATTTCAGAACAGCCCATGAATGTTAATAATCCCTCCCAGAGACAGCTGACTAATGGGTCTTGCTGCCAACTATCTAATTAAATAATATCAGCCAAATACAATGGAGTTGAGGTAGGGAAGCATAGGCACACAGGCTGCGAGGGCTCAGAGCAACTCCCCTTGGAAAAATGCATCTGGCCCTTCCCAGTGAGGGAACACCCAGTATCTCTTATCCTGTAAGTAATTTGGCATCAGGCATTTTCAGAGACAAGGAGAGATAAACAAGACTGACTTAAACCAGTATTGGGCTCAAAGACAAATGGCTTAAAATTAGAGGATGCGTAGTCTGCACATAAGAATAGCATGTAGAGTTTTATAATAGCCCATATGTGAATTGGGGTAAGGACCCCCCTTCTTGCCCTGGGGGCAAGCTTCTCTCTTACCCTCAATTCATAAAAAAAAATCCTAAAAATTGAACTCTGGACTCTTAAGTCAAATCCTTGCTTCTTCCACTCCCATTTTGTGGAGTGTATTCTATGCTTTAATCTCACTTTAAACAAATCTATCCTTGGGCTGGAGAGATGGCCTAGCGGTTAAGAGCGCTGACCGCTCTTACAGAGGACCCGGGTTCGATCCCCAGCACCCACATGGTGGCTGAGAACCGTCTGAAACTCCAATTCCAGGAGAACTCCAGTTCCAGGGGAATCTGAGACCCTCTTCTGAACTCCGCGGCGTTGCACGACACGGGTGCATAGACTTGCATGCAGATAGTACATTCATACACATACAGAAATAAATAAAATTTAAAAAAAAATCTATCCTTTTGCAATTACTACTCCATATCCTGGCCAATTCCTTCTTTGAGAAACAGAATCTGGATCTGGTGTCTTGGGAGACCCCAAGGCACATCTGGTAACATACTATCACCTCACTTATACAAGAAACTTCTGGCTGGTCTTATCTTATTTACTGGTTCTGTTGGACTGATTCTGACCTCTGTGAGTGCCCCACAATTTACACATTGATACCCTAATCCCCAGTGTGAGTGCATTCAGAGATAACACCTCTAAGGGGATACTTAAGATGAAATGAAACACTAAGCATCCATCTGTAACCCAGGAAGACTGATGTCCTCCTAAGAAAATCAAGACAGGGGCTGGAGAGATGGCCTAGTGGTTAAGAGACCCAACTACTCTTGCAGAGGACCTGGGTTCAATCCCCAGCACCCACATCGTGGCCGAGAACCGGCTGTAACTCCAATTCCAGGAGAACTCCAGTTCCAGGGGAATCCTACACCCTCTTCTGACCTCCACAGCATTGCATGACACAGGTGCATAAACCTACATGCAAACAGTACATTCATACATATAAAAATAAAATAAAATAAAGAAAATCAAGACATACCAATGGGAGAGGTAGACAGAGGGAAGGGCATGGGAGGATGTGTCACTCTAAGAGAAGAAGCAGCAGCAGAATGCCTCTTCAACAACCCCCTGCAGCACCTTGACCTCGACCCAGTTTCTAAAACTATGAGATAATAGATTGCTGTTCTTTAAGCTACTGGGTGCTGTTTTTCCTTAAGTGTCATGAATACACCGATACAGTGGCCCTATTGTCACATCATCATGTGACAATTAATAACTGAACGTGAACATTAGTAATGCGAGCATCAACAACTGGATGCTCATCTGTGGCCCAGGAACCTCCAGAGAAGACAAGCTCTTCCCCCTAGGTCAGGTGTTTCAGTGGTTTTAACATCTGATCGCTGCTTCATTGATCAGATCAGTTCTGGGCTTATCTGAACAGGTCACCCAAATCCCAAATCAACCCTGCCACGGTCTGCTGTTTTTCAGTTGTCTAGACATGCTCATAAATAGCTGGATGACTGCCCACTATAAATTTTTAATGAGAGATTTTGAAATTAGAAATGGAGGGAAGCAATTCCAGTTTATGGCCTGGAGTTACTCAGTAAGCAAGGCCCTCTCTGAAAGGCCAATGCTACACCCTCACTGTCATCCTCAGTTAGGCAAGTCCGGAGCATTAGCCACTTGCTTCTGCCCCGTCCTTCCCTCTGAAATCTCACAGTGTCTCTTCCTGATCCTCAGTTTATGAAATGAGAACTTAAATAAAGACCCAGAAAGCATCAGATTTAATGGAAATAACTGGTACTCCCTGTTACTATAATTAGGCAATTTTAAACCTGATAAGTGAATGACTCCTTTAAAAATAAAAGGGATAGACCTCTGCAGAGAATTTCTACATTGTAAAATGGTTTGGGAATGCACAGGTATCTAGAAGAACACCTTAACACCTGTGGATGTCTGATTAGCTTCCTTACAGTATTAACTGTCAGCTCTTTAATGAAAATAGGTATTCTGGGCTCTGTCCTTATGCAAATTTGATATTCAGAAAGCAATATATCAGGATTAAAAATACTCACTAAACTTGATATAGTACCATGCCCTTATAAAGGAAAAATGTTTCATATATACAGAAAATGTTTGTATATATATATATATATATATATATATATATATTATGTATATATATCTGATAAATTTTTGCTCAAAGTCTGAATAGAAGATACTGTTTGTGCTACCAATGCATCTTGTACATGAAAAGACTGGTGATAATTTTTCTTTTCTTCCCACCAACTTTCATCTCATCAATAAAAATGATATAACTTGATTTTATACCAGTTTTTATTTCATGGTACAAAGAAATCCTATTGTTAAATTACATTGCTTATCATAGTAACCAGTTTATTCTAAGTTCCTAGAGGTTTTCCTTTACATTTATTTTACTATTTTTCAATATTTTAATGCATGAAAAATCTTTTCTGGCATAAGTAGTGTATAAATGATAAAATATATAAATGACAGATTTTAAAAGAAAGAACGGCTTTCATAATTTCCAGTATTAACTCAGTGGAGGGCATGGCACTTTCTTTCCCATACAAGTATGGGGCTGGACACTTTTACCATCAACCAGATATTCTTGTATTCTTTGACTAACAGATACAGAGTACAAAACTGATGTCAAATACTTCACTAGATGGACAAAGAAGAAAACAAACCAAGCCCATAAACTTGTGGGACTCATAACTTGAGAGGCAAATAGTGACTACAGAGTAGTATAAAAGTTATAGTGACAAAGGTTGTAGTGGAGGGACGCACAGGATGAAATTTTGTATATGATTGTCTTCAGTGGGTAAATGAACAACCCCTATCTCCCAGCCTAAACTGCACCATTAATCTTTCATTTTTGTCATGAAGTCACTTTCTTAAGATCTTTGTTTTCCAGTTCATCATTGTCCATCAAGAAGTATTGTTTCAATTTGACAAAAGACAAGAAGAAATACAAATGGCCCAGGAAAAACTTTTAAAAGCTTTAACTTCATTAAAAATAATTTCAAGTAAGAGTAGATATCTTTCCTCCTTTTAAATATTTTATTTATTATTTTTGTTTTATGTGTGTGAGTATATTGTCTGCATGTGTGTAAGTGCACCATGTTGTGCAATGTCCCTGGAAGTCAGAAGAGGGCATTGGATCCCCTGGAACTGGAGTTGTGGACAGTTCTTAGCTGCCACGTAGGTGCTGGAACCAACCCTGGCCCTCTGCAAGAGAAGCCAGTGCACCTAACTGCTGAGCGATCTCTCTAGTCCCATATTTTCCTCCTTTTCACCCCCAAAATGTGTTTGTTTTATACAGTCAATGATGGACAATATTCAATACATTTTCAAGACATTAAATGTGGAAGTAACTTTCAACTCAAAATTTTTTCTTCTACAAATTTCCTCTGAAAAACTAATCTAAGGCAGGTGAGGCAACACACAGCTGTTATCACAACGTTCAAGAGGCTGAAGCAAGAGGATCAAGAGCTTGAAACCATTTTGGACAACTTAGCAAGTTCATGACCATTCTGAGCTACAAGTAAAGTAAAACCCTGTCTCAAAAATAAGAAAATAATTCAGTTGTTCATGAAAGAACACTAAAATTTATAATAGAAAGTATTTAAATGTGATTGTTTGATTGAAGAATGTCCCCATAGGATCCAAGTATTTGAACACATGGCACTGTTTGGGTAGGGCCATGGAACCTTTAGGAGGTACAGCTTTGCTGAAAGAATCACATCATTGGGGGAGGGCTTTAAGACTATGTAGCATATCCTCTTCCAGTCTGTCACTCTCTGCTCCCTGTGCCTGACTGAAGATGTGTGAGCCCTCAGCCTTCCGCTCTGGCTTTCTCTTGCTGCTATGCCTTCCCACAATAATGGATCCAGTCTTATCCCTCTGGAACTATATGCCAAATAAGCTCTTTCTCCTCTAAGTTGTCTTGTTCATAGTGTTTTATCACAGCAACAGAGAACGCAATGCACTAATAAATGATGTAAGAAAGTACCCTTGAAATTGCTGTTACAGACACATGTATATTATCATAGAAGAACTTTAATCAAGTCACGTCTTGTCGTACCAGTCTATAATCCCAGCCACATGGGAGGATTGTGAGTTCAAGACTTGTCTGGGCTACAAAGAAAATTTAGGGCCAACGTAGTCAACTTAGTGAGATTCTGTCTCAAAGCAGAAATACAAGGACTGAAAATATAGCTCAATGATAAAACACTTAATGATGTCTCACTAGAATCAATTCCCAGTACTCCAAAAATTTAATTAATTCATTTATTAAATACAAAATAATAATAATGGATTATTTATTGTAGAAAATGAAACAACAAAATGAATCTGGATATAAAACAGAGTATCTGGTATTACTGTGGATGGTGCATGTTTATGTACACATGTGTAAGGGTAAGTAGGGAGAATAATAGAAATGTGTAAAAGCATATGGGCACAAAGGCCTGATGGAGGTGCATTGTCTCTAGATCAGTGCTCTTCAGCCTGTGTCCATGGGCTAATAGCATAACAACCTATAAAAGGTTTTGTCAAAATACAGAGTGCAGAATCCAAATCTCATCCCGTAAATCAGAACAGTGAGAGGGTGGACGGGGATCAAAGGTTAACAAGTGTTTGAGGTGATGGTTTGGCTGGAGAGAGGTGCACTGTACAATTAAAAAGGAATAATATTAATGCAAATTCCAGTTAAAGTTACCTCTGGATACAGGAGCCAACCTGTAAAAGCTCTTAACAGCCCAAAGTGGAACACTAAGAGCCATGATATAAATAATAATGGCCTTTGATTTTAATCCACAGAATAAAATGTAAAATACCCATAATGATAAATTTAAAGAATAGAATAAATTTGTCCTTATAAAAGAATTTCAAATAATCTATGGGAGCAGTGAGGAAATAGGAAAACCATTCTTAGGCAAATACAGATTGTACAGATCAGATCGACTACTAGATGTAATTTACAGATATAAAGTGGATTGCAGAGAGGATACTGCACAGTCTCAAAGTATCTTTCTAGAGATGTTTATGAATTACCAAGGGGAGATTATACCCGATGAGGAAATGTGACAGAAACTACTAACTGTAACGAAGGTTACAAAACATGACCAGAAAAGTGAAAAACCAAATGAACCCGTTGGGGCTGGAGAAATGGCCTAGCGGTTAAGAGCGCCCGGGTTCGATCCCCAGCGCCCACATGGCGGCCGAGAACCGTCTGAAACTCCGGTTCCAGGAGAACTCCAGCTCCAGGGGAATCCGAGACCCTTTTCTGACCTCCGCGGCATTGCACGACACGGGTGCACAAACTTGCATGCAGACAGTACATTCATACACATACAGAAATAAATAATAATAAAAAAAATTAAAAAAAAAAAAATGAACCCGTTGAGATGAGATGCCGAGGACACAACGTCGCTCCTGAGACCTTCCCACCAGAAACAGGCAACTTCATCAGAACATGGGAACGCCTCAAACATACTGAGACTGAGGCAGAGGTAAGTGTCCAGTGTTCTCAGAAATGTCAAGGTCATGAAAAGAAAGGGTGAGGATCTATCACAGAAAGAAAGAAAGAAAGAAAGAAAGAAAGAAAGAAAGAAAGAAAGAAAGAAAGAAAGAAAGAAAGAAAGAAAGAAAGAAAGAAGGAAGGAAGGAAGGAAGGAAGGAAGGAAGGAAGGAAGGAAGGAAGGAAGGAAGGAAGGAAGGAAGGAAGGAAGGAAGGAAGGAAGGAAGGAAGGAAAAAATAACCCAAAGTGCAAGGGGACCCTGATTGTAATCCTGGAATAACAAAACAGCAGTACGGGGCCACTGAGATGGCTCACTGTTTAAAGGTACTTGCCGTCAAGCCTGATGACCCGAGTTCAATCCCTGGTACCTACATGGTGGAAGAAGAGAACTGAATCCTGTGGGTTGTCCTCTGACCTACATACATGTCCTTTAGCATACCCACATCCATACAAGAACACACGCTCCCCACCACCACTCACATACATACATACATACATACATACATACATACATACATGTAAAAGAAAAGCATTCATGGGAGAACTGATAAAGTTCAAATAAAGTACAATTTAGTTCATGGTTTCAGCTAAGGTTATTTCCTGGTTTTGATGACTCAACAGCAGTTACATAAGAATGCTAATGTTAGTGGTAGCTGGATGAGGTATTATAAATAAACTCTATTCATGGTAGCTCATTTTTAATTCTAAAATTCTTTCAAATATATATTTTTTTAAATGTTAATGAGTTCCTCCATTTGCATTTCCCAATTCTCGCCAGCATACTGATAAATTGCAAAGACCATTAGGAAACCACTGAAACCTAACTTTTCTCCTGGTGCCAGATTCTTCAAGGAATTCCCTCTAAAAGGGGCCAGCGATGCTAAAATGAGAAACCCAGTTGCTGGCCAAGAACTGCCTTAACCACTGAAAAGACTTTCAGTGGAGCCAAAAACAGAGGGGGTGAGGGGGAGTCTTTGTTACTTTGCCCATCCTCTGCACCTGGCTGGGAACTCTAGGCTTTTTTAAAGCAGAAAAACCCGGTATCTCCATGCAGTGTGGCTCTCTGGGGCAGCAGGAGCTGTTCAGTTTAGGCAATGCCTCTGTGGGCTGCCATTATCTGCCTGAAACACTGTGAGTGCTTGGCATGCTGAAGGCTCCAGAGACCGTGTGGAGCTTGGCTCTGTGGCTCCAGAGCCATGGCCGCACCTGCATCTACGTAGTGCCCAATACAACAGCCCTGCCGCACCAAGCTCTGGGTACTGGAGACCAGCTATGGTAGTGAGGTAACATTCTGATGTGTCCTTTCCTGGGAAGAGAAATGCAGCGAGTAGTTCTGGCGGACCTTAATTAAGGCAAAGTGACAAAGCACCGGCTTGTGTATAAGTGCATGTAAGACATCGTATAAGTGCATGTAAGACATCCCTGTATTTTTAGAAGTGATTTTAAATCTTCAGGAAGTGTTTACTGCACTGACTGGCTAATGCTCATGTCAGACAGGGAAATGTGGTTTATTTCTGTGATCCTGGCACAGGGCAGAGCTCTTGCTCTGATTTTTATCCCACCTGCATGCTCTGTGCTCTGGCTGGGGACATCTGATCAGATACTGGTATAGCTCTTACATTCATCAGAACTTCTCACCAACTGGTGCCTGAGCTGGAGCAGCAGCAGGACAACTATGAAGGAACAGGAGCATCCAAGTCAGGTTTTGGGCTCTGGGTCTGCTGGTTCTGAGGTTCGTAAGCCTTTGAATAAATGAACTAACTGTAATCACCAAGCCTTCTTTGGGCCACAAAATTCTTTATTGTTTTCCTCATTCTTGAACCTGGTAATCTATGCTCATGACTCCTCAGTTTCCATAGAAAGCAGAAAGAATTCCTTAGAAATGTAAAGAAAGAACTGTCACTCTCGGCCCCATGTCAGAAATTCCAGTTGATGCTTGGAGAACTTTGAGCAGCTCAGCCCTAGACTGTCTTCTCATTTCTCAGGGAAGAAATTGAGGTCCCAAAAGGGCCTAAAGGTCTAGAAAGTTAGTCACTGCTGGGGCAGACCCTGAACCCAGGTCCACTTACTGCCTAGTAGAAATAATAGCTAACATTGAATAAGCACTGCTTAGGTGACAGATGCTGGGCTGAGTACTAAGATATCACTTCAATATTCTTGGAAACATTATTTATTTATTTTTGGTCTTTTTGAGAAAAGGTCTCCCTGTAGCTCTGGCTGTCCTGGAACTCACTATGTAGACCAGGCTGACCTTGAACTCACAGAGATCCACCTGCCTCTCCCTCCCAAGTGCTAGGATTAAAGGCATGTGCCACCATGCCTGGCAGAAACATTATTAACTAAATATTCCTTGAATTCTCTTACTCAGATCAGTAAATCAGGATCCATGGAGGTTTGGTACCATTCCAGATGTCAGAAACTGAGGAGAAAATGGTAGAATCTGAATTTCCCTTCACTCTGGGTCTAGAACCCATCCAGAACCATTCACAGCAGCATATTGGCTAAGAGTTGTGACATTTTCTTCCCGCTCTTCCTCCTGCTCTTCACAATCATCACCATCACCATCATCATCACCATCATCCTCTCTTTCTCCTCCACATTCCCCTGCTCATTCCTCTCATGGTACATTGCCATTACTACCTCCATTCTCTCTCCTCCTCTTTCCCCTTCCTCTTCCCTGACCCCTCCCTAGTCCTCTTTTCTGTCGCCCTCTTTTCTTCCTTCTCCTACTATGTGGCTGATTCATATCATTATTATAGATAACAGGCACAAAACCAGAAGCCAAGACAGGATCTTTTGGAATTTGAACCTGAGTTTTCCTTGAAGATGTAAAGGAAAATATTTTTATTTTAAAGCACACATTAATGAATTAGTAGCTAAAATGGACCTAACATTTTTAAATCAAACACAACTTTAAATTGTGTGTCTCAGAACTGGGGGAAGGTTCAGTGGTTAAACCACTTGCTATACAAGCAATAGGTCTGGACTTTGGGTCTTGGAAGCTTGTGTAAAGCCAGGTACAAGAGAGAGCACATCGGCATTCCCAATCCTGAGGTTGTTCTCTAACCTCCACACGTGTGCATGTGTGCACCTGCACGATCACACACATACACACATGCATACATGGATTTTGGACATCATGTTTTGTAACATGATGTATACCATGAAGCATCTGTTTGACCTCATCCAATACTCCATGTGCAGCCATCATATCAACATGTAAGTTTAATCAAGCAAAGAGCATGTAATGAAGCCTAGAATCTCTTGTAAGCTTCAACAATGTCATACTAATCTTCTAATAGAAAGCACTATGATACTTGACACGTGGAGCAGGGTCTGAGTAGGGACCAGGGATCCCTTTCACTGAAAGTTCTCCTCCTTCTGTTCACTGACTGATTAGCCTGTCCTGAGCTAGTCACAGGATTATGTCCCAAGCAACATCAGCATTGTCAGAGCCTTATTATAAACCCCACATCTTTTCTACTGAGCCAAAAACTGCTACCGATAATAAACAATTCAAAAGTCTTGGGAAGTCTCTGAAACTGACCAGATGCACAAGGTACACTTTCCCGGACAGGCAATGATTCTTCTTCAGCCCTGGACACTCAGACATTACTCTTCTCCTCTGCACTGATGGCTGATGCTCTGTCTTCTTTTACTGGTGAAACAAACAATCAGAAGATAGTACTGTCCCCTGATCCACAAGCCTGCACCTGGCCAGCATCAGGATCCTCATCTGCTTGGCCTTCTGCTCAGGATGTGGGGTGTGTTCAGGCCTCTGTATCTCTTCCCATCCCATCCTCTCACTCAAAGACTTGGCTTTTGTCCCCTTCCCCCATTGAATCATCCATTGAATCTTCCTTCTCTGCTGGATCTTAATAACCAACTTTGAAATATGTTTATTTGCAGGCCTTCTATTATCCTGTAAGCGTGTTTGGTTCCTGCATCATCTCTTCACTTTACTAGAAAACAAACTTGAAATGCCTGGATTGGCTTTCTCCTTTGTCCCCTCTCAAATCACTTGTGTGAACCTTTGTCCAACGCCTTCTCAATTCTCTACCCCAGTGAAAGCCTGTCAATGTCACTGATGACTTTCATGTTGGATGAGTCAATGGTCAGTTTTCACTCTGTCTTCTTTGACTTCTCAACAGCATTGAACAAAGCTAATCGTTCTTTATTGATGTGTTCTGTCTTTATTTTTCCACTGTGGGAACTTATAATGCTCCCCAAATCCAGAATTCTCAAACCCAAATGCTTGGCTTTTCTTCCATGCCTCTCCCAGCATTTTCTAATTTATGGCACAATCCAGTCACACAGAAATTATCTTCGAGTTCCTCGTTGACTAAGAGCACATCCATCGCCACATCTGGAATATCTCTTCTCTCATTTCTTGATTTTATTTTTCTTTGTAACACTTGTGACTATCTTTATTACTTGCTTTTTCTCTTTCCTATGACAAGACACCTGATAAGAAGAAATTGAAGGAAGGAAGGGTTTATTTTAGCTTACATTTTGAGAGTTTACATTTCATCACTGCAGAGGCTGGGCTGCAGGAATAGGCAGCTAACTGGTCATATTACATCCACAGTCTGGAGGCAAAGAGAACAGGAAATGGGGGTCAGGCTATGAAAACTTGAGCTCCACTCCTATTGACCCACTTCCTCCAGTGAGGATCCACCTCCTGAAGGTTCTACAACAACCCCCCCCCCCATCACCACCATCTGGGAATCAGTTGTTGAACCTTATGAGCCTATGGGGGACATTTCACATTCAAACCACAGCACTATCTCACACTTCATTAAAATGCATATAATTGTTTAATCTTTCTTTTTGCCTCTGGAATAAAAGTTCTGTGGAGGAGTTTTTGTGTATGTAGTTTTTGTGTTTGTAGTTGACCATTTTATTTCCAAACTTAGAATGGGGCAGAGAATATCGATGTTGACTTTTGGCTGGTTGAACAAATGAATGAACTGAACTGTGCATGTGAAAATTTGCAAATTACTTTCAGATCCATTGCCCACACCTTTTGTTCACTCTTCCTCTTCTCCACCTCCCCTTTCTTATTACTACTGCCTCAGTTTACATCATGTAGGGCCCCAATCTTCCTGTCCCAAGATGCAAATTCCTTTGCAAGGCAACCAGCCGTGTTTCTTTTCTTTTCTTTTCTTTTTTTTTTTTTTTTTTTTGTTTGTTTGTCTTTTTGAGACAGGGTCTCCCTTTAGTCCCAGCTGGTCTGGAGCTTGCTGTGCAGACCAGGCTGGCTTTGAACTCACAGAGATCCACCTGCCTCTGCCTCGTGAGTGCTGGGATTAAAGGCATGGGCCACCACACCCAGCCCAACTTTGTTTCTTAAGCCTGGCCTCTTTATCTCTCTAATCAAGAGCCTGTGAGTTTTTCAGCCTCTAGCCTCATCCCATCACTTCGTTTTCTGACCCATCTCTCTGGTACTGGAGTTCCATAAAGAACCACAGTCTTTTGTGTCACAATTCCTCTACTCTATAGTCTTATCTAATTCTTAGCCATAAACCAGTATCTTATGAAAATGAGGAAAAGGACAGAAGCAAAGGGAATGGAGACAGCTGGCAGATACTCTCTGACACGAAAAGATGAGTTTGCTGGGCCTTTTTAAGGGGGTGTAAAGAGTGCTCTTTCTTAAAAAGAGTTCCTTCCCTTATTTGCCAGTACATACCCTTCATCTTCATCTTTCTGAATCACACCCCTAGTTTGGGGAAAAGTCCCTCTGAAGTAAACAAACCATATTTTAAACGCCAGTGTCCGGAACTGATTCTGTTGAGCTCTGTCTGTTAATGGACTCGACGTGCACAGAATGGAAGGCAAGGACACTGTGTCACTGTGTCTGATCCCTGTGTTTCATTACAGGCTCTTGTAGACAATCAATATGGACGACTGAGCTGTATTCAGGTAAACGGGAAAGCACGTTTGGACTCTCTTGTATCTTGTCAGCAAAGCTTGTAATTGCTGAGCTTCTCTGAAATGGGCAGCTACTGTGGAGGACTACAGAGTCAGAGAAATCGATTTTGTCAGAGGTTGAAAAGCAGAAGATGGCTGAGAAATTAATAACTTGATCTCTTCCTATTTTGTTCAAAATAGCAAAATGTAAGAAAATAATCCATTGTGTTAGGTGTAATCTTATAAAGGGAAATTTAGAAAATAATTTTATTAAGAACAATTAAACAGATAATATAGAGGGATCATGCTTTTTTTCAAATGAGAACCATATGACAATTAATAAATTATATTGTCATTTCTTTCTCCAGCATGTAATTCCTTTCATATCATAAACGGTCTCACGGTGAAACAGGTGTTTTAATAATAGACTGGAGTTTGCTTTAAAATATATCCTGAAATGTCTTTTTGAAGGGCTTAAAGCTAAGACCCATATTATAAGCACATCAAACAGAAAAGCCTGACCTAGAGAGGCTTGATACTTCAGCATAGATAGAACAGATGACAGCCAGGCGCTTGTTCTCAGGGGTGCAGAGACAGCATCCTGCCTTCAACTGTTAAAACTTCCATTGAAAAATCAGAGCTTTTCCTTTGCCTTGATGTTTTTAAAATACCCTTCAGCTAGGTGCAGAAGATGATTCCCACTCTACTGTCTGTGTCTATGTCTGAGTCTCTCCCTATCTATCTGTTATCTATCTATCTATCTATCTATCTATCTATCTCTATCTATCTCTATATATCTATATCTATATCTTTTCCAGAAGTATTTGATTTTATGAAACTGGAAGATCAGAGTTTCTATGTGAAGCTGCATGTATATACATGTGTGCATGTACGTAGGTTTCCCTGTGTTTATACATATATGCAAGTGTCTCTGTGTGGTATATAAACATCTTTGTGCATTTGTTTACTTATATACAATATGTGTGTAATGTAAGAGTATTTGTGATTATGAATATGTATGTGTGTAACATAAGTGTACTTTATGACTCTGTGTACATACACATGACTCTGTATACACACCCTTAGATGTATATTTCTTTGTGGCATCTATTGGTATTGAGCACACAACTGTTTGTTGTGTGTATGTTTGTTGTATATGTTTGTGATTATACATATATATGTATATACATATATACACATATACACATATACATATATACATTACCATACACTAGTACAGACCACAGACTAAGTGTATATTTGTATCTTTTCAAGATCCAGTTCTGTGGTATGGGTTTTTTAAATTTTTATTTATTCTTGTATGTCTATGAATGTACTGTCTGCATGTAGGTTTGTGCACCCATGTCATGCAATGCTGCGAAGGTCAGAAGAGGGCATCAGATTCCCCTGGAACTGGAGTTAAAGATGGTTCTCAGCTACCATGTGGATGGTGGGGATCGAACCCAGGTCCTCTGCAAGAGCAGTCAGCGGTCTTAACCACTAGGCTATCTCTCTAGCCCCAGTTCTGTGGTTTTACCAACTAGATGAGACACAGTAATCCTGAGACTCTGATGATGGATATGATGAATAGGGAGGCATTTTCAGAAGATAAAGATTCAGCAGAAAGGAAGAGGGCTGGGTCTCCAACACGTTCTTTTTCTTGATGCTTTTTCCTGCATTGGCTCCATAGGAGTTTCTGTTCTCCTTATGTGCCTGCTTCTCAAATTAGTTATGGTTGATTCCTTTTCAGAAGATAGAAAATACCCAATGAAATCAAAGGATTCTAACTAGCAACTGAACAAATTTAGAAGCTTTCAATTAAAATGTCTAGTTTTATTAAGTGGCACTTTCTGAAAATATTTAGGAAAAGGTATGCATTATGAAAGAGCCACTTCCTTGCAGGACACGGGTGCACAGACTTGCATGCAGACAGTACATTGATACACTTACAGAAATAAATAAATGCCGGGCATAGTGGTGCATGCCTTTAATCCTAGCACTTGGGAGGCAGAGGCACGCGGATCTCTGTGAGTTTGATTGACGCAGCCTGGTCTACAGAGTGAGTTCCAGGACAGCCAGAGCTACAGGGAGACCCTGTCTAAAAAAGACCAAAAAAAAAAAGAAAGAGCCACTTCCTGACCATTCCTAAACTAGCTCTTCCCACTCCCCTCCTCCACCCCATCAGTTTTTCATTGTTCAGTTCCTTGTTCTTTGTTTGTTGGGGCATGCTCCCGGAGGCAGTCACTTTGCCAGGAGAAGCTCTGTTAGCACCTCTGAACCCTCAGAACTCTTCCTACTCTTCCACAGTGCCTGGCCTCTGTGAGTTGCATGAGAGTAACTAACATAGCTAAAGAGGGAGGTGGTCCCGCCTGCCCATGGAGCCTCTGCCCTGGGCTTTCCTAAGAAACCCAGGGCACTAGCCCCAGGTCCAGAGAATGTGGGACACTTTGAGGAGCAAAGGAAGATAAAACACAAGGATAACCCATAGTCTGCTTGTCCTTTGCCATCTAGGGCAGTAAGTCAAAGAAAGCAAGAGACAGAATAATCTGCTCTCTGGTGTGCTCTGGTCAGGCTCCCAGGAATCTGATGCTCATGCTTCACACTATGTAACTCTGGACAGGGCTCTTAGCATCCTTCAGTTTCCTAACCTAAAAAATGATATACAAACCTATAAAACAACAAGTAAAACTTGTATTTATTTGTTCTTTGATTAAAAGAAGATCTACAAAGTGATTTATACCTATAAGCATTCCACAAATTCTATTATTGTTTTTCCTGTTATGTTTTATTGCTGCTGCTCAGATCTTCTCTGTGTTCTCACCATATCCCATAGGCTGCTTGGGCCTGGAGAGATATCTTATCAGCTATTAAATTTATGAACTAGATTGGGGCTCTATTATACAAGCTACAGAATAAAATATGGTGGAAGAAAAAATGATCAAGTAAACATTGCCTGACATCTCTTTATAATCCAATGGGGTGTGAAAGCCATACAAAATCACAAACCACACCAAACCAAGGCAACATTGACAAATATAGTAAGATAGAGATAAACAAAGGCTCCAGGCTCAGGAGAAGACAGAGAGAACACTTCCGGCTGTGGTTCATTTATTCATCCTGACCCAAATAAAGATGGCACTCGGGATCATCAGGAGGAAAGGGGTGAACAGAAAGGGTATCACAGGGAACTAGAAGGGGGTTCTGATGACAAAATGCTTGTCCCAAAAATGTGAACACCTGAGTTTGCTCCCCAGAACATGTAAAAAGCAGGCACAGTAGCATATACTTGAAATTCCAGCATTGGCGAGATGGGAGGTGAAAGCAGGCATGCCCTAAAAACCACTGACAAGTAGACTTGCCTGCTTCATACTGTTTCTGGCCATTGTGAAACCCTGTCCAACAGAACACAGAAGATGCCTGAGGAGCGAAACCTGAGGTTGTCTTCTGACTTCCACATGGATGCTCATACGCATGCACATGCTCACGCAGCCATCCACCTATAAATAGTAAGGAAGCAAACGATAGAGAGATATAGTCACAAATCTGTTGCAGGAGAGAGAGGTGAACAGCTCCCATGTTCTCAGCTTGGCAATCCAGAAAGTTAACAGACTAACAACGATCACAGTAATAAAGCAGGGAAAGATCTTGAAGGAAAAAATGATGATGTTGGTGCATTCATATGGAGGCTTGAGCAAGCAAATGCCTTTGAAACTGGACTTTCCCTCCATTGGCTTCTCCCCACAAGGCCCTGTCAGCCAGAGGTCATATTCATTCCTCTGCACCCCGGCTTCAGTGCTCACTGGTCGCTCTGGCAATATTCTGTCTTGGTCAGAATATTGCTGGTTCTCCTGTTCTGATAGTATTGCCCATTGGAACTCTCATCAGTGAATGAATTTCACTTCATTCATTCATTTAGGACCAAGGACTATAAATAAAAAAAAAAAAATTCTCCAATATTCCTTCCTACCTCAACTCAAAGCCATCCAGAATTGTACCAAACCCAAAGTCACGAGTGAGATGTTTCAAAGCCAAATAACACTGGCTGTAGATCTCACCTGCTCCTTCCTAACAGATGCTTGAATGGTGGTGACATATTGAGAGGGGGATTTATACCCAATGGCCCTTGTCCTTTTTCTCCCAACTGTACTGTGTGCTATTGTTAGTATTTTGGCTCAGAATAGAACACATATTGTAGAAATACCAGCTGGCTCCTGGGTAAGACACTCAAGTTAATTTTTCTCCAAAGACTGTTTTCTCTTGTTCATCTGGAATAATTATTTTTGTGTTTATCTAAACAAAAGGGCATATTGCAAAAAAAAAGAGAGAAAAATAAGTCACTATCATTTTTTGTGCAAGCGTTTGGGGTCGTGGTTAAGGAAAACAGGGCTTTGGCAGAGTTCAGACCCTATGCTCTAACTCCAAAGGACGTTAACACCAGAGATGAGGCTTTATCCCCACAATTTTATTAAAAAAAAATTTTAGTATTTTACTTATTTTTATTTCATGTGTATGCCTGCATGTTTGTAAGTGCACCTGTGTCATGCAGTGCCTGAGAAGGTCAGAAGATGGCGTCAGATCCTCTGGAATGGTCTGTAAGAGCAACCAATGCTCCTAACTGCTGATCCATCTCTCCAGCCCCAGTCCCCACAATTTTCTTGTGGAAAATAAGATGCAGTGATAAACCAAGCAGCATAACTCTATTCATTGAGTTAAAGGGAAAACCGGGAGCGCATAGTGGCGCACGCCTTTAATCCTAGCACTCCGGAGGCAGAGGCAGGCAGATCTTTGTGAGTTCAAGACCAGCCTGGTCTACAGAGTGAGTTCCAGGACAGCCGAGGCTACTGGGAGATTCTGTCTTGAAAAGACCCGGAAAACCAAGGCTGGAAGCTAGGTTTCATGAACTCTGAGCATCTTAGTAAGGAAAGAAAACAGTTGGACAAGAAGAAAACACAGAGGGTAGCAGGAATGAGAGAGGTTACGCGGGAAGAAGAGAACCCACTAGGCCTGGAGTCTGAATGTGGCTGGGATAAGAAAGCACCAGGAGACCAGCACATGATGCGCTGGTCCAGGGAGTCCCTCCCGAGCCTTCACACCCGGAAGTGGGAAGTAGTTGACTTCAGATGCAGCAGGGTGTGGCAGTTGTGAGACAGGAGGAGAAATGGCGCCGGTTTTCTACCCAAATCGCCGGTGTTTTTCTGAAAAAAGCCGTTGCTTTTCTGAAAGCACTGGCTGGCGAACCCTCCCATTCTTTCTCTGCACTTCCACTGTGTTTCTGAAAAATCGAAGCAGCAAATTGGAAGCTTCTGGAGTATCTATTAAGGACCTTCACCACCTGTGAATTAAATGGATCTGAGAGAAGTCAGGTCAGGTCCCTCCGTCTTTTTCTTCATGAAATGCATGCAGGCACACACGCCTGCCTGTGCACCCAGAGTCCACCCCTTATGCTTAGTCTCACCTCCCCATCACCCGTTCCTTCTCTTCCTTTTTCTGACCTGTTTGAATCTGGCCTACAGCAATAGCTTCTTGGACCTCACCTGGAACTTGCAAGAGAGAGCTATTGTGAAGCCAGGGAAAGGATGGGAAAAGGGAGGCCAAGCCATGTAAGCTCCGCCTACATCTGGATATGTCCCAGGCCCTGCTCACTAACCTTCAAATGCTCGCGAACAAATAAAAGCTGTGTGCGCAGGTACCGTTAGCCTTCTTCAGCACACGCACAAAGCGTAATAGAATACAGCTGCTAGCTATCAGTGTCTGTTAAGGCCGAAAAAACTAACTATTTAGGTATGTGTGAGTTTGGCTATAAACATGGCCTCGTGTGTTATTGGTATTGAGGAAGACAGCAGTCGGTTTTTCTTTCAGATTAATGTCTTCTAATTCCCAGTCTCCTTCAGTGTAATACACTGGAGATTTTCAGGGATAAATAATTTCTGAAGACATTAACCTGCCTTCACATTTATTCCTGTGATAAAAATGAAACAGCCTGTATTTGACAATGATAGTCTGTTGTTTTAAGACAGAGCCAAGTTATTCCCTTGGATATGGGTTTTGGTTCTGTTTAAATGATAAGCCTATCTGCCTCATTCAGCACTACCAACAAAATAATAATTCTATCTTACTGCGATCAAGTTCCTATTTATACCTGCGACTGTTCTATCTGGTCCTCTTGGTTGTGTGACACAGGAATAAGAGAAGAGGCACAAGAAGATTTCCAGAATTGGTGAGCCTTCCTCATTAAAGATTAAATCAGCCGCGTTTCTCTTTCCAAGGTGGAAGGATTTTCTACACTTACTTTTCTTTCCTAGATGTCTCTGAAGTCAGAATTCAGAGTTATTTCTGAGCTTTCACATAGGACCAGAGTTAAAAATACTCTTCAAATATTTGTCCTTGTTGGCCATATACCCTTTGCACCTTCCCTGCAGGAAGTGAAGTTCATTTTCTTGTTCTTGGATCTAGCCTGGCTTTGTAACTTGTTTGACTGGTAGAATGAGGCACTTTCAACATTTCTTTTCTGGAATTAGTCTCAGCCAGATCCACAAGTGTAGGAACTAGCTTGCTTTCTTCCATGTTACCACAGGCAATGGTTTCACTAATTATTCAATCATCAACTATTATAAAGACAATTTTCTCACGGTCTTTCTTACTCTCACCAATAGTCCCTGGAGGGTCTTCCAAATCTATGTTCACTCTTTGTGGTAGCAGCATCATGTTTCCAGTTATTTTGCTTCAATTATTTATGATTATGGAACACCCCAAACTTGGGGGTTTAAAATAGTGGTAGCATATGCTTTTAATCCCAGCACTCAAGAGGCAGAGGCAAGCAGATCTCTGTGAGTTCAAGGCCAGCCTGGTCTATATAGAGATTTCTAGGACAGCTGGGGATACAGGCAAACCCTGTCTCAAAAAGACCAAAAACAAAACAAAACAAAACAACAAAAACAAAAACAAATACACCCAGCAAACTGCATCAGGGCGATTCTATTGCTAAGGAGGATCTCTTATGGATCTTCCAGAGATACACACTTCACAATGGCCTGTCTCATAGCTTGCAGGTGATGATGGAGCTATCAAATGGGATGCCAACCTGTGGTTGTGCATATAGGTTGCCAATCCTATAATTAATTGTAGGGTTCCAAGAATAAGTGTCCCTAGAGTGGGTACTAATAAGGAGAAAATGGAAGAGTCCATTTTCTTGAGCTAGAACCAGAGCCTGCCCATCATCCCTTCAGCTGTATTTCATAAGTTAGAGCTTAAGCAAGCAAAATTCCAGGAGATGGGGTGAAATTGTCCTTTCTCTGTGGGGATCGAGGAGCGTGTCCCCTCTCCTTTAATCCTTCTCCTCCTCCTCCTTGAATATTATCTTCCTTGAGGAAGCTTCATCTGGTTTACACAGCCCCTTTCCTCCTCTCCTTCCTCTTTAAACTATTTTCTTTGTTATTTTTATTTTATGTACATGAATGTTTTGTCTACGTGTATGTAAGTGGACCATGTGCATGCAATGCCTGCAGAGGCCAGATCCTCTGGAAGTGGAGTTACTGCCAGTTATTAGCTACCATGTGGGTGTTGGGAATCAAACCTGGGTCCTCTGAAAGAACGACAAGTATTCTCAACTGCTGAGACACGTCTCCACGCCCCACTCCTTCCTCTTAAGCTCTCCTTTTCCACAGAGTCAATCCAGAAATGATATGCTCACTTGTATTCTTATTCAAACCCAAAATATCACCAAACATCATTTTCACAGAATAGGAAGTTAACAAAAATGTGTATAAATAAAAATGCATTGGTGATTGCTTCAGCTAGGATAGGGATTGCTAAAGCTAGGATAGGGTTTGCTACAGCCTGGATAGGGTTTGCTACAGCTAGGATAGGGTTTGATACAGCCAGGATAGGGTTTGCTACAGCCAGGGTAGGGTTTGCTACAGCCAGGATAGGGTTTGCTACAGCTAGGAACAGGATTGCTACAGCTAGGATAGGGATTGCCAAAGCTAGGATTGGGATTGCTATAGCTAGGATAGTGATTGCTACAGCTAGGATAGGCATTGCTACAGCTAGGATAGGCATTGCTACAGCTAGGATAGGATTGCTACAGCCAGGATAGGGTTTGCTACAGCCAGGATAGGGATTGCTACAGCTAGGATAGGGTTTGCTACAGCTAGGATAGGGTTTGCTACAGCTAGGATAGGGTTTGCTACAGCTAGGATAGGGATTGCTACAGTTAGGATAGGGTTTGCTACACTAGGATAGGGTTTGCTACAGCTAGGATAGGGTTTGCTACAGCTAGGATAGGGTTTGCTACAGCTAGGATATGGATCGCTACAGCCAGGATAGGGATTGCTACAGCTAGGAACAGGATTGCTACAGCTAGGATAGTGATTGCTACAGCTAGGGTAGGCATTGCTACAGCTGGATTGTGTTTGCTCCAGCTAGGATAGGGTTCACTCCGGGTAGGATAGGGATTGCTACAGCTAGGGTAGGGATTGCTACAGCTAGAATAGAGATTGCTACACTGGTCTGCCTCCTGCTTTTATACACCTTACAGATTTACATAGTGAAAAGCAAGAGAGAAACATGACAGAATTCACAACACACACACACACACACACACACACACACACACACACACTCAAAGTAGACAAAATCCCAGCATAGAACTGGGGAAATGAGAAAAAAAAACCTAATATGAAGACTGACAACTGATTGCTGTTGGATGAGGGAGAGTTGCTTTTCTTTAAGAGAGTGATGGTAGATAAGTTTACCAGGGTCTGGTGGATGGATTCACAATGTCAGACATTTGGGAACAGAAACTTTACCAGCCATAACATACATGAAATCCAGTGGAGGGTTCACGGGCAGAGTGCAGATGGGATCAAGCCTAAATAGGATCAAGATGTATGATATTATGTGAACAAAAGTTCACTTAATTTTTTTTAAAAAAGAGATTGAAATATATTGTTAATCAATTATCTTGGGACAGTACTTAGCAGACAAACAATACTCTTAGTTGATTTTTAACTTTTTAAATATTTTATTTATTATTTTTATTTTATGTGTATGAGTGTATTACCTGCATGACCTGCTATGTCCTTGAGGTCAGAAGAGGGCATTGGATCCCCTGGAACTGTAGTTAAAGGTAATTGTTAGCTGCCATGTGGGTGCTGGGAATCAAACCCCAGTCCTCTGCAAGAGCAGCCAGTGCTCTCAATCATTGCTGAAACATCTCTCCAGCCTCTGCTTTCTAAGTTTCTAAAAGAGTTTTGGGGGCTGGAGAGATAGCCTAGCGGTTAAGAACACCGACTGCTCTTGCAGAGGACCCGGGTTCAATCCCCAGCACTCACATGGCGGCTACGAACCATCTGTAACTCCAATTCCAGGAGAACTCCAGTTCCAGAGGAATCCGAGACCCTCTTCTGACCTCTGAGGCATTGCACAACATGGGTGCACAAACCTACATGCAGACAGTACATTCATACACATACAAAAAAAAAGAGTTTTCAAATTTCTGAAATGCATGCAATACAGGAACTGGAAATCCAATTAAATGTATGGACATACAAAGGTGCATAACATCAAAGGAAGGCTTTGTTCTTTGATTATGTCACACCCAAAACCTTTGGAGGCAGAACTGAGCAATTACTATACTGCAAAAAATTTGCGATGACAGAAAAGAAGTTCACGAAGACTTATACACTCCGAATCAGAGTCATTATATCCAGACTGACTCAGAATCTTCTTTATTTTATCAAGATCTGGTATGCGCCTGAGAAACAAGTTCAGAATACTGCCGGGCCATGTAAGCACCACAGTAGCATTTTGTATCACCAGCAACAGGGGTGACAACAACAAGAAGTGACCTGGCTGGCACTGAGCAGTGTGACTCTATTTGGGGATGTAGTTGTGGAACAACAGAGGTACAGGACAAGGACAATGACTAACAAAGAGTGGCCCTCAAACAGGAACATACATGTCAACATCATAGGAACAGAGTCTTGGTAGGGAATTGCCCAGCTTCCGCACCATGAAGTCTACTGACCAGCTGTAGTGTGCTTAGTTCATAAATCTTAAATAGACAACTGATGTATCGCCTACAAAGAATCACAGAGATACTTGACAGACCTTTGTCTCCAAAATTCCATGTCCTTAAGCTTCATGTTGTACTATGAAGTCTCTGGACAGCTTCCTATTTTGATGATCTTTCCCTTGTTGGTGACTTGAGAGCAACTGAACCTTAAAAAACTGCAGTGTTTTTGTTTTTTGTTTCTCCTCTCTGCTATATTACAAGTTCCAGTGTCTGTTTTGTTCTCCAATATCCCAAACAATACCCCAACCTGTTTACTAAGAGATTCTCTGCACAACTACTTAGTTTAGTAATATTATGAAGTCAAAGAACTTCTATTAATGCTAACTTTAGCTTCTTAAGGAGAATGAATAAACTTTATAAATACTTACTATCATGATTTCCAAAGTTGATAATAGGTAGTGTCTTAAGCAATGTTACTTAAACAGGGACCATTTCTGTTTACAGACAAGTCACCTTAAAAATAATCAAGAAGATGTCATCAATTCAAGGGTTCTGTATTGGTCTGCCATAGGTTTTTCTTATTTGGGAAAAAAAGTAGAATTTTACTTTAAGAGATCACTCATGAAGCATATTTTAGTCTAGTAAGCTGCTCCGTAAGTTAATATGTACCTAAATTATACCATGAAATATATATTTACATTTATCTTTATATATAACTATATGTGTATATTTATGTAAATGGGTATATATTTTTAATTCCTCTACCCTCCTCCTCTACCTAAAATTATACCATGAGCTGTATGTTTACATTTATCTGTTTCACTTGCTATTGTGAAGAGAGCTGCAATAAACATGGCAGTGCATGTATCTCTGTGGTATGATGAGTCTTGTGGGTACATGCCCAGGAGAAGTATGGCTGGGTCAGGTGGCAAGTTCATTCCAAGTCTTCCCAGAGTTCTCCACACTATTTTCCATAGTGGCTGTACGAGTTTACATTCCCTCCAGCAGTAGATGAGTGTTCTTCTTTCCCCACAACCTCTCCAGCACTTGGTATCATTTGTTTTCTTGATCCTAGCCAGTCTTATTGGAGTAAGATGATATCTTAAAGTGGTTTTGATTTGCATTTCCTTAATGATTAATGATGTTGAACACTTCTTAAGATGTTTCTCAGCCATCTCTAATTCCTCACTGGTGAGGTCTCTGTTCAGCTCTTTGCTCCATCTACTGGGTGGGTCATTTGTTTTCTTTCTTCTTTGTTTTTTGAGTAGTTTATATATTCTGGAAATCAATGCTTTGTCAGATGTTTCTGTGATGAAGGTTTCCTCCCACTCTGTGGGATTTCTCTTCACTTCTTTGATTGTTTCTTTTGATGTACAGAAGCTTTTGAGTTTAATGAGGTCCCATTTATCAATTGTCGACCTTAGTTCTTGCACAGCTGCTATCTGATTTAGGAAGTCTTTTCCTACACCTATGTCTTGTAGTCTGCTGCCAACATTTTCTTCTATCACCTTCAGAGTTTGGGGTTTCATGTTGAGGTCTTTGATCCATCTGGAGTTGACTTTTGTACAGGGCAAGAGGTAGGGGGTTTAAATTTCATTCTTCTACAAGTGGTGAATCCAGTTTTGCCAACACCACTTGAATGAAGATGCTGTCTTTTCTCCATTGTGGGTCTTCTTGGCACCTTGTCAAATATGAGACGGCTGAAATTGTATGTGCTGAAGTTTGGGTCTTCAGTTTTGTTCCCATTGGTCAACAGGTCTGTTTTTGTGCCAGTATCAGGCTTGTTTTTTATGACTATAGCCTGTTTGCAGTCTGGTATAGAGAACCCCCGGTATTGCTTCTTTTCTCTCAGGGTTGTTTTGGCTATTCGGGGTCTTTTGTTTTCCCAAAATGAAATTAAAGGACTTTTTATTCCAAGCCTGTGAAGAAATTCCTGTGGATTTTAATTGGGATTGGCATTAAATCTGTACAAGACTTTGGGTAGAATAAGACATTTTTACTTTTAATTTAATTTTCCCATCCATGGGCATGAGAGGTTTTTCCATCTTCTGATCTCTTCTTCCAATTTTCTTTCTTTAAGGGCTTAAAATTTTTGTTAATAGAGATCTTTGGTGTCTTTGTTGTCTTGGTTAGGTTTGTTCCTAGGTATTTTTTATTTGTTTTTGAGGTTATTGTGAGTGGGAAGGTCTTCCCTTGAATTCCTTCTTCCAGTTCTTATTGTTGTGTAAAGAACGGCTGATTTTTCTAGTTAATTTTTGGAATACTGCCACTTTGTTGAAGCTCTTAATCATTTCTGAGTTTTCTGGTGGAGTTTTTAGCATCCCTTAAGTAAACAATCATATCATCAGCAAAAAGGGATAGCTTGACTTCCTCTTTTCCAATTAGCACTCCTTTAATTTCCTTTTCTTGCCTTATTGCCCTAGCAAGTGTTTCAAGCACTATATTGAAGAGGAGTGGTGACAGGGGGCAGCCTTGCCGAGTTCCTACCTTTAAAGGGAATGCTTCTGTCGTTTCTCCATTTAGGATGGTATTGGTTGTGGGTTTCCTGCATATGGCTCTGATTACATTAAGGAATGATCCCTCCAATCCAATTCCCTCTAGGACTTAAAGCATGAAGGGATGCTGGATTTTGTCAACGGCTTTTTCTGCATCAATTGAGATGATGGTGTGGTTTTTGTCTTTCAGCCCATTTATATGCTTGATGATATTTATTGATTTTCATATGTTGAACCATCTCTGCATCTCTGATATGAATCCAACTTTGTCGTGATGGACAATCTTCTTGATGTGGGTCTGTATATGATTTGCCAGTATCCTGTTTAGAATTTTGGCATCTGTGTTCATTGGGGAGATGGGTCTATAGTTCTCCTCTTTGGCTGTATCTTTGCCTGATTTTGGTAATGGAGTCATGCTGGCTTCATAGAACGAATTTGGGAGAATTCCCTCTGTATCCTTCTAAACAATTTCAGTAATAATGTTTGTAAGTCTTTTTGAAATGTTTTATAGAATTCTGCCGTGAAACCATCTGGGCCTGTGCTTTTTGTAGTTGGGTGGTTTCTTATTACATCTTCAATTTCTTCATATATTATGGGTCTGTTTAAGCTGTCGATCTCTTCTTGATTGAGCTTTGGTGATTCCCAGGATTTCAGATATTCATCCATTTCTTCTAGGTTTTCCAACTTGGTAGAGTATAGGTTTTTGAAGTATTCCCATATGATTTTCTGGATCTTTTCATTGTCTGTTTTGATATTTCCCTTTTCATCATGGATTGTATTGATTTGGAGTTGTTCCTTCTTTCTTTTGGTTAACTGAGCTAGAGGTCTGTCTATCTTGTTTATTCTTTCAAAGAACCAACTTTTGTATTTATTGATTTTTTTGCATTGTTTCTATTTCATTGGTTTCTGCTCTGATTTTTGTTATTTCTTCCTGTCTGTTGCATTTAGGGTTCATCTGTTGTTGCCTCTCAAGTGCTTTTAGCTGCAGTGTTAGATTATTCACTTGTGATCTTTCTGTTTTTCTAATGTAGGCACCCAGGGCTATAAACTTCCCTCTAAGGACTGCTTTAAGGTGTCCCATAGGTTTTGTTGTGTTGTATTGTCATTGTCATTCAGTTCAAGGAATGCTTTTATTTCTCTCTTTATCTTTTCTTTGACCCATTCATTATTCAAGAGTGTGTTGTTTCCTCTCCATGTGTTCTTGTAGATAGTAAGGCTTATCCTGGTGTTGATATTGAGCTTTTTTATTGCACTGTGGTCTGATAGAATGCATGAAATTATTTCAGTCCTTTTGTATTTGTGGAGGCTTCTTCTAGGTGCCTGGGGATGGTTGCTCCTTTCTTCTGTCCTTTGAATTGCTTCAAGTACTCTCTGAAGGGTTGGTTTTCTGGACATGTATTCTTTCATATTGTTTATGTCATGGAAGAGTTTTCTCTCTCCTTCAACTATAATAGACATTTTTGCTGGGTATAGTAACCTGGGTTCGTATCTATAGTCCTTTAAACACTGGGAATGCTTTATTCCACGTTCTTCTTGCTTTCATAGTTTGCACTGAGAATTCAGTTGTAATTCTGATAGATTTCCCCTTATAGGTCACTCGCTGTTTTTCTCTTGTGGCTTTAAGAATTTTGTCTTTGTTTTGGGTGCCTAACATTTTAACTATGATATAGCGTGGAGAGTTTCTTTCCTGGTCTTGTCTGGAGTTCTATGTGCTTCTTGTATTTGTATTGGTTTGTCTTTTTTTAATTTGGGGAAATTTTCATCTATTATTCTGTTGAAGATCTAATCAATACCATTCCCTTGGGATTCTTCTCCTTCCTCTATTCCTATGATGGGGAGGTTTGATCTTTTTGTAGTGTCCCATAGTTCCTGATTGTTCCACTTTCGTGTATTTTAAAATTTTTCATAATCTTTACTTGAGGTTTTTAGTTGTTCTGTGTTATCTTCCAGATCTGATATTCTTTGTTCTGCTTCCTCCATTCTGTTTCTGAGGCTTTTTCCATTCCTTTCCTCTTGATTGGATGAGTGTTCGATTTCCTTTTTCATTTCGTCATCTGATTTCTTTAGCATTTCCACTTCCGTTTGGAGCTTCTCAATTCTCTTCTTGTAGCTCTTCGCTTCGCTGGTTGGTTTCCTTATCTTTTTCAACATGGGATCTCTTCAGTGTTTCCACTTCCTTCTGGAGTTTGTCATTCTCTCTTTCTAGGTCCTTCTTGAGTTTTTCATTCTCTTTTCTTAATTCTTTGATTTGTTCTTTATAATCTTGTACTTCTTTAAGTATGTTCACAATTATACTTCTAATATCTGTGTCCTTGGCCATCCCCAGGAGGATCCCACTGTAGGAATCTTCCACAGAGTTGGTAGAGCTTGGTGTGGCATTATTCTGCACCTTTCCCATGTTGTCTCTTCTTCATGTGTCTTGCATATGGGTTTCTGTTTGCCTGTATTCCAATGTGAATCCCAAATATCTCTTCACTGTGTTGAAGGCTTGCTTTGTTTGCCTCCTTCAGATGCCTTCGTTGTTTGTTTGATTGATTTGTTTTTCTCCTTTACTCCTTGCTTATGGAGTGTTGACTTCTCTAAGCTCTAGGCTTTCTATTGGAAGTCCAACTCACTCTTCCCTTTCTGTTCTGAAGGTTCTCCAAAGAATCCACTTGGACACTCCTTCCTTCAGCAATTCCAGTCAGTTGGCAGGGGGTGGGGGTGGGGGTGGTTTGCTGTACCTGTGCTTCAGGTAGTCTTGGGAGATCCCCCTGAATTGGCTTTTAAAGTGACTAAATAATCATGCCTTTAATCCTACCATTCGGGAGGCAGAGGCAGATGGATCTTTGTGAGTTCAAGGCCAGCCTGGGCTACAGAATGCATTCCAGGACAGTTGGGGCTACAGGGAGACCCTGTCTCAAAAAGACCAAATAAATAAATAAATAAATAAATAAATAAATAAATAATAAATAAATAAATAAATATAAAGTGACTAAATAATCATGTAAGTCAAAAGTGAGGCTCAGATGTAGCTTAAAGAATTATGGAAAATGAAAGGCATAGTACAGCCTTTTCCAAACACTCTGCCAGGAAACATAGTCCTTGGCATTATTTTGCTCTGCTATGCCTGCTTAGTCTAAGTCCTGACTATTTTCGTAGTGCTTCATAGTTTAGAAAGTACTTCTGCACAGCATCATCCCTTCTGTCTTGTCTTTAACTCCATGTCATGAATTCTTTTTGTTCAATAAAGCCACGTTATTCTTTCTCTTCTTCATATGAAAAAATTGATGATTCGGCATCTTGATTAACTCCCTATGATCGATTAACCTATTAGAATTCTTTTGTATTCAAGGTATCTTAATACATATACAGCCCTCTAAAACTTTTCATATTGTACAGTGACCAGAACCCCCACCTATCAGGAGAGGTAAAGGTGATTCGTGCCTCGAGGAGACTCATGCTGCTTGGTCTAAGCAATGTTAAACAAGCTTAAATGCCTAGACTGTGAAAGAATGAAGACTTCTTATAACTAAGTTTCCTTCTTCTTTTTTGAACAAGTTTTTTAATCATTTTACCCCTCCAGAACTCACATCTGCTCATGACATAATGCTGTGGTTCAGCCTGGGTTCTGTCAAAATGAAGCCTGTATTACCAAATCCCAAATTACAGTATGTTTTACTAACCAGTTTTATAGACTAGACATTTCATTCAGGCAGAAAGGAATTCCCACTGCACTTGAGGGGTAGCAGGACTCAGGAACAGGCAGGCTACTGGTTCTACTTGGCTCTCCCTTGCCCACAGCCTCCAGGCACCCCAAAGACAAAGGAGCCAGATACATTTGCCAAGGGATGAAATTATGAAACCAGCCTCTTTGATTTCAATTTGCACTTGTTTGTGGATGTCGTGAACTTGTACTGCATTGCAGCAGAGAGGTCACAGCTAAAAATAAACCATCTTTTTTTTTTTTTTTTAATACCAGCATAGTTTTATTTTTATTTTTTTTTTCCATGAATTCACAAAATCTATTCCCCACGGAGTAGGGCACTTTATTTTTTTTTTATTTATTTATTTTTAAAAAATCTAGACCCATGTTCCCGCTCATTCCCCCACCCCACCAGAGCTCGTGCATTCTGCCAAACATGCTTTCCATCTCTTAGTCTTTCTCAATATTTTCCATGGGGAAGTTGACCGTTTTGAGCAGAAGTTCACCGTTTCAGTCAGTTCTTTGATGCAGTATTTTCTGTTGTTGTTGTTGTTTCCAAAATGCATTATGCCCAACTGCTTTGTACAAAAGCTCAGGGGGCCCTACACAAGAAATACTTACAACTGGGTAATTGGCACTAGCATCCACAGATGAGTGATACCATGCATCGTTTGTTTTTCTGGGACTGTGTTACTTCACTCAGCATGATGTCCTCTAGCTCCAGCCATTTTCCTGCAAAGCTCGTGATGTCGTCTTTCTTTACTGCTGCATAGAATTCCATTGTGTAGATGTACCACATTTTCTCTATCCACTCGTCAGTTGAGGGGCATTTAGGTTGGTTCCAGCTCCTTGCTATTGTGAAGAGAGCTGCAATAAACATGGCCGTGCATGTATCTCTGTGGTGGCGTAAGTCTTGAGGGTACATGCCCAGGAGTGGTATGGCTGGGTCGGGTGGCAAGTTCATTCCAAGTCTTCCAAGGGTTCTCCACACTGCTTTCCATAGTGGCTGTACGAGTTTACATTCCCACCAGCAGTGGATGAGTGTTCCCCTTTCCCCACAACCTCTCCAGCACTTGGTATCATTTGTTTTCTTGATCCTAGCCAGTCTTATTGGAGTAAGATGATATCTTAAAGTGGTTTTCATTTGCATTTCCTTAATGATTAGTGATGTTGAGCAGTTCTTGAGGTGTTTCTCAGACATCTCTAATTCCTCGCTTGTGAAGTCTCTGTTCAGTTCTTTGCTCCATCTATTGAGCGGGTCGTTTGTTTTCTTTTTTCTTTGTTTTTTGAGTAGTTTATATATTCTGGAAATCAATGCTTTGTCAGATGTATCTGCAGTGAAGGTTTCCTCCCACTCTGTGGGATTTCTCTTCACTTCCTTGATTGTTTCTTTTGATGTACAGAAGCTTTTGAGTTTGATGAGGTCCCATTTGTCAATTGTCGACCTTAATTCTTGTGCAGCTGCTGTCTGATTTAGGAAGTCTTTTCCTA